>JAOTRH010000001.1:10421177-10464437 GCA_034768845.1 Heliamphora exappendiculata
ATAAACGTAACAGAAGGTACGATGAAGGCTAGGCACAAAACCAAATGTGCTGAAGAGGTCCGACGAGGTCACTGGTGGAGGTCCAAGTGTTCGGCGAAGTCGCCGGTGATGGTCGGAGGCTTGACGAGGCTTGTTGAGTTTGGTGCTTGCCGGATCGAGTTGCGGTGAGGACAGATGCAAGATTCAAAGGCCAGTCGCGATGAAAAGGAGTTCGATGAGAGTCGTCAGTGGTCGCCGATGCAAAATAGATGTTCGGCGAGGCTCATCTGAGGTGGTTATGTTTGCGGCGTTTGTTAGGATTGCGATTTGTAAAAGATTACGGCTAGGGTTCAGTTTGCAAGAGATGACGGCTAGGGTTTTCAACATTCGTGAAGTGTGCGGGCGAAAGAGAAGACGAGATACAAGTGCGGCAGGGGTTGCTGAACCTTAAGAAAGATTCGTCGGTGGTTAGCGGTGGCAAATAAGGGTATGACGGGGGTCGGTGGCGGCAAATGATGGTTCGGCAAATAATGTCGTCGGCTAGGGTTTGCGATTTGTGTTATTCGAACAAGGAGAGTTTGCAATACTTTGCTCTGGTTTGCGAGAATGAGGGAGAGAGGTACGAGTGCAACGGTCGGCGACGAGGGTTTGCAGTGGCGTCGGCGGCTAGGATTTGCTATGGCGGCAGCTAGAGTTCACTAGGGTTTGGGTCTGATACCGTAATAACAAAGGTAAAAGTATTATTGCTATATTACAAAAATTTAAATAACAATAAATGAATACATCATATATATATATATATATATATGTGTGTGTGTGTGTGTGTTGATTCTCCCTAAATAGATATTTAACTGGCTTGATTCCCCTAAATAGATATTTAATAATAAATTAAATAAAAAAATTTAAAAAAAAAAGTTAACATATTAATTTATGTTTCGCAGAGTTTAATCCCCTGGAGGGTTTAACGGGGTTGATTCATTTCCTCAATTGATATTTAATAATAAATTAAATAATTTTAAAAAAAATTTAACATATTAATTTATGACTCGCAAAGTTTCATCCCTCGAAGGGTTTAACAGGATTGATTCTCCTCTTGAATAGATATTTAATAATAAATTAAATAATAAAAAAATAAAAAAAATCGCAAAACATGTACAATAATTATATAACTCATGTTAGAAGAGAGAAATTTTTCAACGGATGGGTCAAATAATAAATAATAAAAAATTCAAACATAAGCATTTCTCTACGGAAGTGGCATGCAGGTATAGTAAATCCTAATTTTGAATGTTGAAATTCAAATCTCTCGCCCGTAGAATATATTTAGCACGGATTAATTAAAAAATCAAAAAATAAGATGTTCAGAAATTTAACTATCAAATTTAACCACTCACGTTTAACAAAGTTAATAGATGTTTTTATTAATACATTCAAAAATTACATTGTGATCTGCCCACTTTTTGAATAGAGGTTCAAGACTAATATCGTTGTAATATGGCATATCATCGTTACATAAAACAATACAAAGAATACCCCCGAAATACTTTGTTTTTTTACGATATTTTTCATTAACAATATAATCTTTTTGTGCCCCCAAAAGTTTAGAGGTCAGTATAATTTCAAAAACTTAAAACAAATTGTCTATATTTTTTAATTAATTTTGAGACATTTACCTCAAAATCTTTTTAACAATACAGTATAAAATAAACAAATTCAAACTGGATTGATATTTTAATGTCATAGAGAGCGTATGATGATACAATTAATAGAGTTAAAGAAAGTTATAACAATGCAATAACAAATGAGGAAGAAGTTAATGATCTAGCTAAGTGTTGATGGAGAGAAGTCTTTTTGGCATGTCCACTAATTTGAAAACGTTAAATTATGTCACCAAATTATTTGTAAAGTCTCATCTACACACCTTCTGAGGTTTAATACTATCCAAAAAAAAAACCCTATTATTTTGATGCTCCTCGCATTCTTCACACGAACAATATCATTTTAATGAACCGTGTAGATGAACAAATATATATATATATATATATATATATAAAACAAAGAACAGTTCTCTGTGTTTTGGATATAAAAGACAATGAAATGAGGAGCAAAACTTATATTCTATCTCTGTAAACATCAACTAGCATAAACCTTGCACGGGATAAAATAATAAAATTTAAATATATTATTTTATATTTTATAATATTTAAAATATTGAGAAATATTTTTAAAAAATAGTGTAATTAGTTAAATTCATCATATAAAGTATATTTTTATTTTTATTAGTTTTTAATTAAAACATAAGTAATTATAAACGTATTTTGTTTTCCTTTCAACACACTAATAAATAAGTTACCATATATAATTCTTTTAAATATTCAATCCTCAACCTATTCAAAAAAATGTTTAGAATTTTAAAATCAAATTAAAGTGCACAAAATAAAATAAAAAATATTTTAATATGAAAAACTTTTTATTTTGCTTATCAACTAAATAAATATATGTACCAAGTGGCATTTGATCTAATAGTATATGTATTTACCTCTCAAATGAGAGGTTGTGAATTCAAGTTTTGCTAGGTGTAAGGTGTGGATGTAATGTATTTATGAGTATTTGTCGTTCAAAAATAAATATATATGTATTTTTTTAAAATGTTTATATTTTTAATAATATTAAAAACTTTATATTAAAAGCTCTATTAATTTTTTTATTCTTTATAAACTTTTAACACTCACAATCTATAAATTATTCTAATTTTTTTTAACTCTTTATATATCTCTTCTTGTAGCCGCAGGGAATAGCAACATGGTAAATTTTTTACGAATTTAACTTTATTTTTCTTCGTCTTTGTCTATGAACTCACTTTAGATGTGTTCTTTTCGTTTTGTACTATGTAATGGTTCGAAATTATTGAGTAACAAAACAACTCTATTCAATATTGTTATATCTAGACAATCCAATAGGGGGGTGAATTGGGTCTTTAAAAAATAAATAGCAATTTAAAAAAAAATTTCAAAAATCTTTTAATATAGTAATAAAGCAAGATATGCGATTATATAAGTAATGCAAATATTAAAAGATGAAGGTTATAGAAAAAGAACCAGACACAGGGATTTATAGGGATTCGATTTTATCATAGCCTACATCCACTCCTCAAGATCTCTCTTGAGTATTTCTACTATTCAGAATACTTCACGGGCGTATTCCAAACCTTTACAAGTTTCAAGTCCTCTCTTGAGCTATTTGAATATTTACGGGTACATTCACAAGCCTTATACAGCTTCAAGAAGATCCTATGAAAATAAGTTTCTATTTTCTTTTAATCTCTCTTGAACTCTTCTTTGATAAGTTTCACTCACTTAATCAAAGGTTAAAGGGTAACTCTCCCTTTATTACAATAAATGAAAGGTAATAATTGAAGAACACTCACTCTCTTTACAAGATTGATTTACAATAAATGAAATGGTAAAGAGAAATGAGGAACAAGAACATGAGTTGCAGCAATAAATGTGAGCTTAATGATCTCTGAGATTGATTTGAGCAATGTAACAGTAAATACAAGTCTTCAACCTTCTTAATTGCTAAGAAGTAACTCCTTATATAAGTTCTTGTGAGTTCTTGACCGTTTGAGGTAGGTAGGGGCAATAAATGCCAAAAATTCAACCGTTGAGATCTTCCATATTTTGAATTTGTATTTTTAGGGTCGAAACAAATAGTTTTGGTGTCGACACAAAGTATCTAGGGCAGGGTTCTTCAAATGGTTGGGTCGACACGAATCTTCTGAGGGGTCGACACAAATTCTGCACTTTACCTTTCAACGTTCTGGGGTTGACACAAATGAATCTGGTGTCGACTCGCTTGAAACTTCAGTATCCAGATGAACTATTTTGTGTCAAATCAACTTGTCTCTGTTGTCGACACTAAATCTCTGTAGAAAGTCTTGGTACTTTTGTGTTGGCACAAATCTTATTGGGGTCGACACCAAAATTCTACAGTCAGTTTCGGTAGTTTTGTGTCGACACAAATCTTCTTGGGGTCGACACCAAAATTCTGCAGGTAGGCTCGAGACTTTTGAATTTACATGATTTGTCGTGAGGTCGACACCAAAAATCTGCAGGAGGTCTCAGTTATTTTGTGTCGACACAATTTTCATTTGTGTCGACCCAAACTTCTAGAAACAAAAAATGATGATCACTTTTGTGTCGACTCAAAATATGTTTGTGTCAACTCAAAATGAGTCATGGACACTTCGACACTTTTGCGTTAACACAAAACTAGTTTGTGTCGACACAAACTTTTTGGTAACTGAAGATCAACTTGAAAAATAATTAGGGTGTCAAACAATTTGATCAATGGGTGTTGACACGCTTGATAAGTTTCAAGTATACTTTGTTTTAAAAGTATTTGACTTAATTTTCAATTAAAATCAACTCAAAAATATTCGAATTAAAGAATACTTACGTGTTTGAATCTTTTGAGATAAAAGTCATTTCTTTTTGGTTAAGGTGTCAACTTTGATTGTTCAAAATGTGCTAACACTTTCATTTTAAAAATATAAAATATTATCCATTTAAAATCATTTATTTTTAGAAAATGAATTATGAAAATCATCAAAATTAAATTAAAAAACTCTTAGGCTAACAAATATTTTATTAGTGTTTTTTGGATAATAATGAAAATATCAATTTTATCTTAAAATAAAAATTAATGTGTTTTTTCTAATTTTAAAATTTTAAAATAATTAGTGTGAAGTATATACGTTTGTCTCATCCCAACCTCGCCTTGTCTCATCCCAACCTCGCCTTTAAACTTCATCGGATTAGATAAACTCATCCCAAATGAATAGATTGGATCACGTCCTTTCTATCGGGGTAAATCTTGTCTATTAAATTGTCTCTTTGAGTAAAAATTTGATCAAATTATTTTATTTGTCTTTATTTATTTATTTATTAACAATATGAATATAAAAAATGAGTGAATTAAAAAAATAATTTTTCTTATTTACCAATATATCATTAACTCTAGTTAATTGTTAAGATTTTGTTATTGTAAAAAATGTATAAAGATTTTTCATCCATAATTATTTTTTTTTCAAATGTAGAGTGATTGTTCATATTTTTTAAGATTCTTCAAATTTTAAAGAGTTTAAGATTCTAGAAAATTAGTCAAATTTTGAAAATTAAAATGACAAAAATATAGTTAATATTCTTTTAAAACTTTAATAAAAATGTACTTTACTGAATTTTTTTAAAAAAATATCATAATATAAACTTGATTATCTTTTAAGAAAATATATTGAAAAATATTTTGTAAGTAAATCTCTTAAAAAATCTCTTTCAAAGAAATCTTTCGAAAATCACTTTTAAGGAATTTTTTTAGAAAATTTTTTTAAAAAATTTTAAATATCAAGAGTTGACCGTAAAATGTATAGTTGTTAATAAGATTGAGAAAAAACAGTCTTGATCATATGATTTACTGAAAAAATTATTAATAAAAAAATATTTTATAAGTCTGTTAAGTTTTTTTTAAACGCGTAAGAAAAAAAGAATAATAAAATTTTCAACTACGAAAGAAAATTACTATTTGATTTGTTTACAAAAATCTCCAAAATTCTGAATTCGAACAATTATTTTTTTTTTTATTTTTTTCTTTACACTAAATATTTAAATTATTCAATTTGAAAAATATTTTGTGAATTTTAAATTTTAAAAATAAAATATTTCTAAGAATAATTTTTTTCTTAAATACCATTAATCAAGTATTTTTACTTTTTATTTACACTGAACATTTAGATTAGTTTTTTTTGTAGAATATTTTGTTAATTTTGAAAATAAAAAAATTAAAAATACAAGATTTTTGATAAATTTTTACATTAAAATGATTGCTTATAAACTATTAAAAGTTCTTTTAAAATTTTTTATGGCCAATAAACTTTTAAACCCTTCAGAACATCCAAATTACTTTAATTTTTTTAATTTTTCATTATTTTCTTAAAACTATACCGATCAAATCAAACTAAACATTTATTACTAAACTTTTGTCACAATCAATTAAGTTAACTACATGAATATTTTTACATTATAATTTAAAAATATATATTTATAAGCAATAATTTATTTTAAAATATAAGATTTTTAATATTATAAAAAATATAAACATTTTAAAAAATTACATATGTTCATAAACAATGATTTAAAAATGCAAGATTCTTTACCAAATCTTTTTTAAAAAATTTCTTAACATAAATTTGATTTTCTTTATAGAAAGATCTAGAAAATATTTTTTTAAAGAAAATTTTTGAAGATATCTCCTACAAAATCTTTTTCAAAAAAATCTCCTTTTAAATTTTGAATATCAAGATTTGACAACTTTTTTTTAGTCAATAGCCAATTAAATATTTTTAAAATGTTTTTAATTTAAAATTCTAAGATAATTAGATTATAAAAACCCCTTTTTTGTTACTATATATAGATAGATAAGAACACTACTGGATTAGTATTAACACCGCATGGATCTTTTCCTCCTGACGCTAAAGCTGGAAGCCCGTTTAACAAATAGGCTCAACATTATAAACTCAAACCTCCTATGATTTCATTACTGTCGGTTGAAATAGTATGCTCAGACCCAGCTTCCATACAACTCTCGGAGCCAAATTCAATAAATTTTGCAATTTCTATACTTCTTCCTTCACCGAATAGAATTGATGTCGGCCCTGTGACCACAGTCTATCACATGCATCACCTCTCATTTTTTAGACTTGCTTTTCTTTGGAGCTTGAGTTCTCTTTTTCACTTTCTTGGGTAGCTTTCCTCCTGTAGCTTTACCCCTTTTCCGTACAACCCCCTACATCCAGAATCCCATAAAATTAGCATTTTTGTGTACTACATACGGAGAAACCAACCACATAAAATACATGTGAACCATCCATATGCACATGGAACCCACAATTGTGTGGATTCAACTTTCATATGTATATATATATATGGCTGATATGCATTTTTTTGTGGTGTTGGTGATTGGTTTTATGTGTACAAATTGTTTTCCTTCTTTATTAGGCCATTTTGCAGAAGATATGATCTTGTAATTCTATGAAAAACAGTCTCCTGAACCAGGAAAGGTAAGGAAGGAAGCATACTGATGTCTTTTCAGCTTTAGTTTTGGGCTTTTTGTTGGATTGCTCCTCACCGCCCTCGTTTTGATTAGCGACAGCTTTAGGCAGCTTTTCAGCATCATCTTCGGAATCAAATGAGTATCCATCCAGTGTTCCTAATAGATGGATTAATGCAAGGAAGAGCAAAAATTACGATGTGGACATCAATTACTAAACATCTTAAAAAATTCCGAAGCCTGTAATCAAAACTCTAACCTTCAATCATGGTTTCAGCCTCGTAAACATTAGATTGTGGCTTCAGCTGGATAAAGTCATTCATGATAGCCTCTATCTGATCAGAACAATTATAATTACAAATCAGTAAATTTTCCTATATCTTAATCATCTCAAAGCCAGCAATAATACTATGTACACATAAACCAATTACAAAAATATTATAGAAAATAATCTCAATTATTCATATGTATGTAGGACACGCAAGACACAAGTGTTGTAGGTTCCAAATGCATATGAATGGGAGAGATCATTTTCTATGACATTTCCATGGTTAGTTTCTGTGTATGTAATATTTCTGCTAAGCCACATCAAAATAAATAAATTGATAACAAAAACCAATCACAAAAATATACACAGAATACTTGTGGGTTTGGGGCCCACAGACTATGGCCCACACCCTTGGGAGTATTCTTTGTACTGTTCTGTAGTTGGTTTCTGTGCCCGCAAAACTGCTGATTTATAAAGCCACCAGTTGTTAGACAAAGGCAAAGATACAAAGAATGAAAATATTGGTAAACGTAATACATTTTTCAGTTCAAGGGCAAGAGGAAAGGACAAAATATCAAGGGTGAAAACTGAAGAGAAAACAAACAACACATGAACACACCAATGTATTATTTCAAGGGCAAGAGGAAAGGACAAAATATCAAGGGTGAAAACTGAAGAGAAAACAAACAACACATGAACACACCAATGTATTATTTCAAGGGCAAGAGGAAAGGACAAAATATCAAGGGTGAAAACTGAAGAGAAAACAAACAGCAGATGAACACACCTTGGCTTCTGACTGACCAAAGCTAACCTGAGCAAGAAGAAATAAGTGTTACACAATAGTAATCAAAACATTCTAGACCATAAACCAGATTGAAAGAAGAATGATGACATACAACACAGAAAGTCCTGGAAGGAACTATGGTTGTCTTGTATATGGTTCCTGTACCATAAACCAAATTTGAACTAAGATGGGACCACTTTCTATGGAAATCTGCAAAGCAATCAACTGATCCATTGAAACTTAAGGCAAAATGACTTAAACGTGCCTTTCAAATCGAAGAGCACTTCGTGATTTCTAGACGAGTTATCTGAAATAACTACTCGCCCAACAGCACCCACATCACCACTCAAATCTATGGATTCACCTTCACACTCAACAAGCGCCTGCACAAAATACATTACTTAAAAACAGGAGATTACCAATCAGACAATCGTACAGGCATAATCGCATGAAGCAAGACACATGCACCTTAGAGGACCCAAACATATACTACACAATTACCGCAGGATACACAGAAGCTCTAATAGAGATATTATGAATTCACTATGGATTGACAGATGACAATATAAAAAATAAAAAACTAAATTTGGGAGGGAAACCCGGGCTTCCTAAATCACTTCTTCCCATAAGAAACTTCTCGTCTCGGCCCTCGTGACGTATGTTGGAGTAAATTTGAGTAGGGTTATTACACACTCTGAGACTCAACTCAGATTATTGAATGAAATTCCAAAAAGAGGCAAAACCAAATAACCATTATAAAACACAAACACAAGAGGTGAGCATACCTTTAAACGGCTTACTTTCTCAGAGAGCACCAAAGGCAACCTTGAGGAGGAGAACTGTAATTTGCACAACTCCAAGGTAATTTGGTGAATAAAATATATAATCACTTTTTTGATGGCTAATAAAACTTCTTACATGAGGTTCAATTTGCTTCTCAGCAATCTCTTCTTCTGCAACCCCCATGTCATCAGTGTTTCCTATACCATCAAACAATACACTAAACTCAGTACCAATTATAGTAAACAAAAGATTGATGAATAAGACTTGCGATTTCATAAAATGTTGTATAACTCATTTATCTGAAAACTTCACTCTTCATCAGAGTCCAACTAAGAACCTCAGAGGCTCAGACATATGATTTCAGCCTCCAGTTATACCTTTTCTGTTAGCATCCCTGTTCACTCTTTTCTTCTTTGGTAGTACTGGATCCTCAGTTTTCATCCCATTTTTTGGAGATTTCCCTTTAGAATATTTCCTAATTGGGCTATTAGAGGGAGACTCTGAATCTGATGACAATGTCCAAACAGATTTATTTGGTGCCTGTTCAAAGATTCACAATTTCCACATATACAATATTAGGATCTGGATAAAGATGATAAAACATATATGGCCACAGATTCATATGATAGATATCATGAATAAAATTGAGTGAATCGCTACGTCATTTCCTTATTTTGAGCCCCTAACAGAACTCCTTTAAAAACACAGGAATTTTCCTCTTACAACCTGCAACCAGATTTTCTCTTGCTGCTGATTATATTCCAGGCTCACCTTCACATCCAATTTATATTGTATTCCCAATAAAACAACTATCGTGGTCTCCTATTAAACGGAAGCTGAATTCACTTTCAAGCTTAGTGCTTATTTGCTTACAATATAAAAACTTTTGCACCATCACTTAACAACATTACTTCCCTTATGCACCATCTCTTAACAACATTACTCCCATTACTTCGCCTGACTCGTATACAAAATACAAAAACGAAATTGAGTGCATCTGACCAATGACAGAAGCTGCACAAGAGAAAATCAGTATTACAGGTTTCGCATGCTATCCTGACATGTAATTACCTTACGTCTGATTAATGTGCAGTCTCTAATTTTCTAGGTTACAACACCCATGGTTCGACTAAAATAAAATGATTGATCTAACTCAAGCAGAATTTAGATATTTTATGCCATCACATGTTATAAGCACAAGCTGCACAACCTGTTCAAGAAACCGACTAAAAGAAAAAGCACTTGCAAGCAACATATATGGGAATGAGATCTTAGTCACGAAAAGAGGACAGTAGGTTATGTTGGCTAATAATAACGTTTGTAATTTATGAAAAAACAAATTCCTGGGTTAATTTTAAAAATGAAAAAACATAATGATCAGCACAAAAATAAATGTAACACTACTTATAAAATATGGACTCTTTCCATGGGGCACAAAGAGAAACCTTGAAAAGGAGACCTGAAACTTCTATATGTGTGGACTGTGGAGTTACCCACTGAACCTACAAATAAGCATGAAAGTTTACTGCAAAACTTCTTACAGTGGGTTCAATGTGCTTCTCAGACTTTTCCTGCTTTGCAGATTCCTCCTTGCCTGCACTCCCTAAATCATTGCCGAAAATAATTGAAGGGAATACATTTCAGAAAAGACAAAGAGAATAACAATTACAAAGACATGTTTATGCTCACAATTAGGGGTTATACGAATTGTTAATTCAAAGCATTTTGTATTTTAGTGCCAGCAACATAAGAATAGCACCCACCACTTCCACTAATATTGTCTGTCTTCCTCTTCTTTTTCACGGGTGTGCCCCGTGCTTTTGGCCGTTTGATCGGAGATTTAGCTTTTAGAGTCTTGCCGGGCAGAGAATCATTTCCACTACCATGAATCGACACGTCACGATCCTTGTCTTTCTCTGGAAACTGAGACGTTTCCTCAGGAGATGGTTCCTTGCCATTCAATCTATCCTCCCTCAAAGGACTGTCATTTGGAGAAGACTCGGAACCCGAAGATAATGTCAGAACGGAATGAGTTGGTGCCTACTCAACAAAGTAAATTCATACAATTAACACATGGAGAAATGTGGATTGCTTCCCCTTCTTTTTTACATAAGATTTCTTTTGTTATATGCCCTATACCCACCCACTAGTCCCATCTACTCTTTCTCAGAACTCAATAGTATAAGGAACCATAAATAGAAACACGTGAAATATTAGCAACTAGTGATGGCAAAATAACCGATATGTACTGATCTTACTGGTCAAATTGAGCATTTATGGGGAACCGCAAGATATGCCAAAAACAACAAGCAAAGCCGCCGTAGGTGTAGTTTATCTTTAAATCCGCTGTTGCCTATAGTGGACATTGAATTGAACGAAAAGACTAGGCAGATCAAAAGGTAACCGAGGGAATGAGGTTTGTAGGAAAAAGGAGTGGGAAAGGGAAAGAAAATCCAAGCATATGGCAACTTGAATTCTTTAGTAAAACAGCATTATAATCCTTTTGTTTTTTTCACTAGAACTGGATTTGAATATCAAAATGGAATCACTATAAGCCAAGAGATCAGTAATCAATACTATGAGTTTGTGCATAATTATTGTTAAGAAAATAATAATCAGTAACAGCCTAATCTGCTTTATATACAATCTGTTTTTTAATGAAAACTGTGACAGAAAAAGAAAAAAAAAACTGCTGGAAAATAATGAAAAACAGTCAAATGAAACTGTGACAAGAAAACTGAAATAGAAATAAAATAGTAACTATATGTGAACAAAACGCAAAACTCAGAATTTGTAAATATTGTAATTAAGGAACCCGAAACAGTAAACGAAAGACCGAGGCTCATGTTTGACACGATTTTCTTAAGACGAAATTGTCCTCCCACGGTGCTTCGAGTTCAAAGCAAACGTCTCACAGGATACAACGATCTGCAGCCTTTTGAAGCAGCACAGTAATTAAAATTAAAAGACTATGTGAACCAGAAAGCTATGTTCCAACTCTCTCTCGAAAATACAGAAAAATATGCAGGAGTGAAGAACAGTAGAAAGGCAGAACTTCGATAATGGAGAAGGAAGAAGAAGGAAAATCGAAATGCTTATAACGGGTATAAAGCAGCCTATATATAGGCAATGGAAGCATCGGTTCGGTTGAACCAAACCGTTATCGTACCGGTTCGGCCCTTGGCGGTTGGACGCCCAATAGACACAAACCTTTCGAAACAGACGCGTCCCGATTTGGTTCGGTACCGAATTGGTTCGGAATTGAAGGCAACGAAATTTTAAATTTTTCCACAAAATTTAAATCTGAAAATTCAAATGAATTCCCGCAAAAAGATAAGAGTTGAACCAACTTGGCCCGCGACCCGCAACCCACGGACCCGAACCGGCACGACCGGTTGGCCGGGCGGGCAGTGGCGGCGGCACGCGTGCGTGGTTCAATGGACCAAGTTGAACTTTGTCCATAACTCATCCCCCAACAAAAGTTGGGATAACCCAAAAGGCAAACCCTTTATCTCCAACCTAGGCTTTATAAGCCACTATAAACTTTTATTCCCAATCAATGTGGGACAAAGCTATTCACCTTCAAGTTACCTTCATTTTTTTCAACTTTCAAGGCTCACTTTTAGAGTCAATTTTTCATTCACCCGTTATCAGTTTTAAACGCCGTATAAACCATGATAAACTACTCATGGAGATGAACATATTAAGATTTAGAATCATTAAAAAAAATTAATCAAATCCAAAGTTATTTAACTTCAAAGTTAGCTAAAACTATATTAAAAAAAGTTCAAAACCCATATATTTTCCAACAATCCCCCACATAAATGGAATTTGACGAAAAACATAATGCAACAAGATGCTGACACAGAGAGAGCTCGATAAAAGAAAAATTCTGCATAGAATAAGTAACTTTTGGCTTTGAACCTTCCATTGTGAAAAACTATCGGACTTACTGGCTAATCAGTGAACATGATATCTTAAACTGTTCAGCCGTTTATGTAAGGCAAGACAATAGAGTTCACACAAAATCTTCCTAACACAGCTTGGCTCTCACGATTGTGTTCATTTCGGCCCTGAAGATGCCTGGTCATTCATGAGTGCTCCAGATAATTTTGCCTTAAAAAATTCTCATAGAACCGGCCCAGTTCACACTCATATAGGTGATTCTTATTAAGAGTATCCTGCCATACCCCACTTAGATATCCAAGGTATAAGAATCATTAAAAGCATAGTTTATCCTTAAACACGCTGCAGACATCACTATTTCATCATAGAAATGGGTAGGAGTTAATCTCCCTAGTAATTCCCCTAGAGTCACACATAATTCGGTTGTCCCATTGAACCTAGATATTGGGATCTCGAGTCAGCTAGGTTGGGTTGCCATTAAGGTGCCTCTTTAGTAATAGGCTTTAGTCCCATTCCCCTCGATGAGTAATTCACTTGCTCTCTGGTCAAACATTTGGTTAACGGATCCGCGATATTATCTTTTGATCTTATGTACTCAATGGATATAATTTCACTTGAGAGCAGTTGTTTAATAGTATTGTGTTTACGACGTATATGTCGTGACTTACCATTGTACAAATTACTCTGTGCCCTTCCAATTGCAAATTGACTATCACAATGAATGCAAATTGCTGGCACAGGTTTAGGCCACACTGGAATATCTTCTAAGAAATGGTGTAGCCATTCTGCTTCTTCTCCAGCTATATCTAAAGCTATGAACTCAGTTTCCATTGTTGATCTAGCGATGCACGTCTGTTTGGAAGATTTCCAAGACACAGCTGCACCTCCGAGAGTGAAAACATATCCACTTGTGAATTTTGAATTTTTTGAATCAGATATCCAGCTGGCATCACAATAGCCTTCCAAAACAGCTGGATATCTGGTATAACACAATCCGTAGTTACGGGTGTATCTTAGATATCTAAGAACCCGAATTATTGCCTTCTAGTGGTCTGCCCCTGGATTATTTGTGTATCTACTTAATTTACTCACTGCATACGCTATATTAGGTCGTGTGCAGTTCATTAAGTACATTAGACTCCCAATAATCCTAAAATATTCCAATTGAGATATGCTTTCGCCCGTATTTTTGGATAGACGTAGATTTACATCTACCGACGTCCTCGCAGGACGGTCATCATCCTCGGAGAATTTACCAAGTATTTTCTCAATGTAATGTGATTGAGACAAAGCATATCCTTCAAATGTTTTAGAAATTGTCATTCCTAAAATAACATCTGCCACTCCCAAATCTTTCATGTCAAACTGTTTGTTTAACATTTTCTTAATAGATTTAATCATTTGATCATCACTACCTATGATGAGCATGTCATCAACATAAAGACAGACGATAACGTATCCTTTATCTGTGCTTTTAACATAGACACACTTGTCACATTCGTTTTTCTTAAACCCATTCGACATCATAGTGTTGTCAACTTTCTTATACCATTACTTTGCCGCTTGCTTTAAACCATAAAGAGATTTGACGAGCTTACAAACTTTGTTTTCTTGTCCAAGAACAACAAACCCTTCTAGTTGTTCCATGTAAATCTCTTCATTCAATTCACCATTCAAGAATGCCGTCTTCACATTCATTTGATGTATATCCAGATTAAATAACGCAGCTATGGAAATTAGCACGCGTATAGACGTTATTCTTGTAACTGGTGAATATGTGTCAAAGTAATCAAGACCTTCCTTTTGTCTGTATCATTTGACCACAAGTCTTGCTTTGTACTTGTCAATTGATCCATCCGCCTTCATCTTTCTTTTGAATATCCATTTATATCCAAGCGGTTTGCAACCAGGTGGAAGATCCACCAGTTCCCATGTATAATTCTGAAGGATGGATTTAATCTCGCTGTTTACAGCCTCTTTTCATAAAGGGGCTTCAGTACTGGACAACGCCTCTTTATAAGTTCGAGGCTCATTTTCTAACAAATATGTTAGAAAATATGGACCAAAAGATTTGGATATTCTAACCCGTTTGCTACGTCTAGGTTTTGAATCTTCTTCTTCCTGGTCTTCATCATGATCACTACTTTGAGCAGTGTTATAAGTTCTGCTTATAAAACTTGTCTCTTGTCCAAATTTACAAGGAAATACATGTTCATAAAACACTGAATTCCTTGACTCAATAATAGTATTAGCATGCATATCTGAAATTTTAGATTTGTGAATCAGAAATCGATAAGCACTACTATTATTAGCATAACAGATGAATACACAGTCAACGGTTTTAAGTCCCAATTTTGACCTCTTTGGTGTAGGCACAGCTTACCTTTGCCAAGCACCCCCACACTCTTAAGAATTTGTAGGTACACATTCGACCTTTCCATAATTCATAAGGTGTCCTATTCATCTTCTTATGGGGTATATTATTAAGAATATAATTAGCTGAAAGAACAACTTCCCCACACAAATTCTGAGGTAGTCCAGAATTAATCAACATAGCATTCATCATAAACTTTAATGTTTTATTCTTTCGTTCAGCAACACCATTTTGCTGTGGAGAATATGGTGCAGTGGTTTGATGAATTATGCCATGCTGTGAATAGAATTCACCAAATGGCGATTCATATTCACCACCTCTATCGCTCCTTAGAGCTTTGATCTTCTTCCCAAGTTGATTTTCAACTTCATTCTTGTAATGTATAAATATTTTCAAGGTTTCGTCCTTACTTTTAAGCAAATAGATGTAGCAGTATCGAATGCTATCGTCAATAAAAGTAATAAAATACTTTTTACCACCTCTTGTTTGAATTGATTTAAAATCACAGATATCATTATGAATTAAATCCAGAGACTCTGTATTTATTTCAACAGAATGAAAAGAAGCCTTAGCTAATTTCGCCTCTACACAAATCTTACATTTGTGATTCGGATCAATATCAAATTTAGATAGGCAATTATTTTTAATTAATTTACGCAAAAAATTATAATTAACATGTCATAATCTACCATGCCATAAAGAGGACTCAACAATATAAGCAGAAGAAGATTCATTCTTATTCATTGTAAGTTTCGGTACAACAACCATTACATTTAGTTAGAATAGACCTTCTGTCTGATACTCTTTTCCCACAAATACCCCATTTTTTGTGAGTACAAATATATCAGACTCAAATACTAGCTTAAACCCATTCTTGTTCAACAAAAACCCAGAAACTAAATTCTTGCGAATGTCTGGCACATGCAGCACGTTATTGAGCGTGAGTTCCTTTCTCGAAGTCATCTTCAAAATCACCTTTCCCTGACCTTCCACCTTGGAGGTAGAAGAATTCCCCATATACAGCTGTTCTCCATCTATCGCCTGATAAGCGGCAAACATCCGTCTGTCTGAACAAATGTGGCGAGTATCTCTAGTGTCCACCCACCATTCTCTGAGATTCTCAATAAGGTTTGTTTCAAACACAACGGCGGAAAGACTGATGTCATCCACCCCAGTAAAAAGGTTATCCACTTCGGTCACGTTGGCTTGGGCATTCTTCTTGCGCTTGCTACGACAGTCCTTTACTCGATACGCGGGCTTGTCACAGATATAGCACTTGCCCTTGAATTTGAGTCTCTTGGAGTCCCCACCTTTGTCACCAACATGCTTTCTCTTCTTATTGTTGACCTTAGGCGCCTGTTCCACAACATTCGCCTCAGACTCCATCCCGGTCTTCCTCTCAAACTTGCGGTTGTCTTCCTCTATCCTCAATCGGATAATCAGCTCTTCCAATTTCATCTCCTTACGCTTATGCTTCAAGTAATTCTTGAAATCTTTCCAGTCCTACCGTAATTTCTCAATAATAGCAGCAACCTGAAAAGATTCACTGAAAAACATACCTTCCGCATGAATGTCACGCAGGATAAGTTGGAGATCCTGAGCTTGTCCAACAACAGGTTTTTAATCCACCATCTTATAATCCAAAAATTTGCCGACGACGAATTTTTTCGCTCCGACATCCTCTATCTTATATTTGCGATTCAAGGATTCCCACAGTTCTTTCGCCGTCTTGACTGGACTATGCACGTTGTACAGCATGTTGTCCAATCCATTGAGGATATAATTCCGGCACAGGAAGTTAGCATGTTTCCATGCATCCACAGCAGCAGCCGCTTGTCGGTCAGTTTCACCTTCAGTTAACGCCGGAGCATCTTCGCGTAGGAATCTAGCCAGATTGAGTGTAGTAAGACAGAACAACATTTTTTGTTGCCATTTTTTAAAGTCAGTTACATTGAACTTCTCTGGTTTTTTTTCGTGATTCACCGGAACTGTCGTAGTGACATTCGGTATCACTGAAAGTACAACCGAAACAGGGGTAGGGGTCACAGTAGATGTAGTAACTTGATTATTTTCAGAAGCTATTTTTTCAAAATACTGAAACAGTAAACATCAGAAATAAAACGTCTTTGGAAACTAAAATAATCTTTATTTTTTAAAAACTGCACTTAATGTAAAACTGCAGATACAGATACTGCAAGAACAAATTATTTTATAAACAAATTTTATACTGCAATTATAAAACCATTTAGAAATTTTATATTGCACTTATAAAATAAACAGATGATAAAATAGATTATAAAAACAGATTAATTAATTTGTAATCATATTAATTAAACAATCTGTTAAAAATTAAATAGATTAGATAAACAGATTAATCAAACAGATTAATTAACTAGATTAATTAAAAGTGTTAAACAGATTAAATATATATAGCAATTTCGTCTTAAGATTGTTAAGAAAATAATAATCAGTAACAATCTAATCTGTTTTATATACAATCTGTTTTTTAATGAAAACTGTGACAAAAAGATAAAAAATCTGCTGAAAAATAATGAAAAACAGTAAAATGAAACTGTGACAAGAAAACTAAAATAGAAATAAAATAGTAACGATATGTGAACAAAACACAAAACTCGGAATTTGTAAATACTGTAATTAAGGAACCTGAAACAGTAAACGAAAGACCGAGGCTCGTGCTTGACACGATCTCTTTAAGACGAAATTGCCCTCCTACGGTGCTTCGAGTTCACGGCAAACATCTCTCAGGATACAACAATCTGTAGCCTTTTGAAGCAACACAGCAATCAAAAGACTCGACGAACCAGAAAGCTATGTTCCAACTCTCTCGAAAATACAGAAAAATATGCATGAGTGAAGAACAGTAGAAAGGCAAAACTTCGATAATGGAGAAGGAAGAAGAAGGAAAATCGAAATGCTTATAACGGGTATAAAGCAGCTTATATATAGGCAATGGAAGCATCGGTTCAGTTGAACCGAACCGTTATCGTACCAATTCGGCCCTTGGCGGTTGGACGCCCAACAGACGCAAACCTTTCGGAACAGATGCGTCCCGGTTCGGTTCGGTTCGGTACCGAACTGGTTCGGAATTGAAGGCAACAAAATTTTAAATTTTCCTGCAAAATTTAAATTCGAAAATTCAAATGAATTTCCCGCAAAAAGATAAGCGTTGAACCGACCCGGCCCGCAACCAGCGACCCACGGACCCGGGCTCGATCGGCCGGCCGGTCGGTCGGCGGCGGCGGCGCGCACGGTTCAATGGACCAAGTTGAACTTTATCCATAACACCTCCCCCAACAAAAGTTTGGATGACCCAAAGGGCCAACTCTTTATCTCTAACATAGGCTTTATAAGCCACCATAAACTTTGATCCCCAATCGATGTGGGACAAAGCTATTTACCTTCAAGTTACTTTCATTTTTTTCAACTTTCAAGGCTCACTTTTGGAGTCAATTTCTCATCCACCCGTTATCGGTTTTGAACGCCATAAAAACCATGATAAACTACTCGTGAAGATGAACATATTAGGATTTGGAATCATCAAAAAAGATTAATCCAATCTAAAGTTGTTAAGCTTCAAAATTAGCTAAAACCATGTTCAAAAAGGTTCAAAACCCATATATTTTCCAACAATTACAAGCACGGGTAGCAAAACTAAAATCAGAGGAAAACAGAGAATAGAAAACGGAAAAGAGAAGGAAAACACCTGGAAAGAACGCAACCAATCTGGGGACTGGTCCCGAGAGCTATCCATTGTGGTCGTTCTGACGAAACGCAGACCCTCCTGAAGATATATGATAAAACCCTAATTCGATTGAACAATTGGAGGAGACGCCGTACACGCCGGTGGCGGCTGTTAAGCGTTGTGGCGGCGGATAAACGAAATGGGTAGTAAGGTTAATATGGTCTTTTCGGCAAAAATGAGGGAAAAAAGTGACCAGCGCCGACGACGAGCGAACGCCACCGCTTTCAGCCAGAGATTGTGGGTTTCCTTTTATGAAATCTGAAGCTGTGGATTCGAGGAAGGGGTGAGTGAATTTGAACGGCTCGAGCGGATGATCCCGGACAGAAGTGATTGATCTTGTGAAGCTTTTTGGGTTTCTACTGACATACTCTCTTCTGTTACTATTGCTGCTACTACAACCTTCTCGGCGACGGAAAACTAGGGTTCTAAAACGAACCCGCTTTGTTTAAAAGGAAAATTGAAAACCCCTGATTTCGAAAGGCGAAGTGTTTTAGGGCTTTAAGAGGTTTCGGGGAGGGTTCTACATTGACGACAGAGGAAGAAACAAACATTTGGAGGTTGGTCGATCAGAAATTCCCGTCCCATTGTTGCAACTTCGATCAATCGAACACCTCCAAAAACGAGTACGAGCGATTCTTAGAGGAAATAAAGAACGAAAAATGAGTGAATAATTTAATTTATACGTCGTTTATTGTTTTTCATTCGATATAAAAAATTTTAACGCGCGAAATCCTTTTAAGATAAAAATATCTTTGCTCTTTTATCGTCTTTTTCATCGTCATCATCATTATCTCCATCATATTCATCGATTGTTCTGTACCCGTAATTCATAATTCGATTGTTCTTAAAATTTGCACCAAACTCTGTTTTTTCAAACAAATTCGCACTCGAAATTATTTTCGCCGGCTTACTACCCATCTCTCTGGTTGCTTAAACTTCATATGAGAATTCTACTATGAATGTTCGTATAGAACACTGAGATTGTATATAAATACGTGATAATGCATGTATATGAGACTAAATCTTTGCTTATTGATTTCGAAATTTATTTCATATAAGATAAATTCTGGTTTCAAGCTTGTTTATTTTTTTTTCTTTGATGAGATTCAATTTTCAAGCTTACTTTAATGGTGTGCGAATTGAAAAAATAAAAATACACGTGTAAAGCAAGCTAACAGATAAATTTATCTGTATGCCTTATACATGTTTTGAATATGTAAAACATATAGATAAATTTATCTGCGTACCTTACAAATGTTTTGAAAGGTACAGATAAATTTATCTGTGTACCTTACACATATGTGTAAAGCGCACAGATAAATTTATCTGTGTGTCTTATACATGTTTTAAAAGTTACAGATAAATTTATCAGTGTGTCTTATACATGTTTTAAAAGTTACAGATAAATTTATCTGTTTGTTATGTATAACAAATAAATTTATATGTTTGAAGGGTATTTTCGAAAGAAAACGCACAATTGGACCTTACGCGTTAAAACTTATTTTTTTGAACATTTAATTAAAAGCCCAAAAAAATAAAGCTCAAACTACGGCAGTAAACCCCTAACATTTTGGGGTTTTCTGGTATGCTTGTTTTCCATTTTGTTTATGTTTTTCAGTTGAATAGTTTTGCTTAGCCTTGTTTAGATTGAGTATAGAGAAAGTGACAAAAAGTATTTAGCTACAATAGAAAAAAAATTTGAGAGTTATCCATTTATTTGTTAGATAATTCAAAAGTGAAAGAAGATTATTATTTCTTTTATTTTATTTGTTTAATAATAATTAATTAAAAAAATTAAAATATTTAATACTTATTTACTTTTATAGCGTTTTCATATTAGTTTAAATTATTAATTTTAATAGAAACATAAAATATTATAATTGATATTATACATATAATTGTATTTATCCCTTTACTCATCTTCCGTTTTCTCCCAATGTAGAAAGGATATAAAATTTCTTAATTGGTTTTTCCACTTCCTTTCCATCACTTCCTTCCTCTTCTAAAAAATAATGCAAACAACACTAACTAATTCATTTTTTTTCAAATTATTCACATTCCTTCTAAATCTTTCAATCCAAACAAAGGTTTATTGAGAAATTTTAGATGAAAAAAAAATATATTAAAAAATCAAAAAGTTCAATTCAAGGAAATCTTTTTAAGAGATTTTCATGTACAAGTGATTGAAGAAGTTGGAAATATAATTTTTCGTCGCTTTACTTGATTTTGAGGCCCCTTAAAATTCCTATCATGTGAGAATTTTGTTTTTTCTTGGTTTAAACTAGATTCTATTCATGATTTTGACAAAAGTATAGCACCAGAGTGCCTAAGCGAGACATATGGGGTTGATATTGAAAATAATTGTGTTTGTGTGAATAATTATTCATGCAAAATTTTTACTTCCTCACATTTAGATATAGTCACAAAGAAACTTAATGCTTGGAATACTTTTATTACAACTTTAATAAATGTTGAGTAATGGCAGCATTGGTTACTAGTAATAAAATTGTTACGAAATGAATTCTAGTAGGCAAGTCATCGGGGAAAGAGAGTTTTTTTGTTCTCTTTTTTAAGTTTTTTTCCTCAGACCAAGAAAGACACATTCACTTGCTTGGTCTTAATGCTAGTAAAGTGTTGATAGATAATAGTGGCATTGCAAAGAATTGAGAGAAAACTTATCATAATATGGGTGTAAAGGCAGTTCAAATTTTAAGTTGTACTCTATCGATCTTTTCTCCAAAAATACCTAACAAAAATGGCACAAATGTGGGTACGAATACTATACCATCATCTTGAAAATCTATTGTTTGTGAAAAAATATTAATAGCAAAATCAATACATATAATCAAGAAGTATGATGTAGACCTAATGACGAATGGCATGTATGCTATTCATTCGAATATTTTCAAATTTAGTTTTTCTTATTGGGACCACACTTTGATCGGTTATTTTTTAAAAAGAGAGTGTCATTCAATTATGTTAAAACTTGGACAGAATAAATATAAAAAAGATAATATTAAAGATATTATATCAATTGAGAATGATTATTTTATTTTCAAGTTTAAGAATGGAGAGATCTCTTATGAGATTCTTAAGAATGGTATATACAATTGTAGAAGAAAATATGTTGTATTGAAAAATTGAAAATCGAGAATGTCGCTCTCCAGAAGTGGGTTTTTAAGTGTGTTGTTGTGGGTAAATTTATACAATGTGCCGCTTGAATTGTGGACGGAAGAAGGGATGGAATATTTAGTAAGTATTCTTGTTAAGTCTCTGAATGTGGATGAGCCAACATACTCAACGAGTAGACCAACTTTTACCTGAGTTTGCATCAACATAGCTAGCAATGAGATTCCAAAATTCTTTCTTATAAATTTAGGATATTGAGAGCATTATGTTATTCGGGTTAAAATTTCTTTAATTCTTTTAAGATGTACTACATATAATATATTTGGCCACAATCTCAATAATTGTTTAAATGCACAAGAAAGTATGAAGATTTCTAAACAAATTTGGAGGAAAAAATAAGTGAATGATAACAAAAACTCTAGTGAAGAATGAGTTGATGGAAATAAAGTGAAGGATAAAGATAATCAAGTTTCTCAAGAAAAATAAAATGTTAATCAAGCTTCTCAATGGGACTTAGCGATCAACCGTCTAAAAAGCTTGTTGAGACTTCCACTTCTTATATTTCGAAATTATTAAATGTCACTGACATACTTTCTTCTTGTGAGCTCAAAAAAGAATACATTGTAAAGAGAAACAAAATATAAAAAAAATTAATCATATTATTTCTTCTCCAAATGTGTCCACTTTGAAAACACGTTTCTATGGCAATGAGATTGAAAAGGTAAAAGTAATTAAACTCATCTTATAAGAATGAGAACAATAGGAAGTTTGAGGCTCTGTTTAGACTAGCTTTTTTTAGTAATTTTTAAATTTTTAAATTTTTTTGTAAAAAAATAGGTGTTAAATCATGTAAAAAAAATAAAAAAAAATAAAAAAAAACCAAGCTAAACCAAACTAATTGCCTCTTTTTTTAGTTTTTAAACCAAAAAATTTAACTTTTAAGCCAGGCCAAACACAGGCTGGGTAGAGTTTCAGTTGTTGACATGTGTTGATCTTGTGTTTTGTTAGCTTTTTTTGAGTCATGCAAGTTTCTGTATTCATTTTTTGAATAAATTAAATATGTATTAATGTATTTAAGAGTAATAATACCGACAACTTATTTATTTTTTAAATTACTACTATGCTAATATATTTTATTATTTATATAATAATTTAATCCATTAGTGAGTTGACTTACCTAACCAAACGAAAAAAAGTGATTTCATACAAAAATAATTTTAAAATTACAATTTTGCCTTTGTTATCCAATTTATACCTCAACCAACCTCCATCCCTACCGACGCCACCCACTGCTACCAGATATTGCCCCCATCACCGCCACCTACTGCTTCCTCTCCCTCCACCGTGTTCTCTCTCTCTCTCTCTCTCTCTCTCTCCTCCCTTCCTGTTCTCACCTCTCCCCTTCTCACATGGAAGAAATCGTGCGTGCGGTGGTGGTGAGGGTTTGGGATGTAGGTGCGGTGCGCGGCGGCGCTGGTGTGCACGCGCTGCTGGGGTTTGGGATGGTGGTGCGGCGAGGGTTGGGGATGGAGTTTAGGGTTGAGAAAATCTAAGCCTGTTCTTGGTCCGGTGTCACCTGCGCCAACAACACCTCTCCATGAAGAATCTCGCTGGTTCAATCTCAGATGATTGATTGGACGAATCCATGCAGATCGATTCAATATTTGAATAGATTTGCTTCTAGGTGTTGAAATATTCTCAAATTTGGGTAAGATTGGCAAGAGGAGAAATTCTATAAAGTGGATTTGAGCGTGGGTTCTTAAATATAAATCCTATAAAGTGGGTTTAAGTGTGGGTTCTCAAATAGAAATATTCCCAACCCAATTTGTTGTTTGTTCTGGTCTGGTTTGGTTTTTTCTGGGTACGGGAACTCAAGCATCTCAGGAAAGGGAAAAAAAAAGAAGAAAAAGTGGCTATTCAATTTCGATTCTGGTGTTTCCAAGAAAGCTGAAGAATGAAGATCGAATCTGTGGGATTGTTGTTACTGAGGTGGTGTACAAGATGAGAGCTGGACTAAGTACGATTCAGCAAACCTTAACGCTCAAGGCAGCAAGTGTGTTGAACCTGTCAATCGCCGAGGCAAATCGCTGAAACCACGGCCAAAAGCCACCCGTTGCACCTGGCGGCGACACTCTTGTCATCTCCTTCTGGGTTCCTCCGCCAAGCTTGCATGCTCCCATCCCAATTCTTCCCACCCACTTCAGTGCTGAGCCCTCGAGTTCTGCTTCAGTGTGGCGCTCGAGCAGCTTCCCACCGGCCACGGCATGGCCCCGGGAATGGAACCGCCCATCCCCACCGCCCAATTTGTGGAATGATTGATTATAATTTTTTTCTATTTGATAGAGATGAAAAGTTAACAATTTATTGATTTTGTTTTATTTTTACAATAGAGATGGATATACTGAAATTATAAATTTTCAGAGCAGCACCTTAGGGAGAGGAAACAGAAAAGGAGTGCGGTGGTATACAAAGGCGTTTTTATTTTGTGAACTAATAGTCTATCAAATTGTTACATAAATAATAAAATAAAAAATATATAATTATATTTTATAAATAAAAAAAGTATTTGTGTTATTATTCTTAAATATAAAAAAATATAAATGTAATTTATTTATTTATTTATTTTACCCTTTTTAATCCCTCTGCTGGTGAAAGCTTTTTATTTTGTTTGTTGACTAAGGTGGTTAGTTTTTGATCTTTATTATAATTTTTTTGTATAATATTAATATGGTCTTTTGACTACCCCTTGTGTATGCATTTACGGATGTAACCCCGATAAGTCTTTTTTTTCTTGATATATGAGCCGTCTTACATCTCTAAAAATTTAATTTTTTTATTCTTTTATTTTTTGAGGAAAAAATTTATACACATCTTATACATTTTATTTTTTAGAATTAAATTATTATAATAATATTAATTAAAAATTAATTTTATTGTTTACAAAATAAAAATTATGTTATTATTTCAAATACTATAATTTAAAAATAAAAAGTATAAACAAATTATTTTAAATTATTTAAAAGTACTAATTTTTAGAAAAATTTAGCTTTTTTTTTAGAGTGGACTAATTTTTCAAATTTGATCAATTTTATGAGTGTATCTAAACTAGAAGCTCCAAAATAGTTGTTGAAGGCAAATTATTATTTTTTAAATCATTAAAAAATCTAAAACCCTTACAAAACTGATTTTTTGGGGTATTTGAAATTGTCTTAGTATTGATAGTTGCGTGATATTATGTTTAAATCTTGAATTTATTTTAAGAATAAAACACGATGGAAAACAGTTAAAAAGAAAAAAAAAACATTTTTTTTCTTTTGCTTATTGGGTGGGTTAAAGAAAAGAACAAAAAGTCAAATTATTTTATCATCGTAAAAGTAAAGAAAATGTCATAATACACAATCAATATATTTTTCTTTTATTTGATTGGAGCAAGGGGTTAGAAGTTTTATTATCCTAAAAATAAATAATATAATATAATATAATAAAACAATCAATATATTTCCTTCTATTTGATTGGATAGATTTTGAATAAGAATTGAATGGCTGTAAGTAATTTTTTAAATTATTTTTTAAAATTCCAACTTAACTTCAAAATTTATTTTAATTATTTTTAATGAAAAATTGAATGCTCTAATAGTTCATCTTTTAAATATTTCATCAAATATTCAAAAACTTTCTAAATCTTCATTGGCCGATTTTAGACAAAAATTTGTCTCTCCCTTAATTTGGAATAATTATTTGGTAAGAGCAAATCTACATTTAGTCCTAATATTTTGGGCATTACTGGGTCATGTGGGTTTATTTCTAAATTTAGAAAATTAACTTACTGATCGTGTGGTGTTCATGAGACACTGAATATTTGTTTTTAATTTGATGAAAACTTATTTTATTAGAGTACTAATTAATTTTTTTCCATCAAGCGGGAACAAAAAAATAGCAAAAAACGGAGCAGAGACGAGAATATTTTGTGGATAATTTTTTAAGATTTAAGAGAATAATGTTAATAAAAATTATAAATAATATAATAAATAAAAAATAGTAATTGATGAAATAATGAAACTAGAAATACAAAATGTAAAATATAAAGAAAAAAAATAGAAATAAATATAATATTTTAATGTTTAGATTTATTATATTTTTAAAAAAATATTTTTTATATGTATTTATATTTAAACAATATTTATTTTATATAATTAGAGACGAGACGAGAAAAAATATGGTGGAGGAAACGGCATGAAAAAGCAAATACTGTCTCTGTCCCGTTTATTGATGGTGCTAGGTAAAATTAATGCTAGTTGTTTATAAATTGTAACTTGTAGCAGAAGTTGAGTGTTTGGTAAAAATTATAACTTGTAGCTGAAATATAAAAAAATAGTTGTAATTTATAAAAAAAATTGTAAGTGTTTAGGATAAATTGTAGTTTATAGTAAAAAATAATAACAGAAAATAAAAAACGAAAGTTAAAGGCATTCTCAAACACTCCCATTATTAAAGACAAAAAAAAATTAATGCATAACAGACAAAAATGTGTAGGGACAGGCTGGACAAGAGAAATTATCATCTAGACTTTTGTTAGTTTGTCGAGTAATGTTATTTAGACCTATTTTATATACCTATTAATGTGATATAAATAAATAATTAATAATATTTTATTATTAAAAAAATAAATAAAAAATTTCAACTATAACATGTAAAATATGCCTCAATATCATTTTCCTAATTTGTCTTTTGTCATAGATGGACGCCTTGGCGATGTTGGGGATGAAACGGGAAAAACACAACAATGAAAATACTCTTTTCGTTATCCATCCGCCACTCTCAAGCCCACTTGCGTTAAGAGCTTCCAAATTCCAATTGTGCGAGAAGGGAGCCGCGGCAAGTCAAGCACCAGAGCGGCAAACAATGGGGGGCGGAGGAAAGCAAGGAGTGATGGTGGTGGAAATGCAGAAAGGATTGGCGGCGCCTCAGATTCATCAGAACCCAATAGCTCAGTTGCAGGCCAAGTTCAAGGAATTGGAAGATGGGTTCAAGGCCTGGTTGGCCAAGCAGTCCTTGCCCGTCGAGGCCGCCGTCGTCACCGCCACCAGCGCGGCCCAGGGCGCCGCCATCGGTGCCTTCATGGGCACCCTCACCAACGACGTCTCCTCCTCTTTCCCTACTCCTTCCCCTAACGCCGCCGCCTCCCTCAATCCCCAAGCCATGGCATCTATCAAACAAGCCCAGGTTCTTCCATCCTTATCCTTAACTGCCTTCGATTTCGATTTCCCGTTTGTGGAATAAGGAAATGATTTCAATTTCCCATATACGGGTCATGTGCATATGTATGTTTTTGTTTTGGAATTTTATTAGTTCTCTTATGGGTTCGGTACAGCAGTTGAAAACTTTGGACGGGTAAAAAATATCCCTTTTTATTGTTGGATTGTCTTGTTCGACATATAATTTAGAGTCATCTTGTTATGTCTTGTAGCTATAGAACGAACCCACACAATGGAACAAACTTGGTTTTTCGCACTTGTATTGTTTTGTTTTTGCCGGTAGGCATAATAGGTAAGTAAATAATCTGGTTTATATAAACTAATAGTACAGAAAATGAAAACAGTAACAGATAATAAACTGTATGAACATAAATTAAATTACTGCTGGGAAATTGAGAACGAATAGAATACAGAAAGAGTAACTAAACCGAAATTGAAAATATGGAATTAATAGAACCTGTTACAGTAAGGTAATACTGAAAAGGTTGATCGAGACTCGTGTTTGACACGATCTCCTTAAGACGAAATTACCCTTAGTACGGTGCTTTGAGTTGACAGCAAACGCTTCACAGGATACAACGATCGACGAGTAACAGAAGCAGCACAACAATCTATCACTCCAGCGAACCGAAACTGAGTTCGAACTCTTTCTTTGAACTTGGGGGGATGTAGAGCGTGTAGAAGCCTAGAGGAGGGAAACAGATCGGGAATTCAGTAATCAATCTGGGCAGAGAAGCAGCCTTTAAATAAGCTTGGAAGGTGGCTGGCGGTTGGACCGCCCAACAGATGTGACCCGTCCCTCAACAGACACGACTCAAAAAATGAATCCAATGGTCAATTTCTGACTCCAACGGTCAGAAACGATAATGGTAATGGAAACTTTAATTCTAAAATAATTTAAATAATTAAATTATTTAAAATTCAAAATTTTAAATAAATAATTTTTTCGCAAAAGACAAGGGTTGATCCGACTCGACCCGCAACCAACGGCCTGGACCTGGACTTGAGTCCGAGCCCGAGCCTGAGCCCGACCGGTTAGACGGGCAGCGGCGCATTCGTGCGTGTGGGGTTTGGGTCGAACCCATCATTGGGTAAGTCCTCCGCCGTCCACAAAACTGGGTACCCCCAAGGGGCACACCCTTTAGGCTCAACTTGGCTTATATAAGCCACTCACCTATATTTCTCTCAACTAATGTGGGATTGGAAACTCATTTATACTAAATTGGACATTCACCCTTTTCTCTCCCAACCAATGTGGGATAAGACTTAGTTACCACCATTTTGCTAACTTATATGGCACATTTTTTGAGTCAATTTTTCATTCACCCATTAACGGCTTTGAACGTAACAAAATCCATGATTAAACTACTCATGGAGAGGAATATTTTAGGATTTGGAATCATAAAAAAAGATTAATCCAATTCAAAGTTATTTAGTTTCAAAGTTAGCAAAAACCATGTTCAAAAATTGTTCGAAACCCACTTATTTTCCAACAATCTCCCACATGAATAGAATTTGACGGAAAAAGAAACGCAACAAGATGCAGACACAGAGAGAGTTCAATAAAAGAAAAATTCTGCATAGGATAGGTAGCTTTTGGCTTTGAACCTTCCCTTGTAAGAATCTTGAACAAGGTGTCTTGAACTGTTCAGCCGTTTGTGTAAGCCAAGACAATAGAGTTTACACATAATCTTTCTAACACAGCTTGGTTCTCAGGGTTGTGTTCATTTCGGCCCTAAACATGCCTGGTCATTCATGAGTGCTCTAGAGAATTTAGCCTTAATAATTCTCATAGAACCGGCTCAGTTCACACTCATAAAGGTAATTCTTATTAGGAGTATCTTGTTATACCCCACTTGGATATCCAAAGTATAAGAATCATTAAAAGCATAGCTTATCTTTAAACACGCTACAGACATCACTATTTCATCATAGAAATGGGTAGGAGTTAATCTCCCTAGTGATTCCCCTAGACTCACACATAATTTGGTTGTCCCATTGAACCTAGATCTTAGGATCTCCAGTCAACTAGGTTGGATTGCCATTAATGTGTCTCTTTAGTAATAGGCTTTAGTCTCATTTCCCTCGATGAGTAATTCACTTGCTCTCTGGTCAAACCTTTGGTTAACAGATCCGCGGTATTATCTTTTGACCTTATGTACTCAATGGATATAATTCCACTCGAGAGCAGTTGTTTAATGGTATTGTGTTTACGACGTATATGTCGTGACTTACTATTGTACAAATTACTCTGTGCCCTTCTAATTGTAGATTGACTATCATAATAAATGCAAATTGCTAGCACAGGTGTAGGCCACATTGGAATATCTTCTAAGAAATGGCGTAGCCATTCTGCTTCTTCCTCAGATTTATCTAAAGCTATGAACTCAGCTTCCATTGTTGACTTAGCGATGCATGTCTGTTTGGAAGATTTTCAAGACACGGCTGCACCTCCGAGAGTGAAGACATATCCACTTGTGAATTTTGAGTCTTTTGTATCGGATATCCAGTTGGCATCACAATAACCTTCCAGAACAGTTGGATATCTGATATAACACAATTCGTAGTTACGGCTGTATCTTAGATATCGAAGAACCCGAACTATCGATTTCTAGTAGTTTTCTCCTAGGTTATTTGTGTATCTACTTAATTTACTCACTGCATACACTATATTCAGTCGTGTGCAATTCATTAAGTACATTAGATTCCCAATAATCCTAGAATATTCCAATTGAGATATACTTTCGCCCGTATTTTTGGATAGATGTAGATTTACATCTACGGGCGTCCTCGTAGGACTGTCATCATCCTTGGAGAATTTACTAGGTATTTTCTCAATGTAATGTGATTGAGACAAAGCATATCCTTCAGATGTTTTAGAAATTGTCATTCCTAAAATAACATATGCCACTTCCAAATCTTTCATGTCAAACTGTTTGTTCAATATTTTTTTAGTAGATTTGATCATCTGATTATCACTATCTATGATGAGTATGTCATCAACATAAAGACAGACGATAACATATCATTTGTCTGTGCTTTTAACATAGGCACACTTGTCACATTCGTTTGTCTTAAAACCATTTAACTTCATAGTATTGTCAAATTTCTCATGCTATTACTTTGGCGCTTGTTTTAAACCATAAAGAGATTGGACGACCTTACAAACTTTGTTTTTTTTGTCCAGGAACAACAAACCCTTCCTATTGTTCTATGTAATTCTCTTCATTCAATTCACCATTCAAGAATACAGTCTTCACATTCATTTTATGTATATCTAAATTAAATAACGCAGCTTTGGAAATTAGCATGCGTATAGACGTTATTTTTGTAACTAGTGAATGTGTCAAAGTAATCAAGATCTTCCATTTGTCTGTATCTTTTGGCCACAAGTCTTGTTTTGTACTTGTCAATTGATCTATCTGCCTTCATTTTTTTCTTGAATATCCATTTATATTGAAGCGGTTTGCAACCGGGTGGAAGATTCACCAGTTCCCATGTATGATTCTGAAGAATGATTCAATCTCGCTGTTTACTACCTCTTTCCATTAAGGGGTTTCAGCACTGGACAACGCCTCCTTATAAGTTCAAGGCTCATTTTCTAACAAATAGGTTAAAAAATTTGGACCAAAAGATTTAGATATTCTAGCTCGTTTACTACGTGTAGGTTCTGCATTCTCTTCTTCCTGGTCTTCATCATGATCACTACTCTGAGCAGTGCCATAAGTTCTGTTAATAGAAATTGACTCTTGTCCAAATTTACAAGAAAATACATGTTCAAAGAACACTGCATTCCTTGACTTAATAATAGTATTAACATGCATATATGAAATTTTAGATTTGTGAATCAGAAATCGATAAGCACTACTATTATTAGCATAACCGATGAATACACAGTCAACGATTTTAGGTCTTAATTTTGACCTCTTTGGTGTAGGCACTGGTACCTTTGCCAAACACCTCCACACTCTTAAGAATTTATAGATACACATTCGACTTTTCCATAATTCATAAGATGTCTTATTCGTCTTCTTATGGGGTATCTTATTAAGAATATAATTAGCTGAAAGAACAACTTCCCCCATAAATTCTAAGGTAGTCCAGAACTAATCAACATAGCATTCATTATATCCTTTAATATTTTATTCTTTCGTTCAGCAACACCATTTTGCTGTGGAGAATATGGTGCAGTGGTTTGATGAATTATGTCATGCTGTGAACAGAATTCACCAAATGGCGATTCATATTCACCACCTCTATCGCTCCTTAGAGCTTTGTTCTTCTTTCTAAGTTGATTTTCTACTTCATTTTTGTAATGTATAAATATTTTCAAGGTTTCGTCCTTACTTTTAAGCAAATAGATGTAGCAATATCTAGAACTATCGTCAATAAAAGTAATAAAATACTTTTTACCACCTCTTGTTTGAATTGATTTAAAATCACAAATATCACTGTGAATTAAATCCAGAGGTTCTGTATTTCTTTCAACAGAATAGAAAGTGGCCTTAGTTAACTTCGCCTCTACACAAATCTCACATTTGTGATTCAGATCAATATTAAATTTAGGCAGGCAATTACTGTTAATTAATCTACGCATAGAGTTATAATTAACATGTTCTAATCTACCATGTTATAAAGAGAACTTAACAATATAAGCAGAAGAAGATCCAATTTTATTCATAGTAGCATGTGGTACAATAACCATTACATTTAGTTTGTACAAACCATCTGACTGATACCCCTTATCCACAAACATCCCACCTTTTGTGAGTACAAATTTATCAGACTCAAACACTAGCCTAAACCCATTCTTGCTCAACAGAGACCCAGAAACTAAATTTTTGCGAATGTTTGACACATGCAGCACGTTGTTGAGCGTGAGTTCCTTCCCCGAAGTTATCTTCAAAATAACCTTTCATTGTCCTTCCACTTTGGAGGTAGAAGAGTTCTCCATGTACAGTTGTTCTCCATCTATCGTCTGATAAGTGGCGAACATCCGTCTGTCTGAACAAATGTGGCGAGTAGCTCCAATGTCCACCCACCATTCTCTGGGATTTTCAATAAGGTTTGTTTCAGACACAATGGCAGAAAGATTGGTGTTATCCACCCTAGTAGAAAGGTTATCCACTTCGGTCACGCTGGCTTAGGCATTCTTTTTGCGCTTGCTGCGACAGTCCTTTGCTTGATACCTGGGCTTGTCACAGATGTAACACTTACCCTTGAATTTGGGTCTCTTAGAGTTCTCGCATTTGTCACCAATATTTTTCTCTTCTTGTTGTTGACCTTAGGCGCCTGTTCCACAACATTTGCCTTGGACTCTATCCCGGTCTTCTTCTCAGACTTGCGGTTGTCTTCCTCTATCCTCAATCTGACAATCAGTTATTCTAGTTTCTTCTTCTTGCATTTATGCTTCAAGTAATTTTTGAAATCTTTCTAATCATGTGGTAATTTTTCAATTATAGCAGCAACCTGAAAAAATTCACTTAGAAACATACCTTTTGCATGATTATCATGCAGGATAAGTTGGAGATCCTGAACTTGTCCAACGACTGTCTTGGAATCCACCATCTTATAATCCAGAAATTTGCCAACGACGAATTTCTTCGCACCGGCATCCTCTGTCATATATTTGCGGTCCAAGGATTCCCACTTATCCTTTGCCGTCTTGATTGGACGATACACATTGTACAGAGTGTTGTCGAATCTATTGAGAATATAATTTCGGCACAGGAAGTCAGCATGTTTTCATGCATCCACCGCAATAATCGCCTGTCGGTTGGTTTCACCTTCAATTAATGCCAGAGCAGTTTCACGTAGGAATCTAGTCAAATTGAGTGTAGTAAGATAGAATAACATTTTCTGTTGCCATCTTTTAAATTCAGTTCCATTGGACTTCTCTGACTTTTTCCCGTGATTCACCGGAACTGTCGTAGTGACAGCCAGTATCACTGAAGGTACAACCGGGACAGGGGTAGGGGTAACAGCAGTAGCATGAACATTTTCATATTCCATAATTTAATTTTATGATATTAAAGAAACAACACAAATAAAGCTGTTTTAGCAACCCGAAAAAAGACTTTATTTTTCTTTAAAAACTGCAATTAAAATAAAACAGCCGATAAAATTTTTATTTTTTCTGAAGCTGAAAAAATTTGTACAACGCAGATTTATTTGCAGAAAACTGTTTTATACTATAAACTAGAAATAGTTTCAACACAAATAAATACTAAACTTAATAAACAATATTTATTCTGTAAATTTTTTTAAAACTAATCTACAGAATTAATTACACTGGAAAAATTTCAGAATTAATAAACTGTACTTAAAAATAAAGCAGAATATAATATGTCTAACAGTTTTAGAAAACTAATCAATCTATACTACAGCATATAAAATCAAATTAAAAGAAAATATATAGATTTCATCTTAAGATTGTAGGCATAATAGGTAAGTAAACAATCTGGTTTATGTAAACTAATAGTACAGAAAATGAAAACAGTAACAGATAATAAACTGTAGAACATAAATTAAATTACTCCAGGGAAATTGAGAACAAACAGAATACAGAAACAGTAACTGAACTGAAACTGGAAATACAGAATTAATAGAACCTGTTACAGTAAGGTAATACTGAAAAGGTTGATCGAGGCTCGTGTTTGACACGATCTCCTTAAGACAAAATTGCCCTCGCTACGGTGCTTTGAGTTGACAGCAAACGCTTCCCAGGATACAACGATTGACGAGCAACAGAAACAGCAGAGCAATCTGTCACTCCAGCAAACCGAAACTGAGTTCAAACTCTTTCTTTGAACTTGGGGAATGTAGAGTATGCAAAAGCACAGAGGAGGGAAACAGATCGGGAATTTAGTAATCAATCTGGGCAGAGAAGTAGCCTTTAAATAGGCTTGGAAGGTGGCTAGCGGTTGGACCGCCCAACAGACGTGACCTGTTGGTCAACAGACGCGACTCGAAAAATGAATCCAACGGTTAGAAACGATAATGGTAATGGAAACTTTAATGCTGAAATAATTTAAATAATTAAATTATTCAAAATTCGAACATTTAAATAAATAAATTTTTCGCAAAAAAACAAGGGTTGATCCGACCCGTGACCAATGGACCCGAGCTTGAGCTTGGCTCGGCACGGCCGACCGGCCGGCGGTGCCGATGCTCACGTGTGGGGTTTGGATCGAACTCACCGTTTGGTAGATCCTTTCCTGTTCACAAAATTAGGTACCCCCAAGGGGCACACCCCTTAGGCTCAATTTAGCTTATATAAGCCACTCACCTATATTTCTCCCAACCAATGTGGGATTGAAAACTCATTTATACTAAATTGGACACTAACCTTTTTTTCTCCCAACCAATGTAGGACAGGACTTAGTTACCACTATTTTGCCAACTTTCATGGCACACTTTTAAAGTCAATTTCTCATTTATCCGTTAACGGTTTTGAACGCCACAAAATCTATGATTAATCTACTCATGGAGAGGAACATATTAGGATTTGGAATCATAAAAAAAAAAATCCAATGTAAACTTATTTAGCTTCAAAGTTAGCTAAAACCATGTTAAAAAATTGTTCGAAATCCACTTATTTTCCAACATTGCTCACTAGGATAATTGGTTCTATTTGCCAGTTCATTGGTTGATGAAACTTTTAGGGCTTTTCTGGCTTTGCAAGTAGTTGTATTAGATATTGAATGAGTAGTTTTTTTTTTTAATTGTACTGTGGAAATTGTAGGATTTTGGAAATTCTAAGTCAATCCTGAATAAGATGGTATGAAGAGATTGGATTTGGACGTGAAATTAGGGCCTCAAATTCTTATTCCATACATGTCTTACAACTTTGCAGAGACCTTTTGCGTGCAACACCAAAGCAACTTTCCAACAATCAAACTTCCGTTTTACAGAAACTTAGTTGATGTGTGACATATGGTTGGTGTCATTTACAGGCTCTTTCAGGTGGTCCCTTGGTACAAGCACGCAATTTTGCAGTCATGACTGGTGTCAATGCCGGTATATCTTGTGTCATGAAAAGAATAAGAGGGAAGGAGGATGTGCAATCCAGGTAAGTTTATTTGATTCTTTTTCCTTTCTTTTTCACATCCTATTGTTTAGGATATCCTTGATTGTTTTTGTCAGCCTATTCTTTATGTTTTCGTAGTGTTTGTTGGCCACTAAAAAGAAGAAATTTTCGTGTAAATGGTGGGAGTTGGTAGTCATCTTATTATGTTGGGTGGGCATGTAGTTATTATCACTATCGAAATTCACTTGTCTGATATGATTTAGGAAGAGAATGTGTTGTAACCCCAATAAACTTGTATATACTTGAATATTTAAGAGAGAAATTTGAATAACACACTGCAAGCATCTTATAAGTTACTTAAGTTAACTGCCTCGTTGATTTAATTTCATTATTGCATATACTTGGGTATTAATTTAAAGAAGAAATCATAGACACTGTCATTGCCTTGACTAATGTAACATATCTGCATGCATACTGGTTGTTAGGATGATTGCATTGCACGTTTATTTTCTAATGTGTGATGAAGGAAATACAAGGTACAAGATGGAAAATAAATACTAGACTTAAAAAGTTATAATTACTTTGTAAATGTTAGAATTATTGAAAAGAGTGGGAGAGAAAAGGAGGAAGAGAGAGAATGAGAAGAACAATGAATGAGAGCACAAAACTTAGGGTTTACACCCTATTCCTTATTATTTACACCCTATACCCTTAACTTAACACTCCCCCTCAAGTTGATGCATAGATATTTCTCATGCTCAACTTGTATACAATGGGTTGAAACATTTTACTGCTAAGCCCTTTAGTAAAAATATCTGCTAATTGATCTGTAGATTTCACAAAGGGTATACATATTAATCCCTGACCCACTTTTTTCTTGATGAAGTGTCGATCAATCTCTATATGCTTCCTTCTGTTATGCTGGACAGGGTTATGAGCAATATTAATGGCAGCCTTATTGTCACAGTGCAATTTTATAGGTTTGTCGCACTAAATACCCAAATCATTTAATAGGACTTTGAGCCAAATGAGTTCGCAAATGCCATGTGCCATAACCCTATACTCAGCTTCTGCACTTGGTCGAGCTACCACTGTTTGCTTTTTACTGCGCCAAGTAACCAGGTTACCCCTTACAAATGTGCAATACTTAGATGTAGATCATCTGTCATCAACTGAACCAGTCTAATCTGCATCTGTGAAAACTTCCAATATCAAATAGCCGTGACGAGAGAATAAGAGCCCTTTGCCAGGGGAAGACTTAAGATATCACAGAATACGATAAGCAACGTCAAGATGTACACTACGAGGATCATGCATGAACTGACTAACAACTCTCACAGCATATGCAATATCAGGTCTGGTGTGAGACAGGTATATTAATCTTCCCACAAGCCACTGAAATTGGCCCTTGTCGACAGATTCTCTATCACCACTATAGAGACGATGATTAGCCTCAATAGGTGAATCTTCAGATCGATAACTCATCATACCAGCTTCATCTAAAAGGTCAAGAATATACTTTTTTTGGGAAATGAAGATCCCATTATCTGATCTAGCCACCTCAATTCCAAGAAAATATCTTAGTACCCCCAGATCTTTCATCTCAAATTCTTTTGCTAAGTTTGCCTTAAGATGAGATGCCTCCTCAGAATCATTACCTGTCACAACTATATCATCAATATAGACAATAAGAACAGTGATCTTATTATTGTCTTGCTTGATAAACATATAGTATGGTCTGCTTGACTCTGTCGGTATCCAAATCTTAGCATGGCCTTGAAGAAACGGTCAAACCATGCTCGAGGAGACTGTTTTAGTCCATATAAGGCCTTCAATTTGCACATCTTCCCTTCAGTTTCACGAGATGAGAATCCAGGTGGTACATCCATAAATACTTCTTCTTCTAGATCTCTATGAAGAAATGCATTCTTCACATCCAACTGCTGGAGAGGCCAACCCATATTAGTGGCACAAGATAAGAGTACCCGAACTGAGTTCATTTTGGCTACTGGAGCAAAAGTCTCCTGATAGTCAATTCCTTAAGTTTGGGTAAAGCCTTTAGCAACTCGCCTTGTTTTGAATCTCTCAACTGATCCATCTATCTTGTGCTTTACTGTAAAAACCCATTTACATCCAACTGCCTTCTTCTCTTTTGGAAGAAAGACTAACTCTCAAGTACCGTTTTTCTTTTTCAAGGTTTTCATCTTCTCAATCATAGCCTTTTTTCACTTATGATCCTCAATAGCTTCCTTCTAACCCTGTGGAATCAATATAGAGGACAAGGAGGAGACAAAAGCACGATATGGGGCTGATAAAGAATTTAATGAGACAAAATGAGAAATTGGGTGTTGAGTATATGTCCTAATGCCTTTGCGAAGAGCGATAGGTAAATTAGAAGTATTAAAATCAACAACGGATGACTCATTACCAGGTGGCTCACCGTGAGAATTTGAACTGGAGGATGGAGGTAATGACTGGCAAGATGATAGTGGCGCACGAGCTGGTTGATCTTTTGAGCGTCGAGTATAGATATGCAGATTCTTTCTGTCTAAGCGTCCACCAACATCCTGTTCAGTTCCATCCTTACCGGGTTCCGTCTCTCCTTCACCAGGAGTAAGAATTGGAGAAGTAAGATTCGAGAAAATCAAACCTTGAGACTCCTAAGTCTGTGTATCCAATGGTAATATCTCTTATAGACTAGAGATCGCCCCCTAAAGAAATGGTGGAGGAGAGTGAAAAAAAGGCACGAACTCTCAAAAAGTAACATCTATACTGACAAAACTTTTGCGGGTGACCGGATCATAGCATTTATATCCCTTTTGGGTAGCAGAATAGTCAATAAAAACACATTTGATGGCCTTAGAGTCCAATTTACCATCAGGGTGCTTTGGTGCATGAACAAAGCAAGTGCAACCAAAAATTTGGGGTGGAAGAGAGGAGACAGGAGAAGACCCAGGAAGAAGCTTTAAAGTTGTTTTGAACTGAAGAACACTAGAAGGAAAACGATTGATAAGATAAGCCGCAGTAAGAACTGCCTCACTCCAAAAAGACTTAGGAACATGCATAGAAACAAGAAGGGAACGAGCAACCTCAAGAAGGTGACGATTTTTTTGTTCAGCAACGCCATTTTGTTCAAGAGTGCGTACACAACTGGTCTGAAAAAGAATACCATGAGCCGCAAGATAGGCACGAAAACCACCATTAAGAAACTCAATCTCATTATCAGTCTGAAGAATCTTGATGTTGGCATCAAACTAGTTGCAGAGCATACGGTGAAAATTTTGAAAACAGGGTAAGACTTCATTTTTAATCCGAAGCAAATAAATCCAAATAACACGAGAATGACAGTCAATAAACGCCATAAACCACCGATAACCAGAAATAGAAGTAATAGGTGAGGAACCCCACATATCAGAATGAATAATAGTGAAAGGAGAAATATTGTGTTTATTAATTGAAGGATAAACAAAACGTTTATGTTTTGCAAGTTCATAAATCTCACACAAAAAATCATTTATAGAACAATGTTTTACCAAAGAGGGAAAAAATCTCTCTACAATGCCAAAAGAAAGATGTCCCAAACGGCGATGCCATTGAAGTAGTTGTAGATGGAGGTTGCCAGTATTAGTATAGAGAACCTGGTCAGACGGTGAAGGTGGAATAAGGGCAGAGGACGGAACATTTAGTAAGTACAGGCAACCAGTGCACTACCACTGCCAATCATTCTCCTTGTCTTTAGTTCCTGAAAAACACAATGAGTGAAAAAAAATGTTACAAAACAGTTTAAGAAACTGGTAAGACGACTAACAGATAAAAGGTTAGTAGAAAAATTGAGAGCATAAAGGACAGAGGATAGGGAAAGAAGAGGAGAGCAAGGAATAGAACCTTTGTAAGAAATAGATGATAAAGAACCATCGGCTATTCTAACCTTATCCTTACCAGAACAAGTGGAATAAGAAGAAAATAAAGTAAAAGGGCCAGTCATATGATCAGTGGCACCGGAGTCAATGATCCAAAGAGTAGGAGAGGCAATTGCACTAAGTGCAATAGAAAATATACTTGAATGAGCAAATTTGGAAGAGGAAGTAGAGGCAGTGGAAGAGGAAATATCAACTCGAGTCATCAGGCGCCTGAGAGTAGTCAACTCCGCCTCAAAAAGAGGGCCAGTCTAACCGGATGTGCTAGTAGGGAGCTCAGAGAGATGAGCGTGGGAGCGAACAGGTCCACAACGCCCACCACCGCGTCCACCGCCACGTCCTGGAGTAGAACGATCAAGTTACTTCCAACAATGATCAATAGTATAACGAGATTTACCACAATGGTCACAGTGCAACTGATCACAGGCGACAGAGCCATTCTTCTCCCCAAACTTAATATGACTAGGCTGGCCGGTGCGATGAAGAGATGTGACAGTTAATACAGAACATTCCTGACCGGAAATAGGAACCATAACATGACGACGACTCTCTTCTTGCTGAACATAGGCATATGCTTGTCGCAAGGTGGGAAATGGATTGCGGTCCAAAATCTGAACACGGATCGGATCATAATCAACATGGAGACCGGCAAGAAAGTTATATACCCGCTCCTTCTCCACCATCTTCTGAAAAGTAGCAGTATCAGTAGTACAAACAGCATGGAAGTCTTGATGATAATCAATCTCACCCCACAGGCTAGTCGACTAAGCGTAATACTGAGCCAATGAGTGGTCTCTCTGTTCTAACCCACGGATTTTCTTCCTCAACTCATACAACTGAGCATCATTGCTAGTCTGTGAGTAAGTCTGAGCAGCAGCGGACCAAATTTGATGTGCAGTATCCAGAAGTAAGAAACTGCGACTAATAGAGGGCTACATAGGGCGTAATAACCAGGACATAACAATGGCATTTTTCTCTATCCAGCGCGTGCGAGAAGAATCAATGACTGTGAGCTGTTTGGTTTCACCAGTGATATACCAAGACATACTGAGAGCGGCGATGGCTAAATTGTAGGAACGCGACCAAATTAAATAATTGCTACCATCCAGCTTGACAGGACTAATCTGAATGGACGGATTATCAGTAGAAGTCCCTGAACGAGTCAATCTAGTGTCTTCATGACTACCAGAAGGCTTTCCTATATCAGACATGGCGATAGGAACCCAAAAACAAGCAGACCGAAACGGATGGAAGTAATGGACTAAAACATATGCAAATCAAGTAGACTTGACCTAGTAGAGTATCAATAAGATCCAGAATACATACCAATCACAGCAAAGCCAAACAAAAAGAGCCTAAGATACGACTGGAAACTTCAATTGAACTTCCAAGAACTTGAATCAATGTTGGTGAATCCTTACAAAACCGAAAGCATCTGAAACCGACTGAAACAAAGCAGGGAAGGCAAGACAACCGCGAAAGTCACGTGAAAATAGTCGCGACATCAACGAAAAAGTCCAATCCGAGCTTGAAATCAACTCCGAACGTCAAATAAGGTTGATTCGAATCTCATAAACTCCTAGTCGGCACTCATAAAGGAGGAACAGACCATCAATTGAAAGAAATGACGGCGCAATCGCGATTTGTATGAACAAACCCTAGCGGAGCCGAAAGTTTGAAAATTTGGGGAAAACTATGAAATAGTTATGGAAAAAATTGGAAAAAATCACAAATCGAGTTTTGGAATCCTAACGATCATCAAGGAAGTTTTTTTTTTTTTTTAATTTTTTTTTATAGTTTCGAAATCAGACAATTGAGAGGAAACAAAAAACGAAAAAATGAAAAAGGATTGTTAAAAAGTTTACGTAGGATCGAGCTCTGATACCATGTTAGAATTATTGAAAAGAATGGAAGAGAAAAAGAGAAAGAGAAAGAATGAGAAGAACAATGAATGAGAGCACAAAACTTAGGGTTTACACCCTATTTCTTGTTATTTATACTAAGATCAAGAAAATACTAAAAGTACAATAATACCCTTAACTTAACAGTAAAGAACAACCATCTGGTGTCACGTCTGTTACATGTCTTGCTAACTAGTAGATATTGCTAGATAGTAGATATTGAAATGGTGGCCCTTACCAGTTCTTTGTTTCAACGTTTGTTAATAGGCTAAGCCATAGATGGCATCTTGGTTGATAATTCATGCTGGAGATCTTTTTGGATGCTTTTTTTCTTTATGCTTTTTGGAGAGCCTTAAGGACTGTAAATAAAGCATTCTGTCAACCTTTCTCTAGTAATACTTAGTTGTGGATGATTTGGGTGTTGTCTTCATGGATATTTGTAACTAATTGGTTATACTGTTAGAAAATTACTGCTACATGTATATTACCAGGCTAATGGTTTGTATTATTTCTTCTAGGGTAAATTACACTGACCTCCCTGAGGTTTTTGACAAATACAAAAACACCCATCTGCTTTATAAAATATCACTGACTTTCAAAAGTGCCACTAAAATTTTCCTCTAGTGGCTTTTTTCAATCTAGTAGGGTGTCCTGCCTGTTGATTCCTCAAACCTACTTGCCATTTTTCAACTGAAAAATCTTTGATTCCCAAAGAATCTTATGAATCTCAAATTAACACCAGCCTTAAAAATATAAAACTTTAATGTAATCAAGAATAAAAGATTTCTCAGAACTACAAAGACAGAAAGCCCATAAACCTTCATAAATCATAAGCTTATAGGATAATCTGAAATACATTTAAAACTCAGCAAGAGTTTTCTGAAATCAAATTTACCAATTTTTTCCCCAATCAGTACAAGAGAAAAACTTCAACAATCCCTCTTCACTACTTAAAATAAACTAAAAGAAACATCTCAGATTGCACTGATCCGACGTCAAATTATTGGCCTAAAAAATTTAAATCCGAATCTAGACCGAATCAATGCCCTAGATTTCTCATTGATATGAATTCATCAAGAGAGGCTACATCAATTGAGTTCGAATCAAAGCCGGTCCGAATCAAAGCCCTAGAGTTCGAACTCGCACCAACGGTCGGACCCAATAACTTATCTAGCCATTCGTAATCCTCAATTGAGACTAAAATTACAAGGGAAAAAAAAAGCCCGGCCAAAATCAATCATCGAAATAACAAGATCAGGTGAAATCATATACGGCTGGGTTACATAATTTCTTTTCTAGGAAAAAAACATTGAAAACTAGGGTTTCTAGACTCGATTAATACTGGGAGAGAAATAGATAGATTACCTTTTGGAACGAACGATCGATCGACCGATTGGGAGTCAAAGTTCAGAGCTGCTAACGACTCTCCCTCTCCAACACCTCAAATTTTTTGAAGAATTTTGTTGACGGGGATCCGAATAAATTGTCGGCAGGATCGACCCCGAGCTTAATGATGTCGTGGCAGTGGTTGTGGATTGGTTTGGAGGGTGAGATGGGTCGATGCAGATCTCTTGAATTATTTTAGAGACGTTTGGAATTGTGGGTTTGTGAGAGGATGAATTATTGGGCGAAATTGGTCGATTCGGATCTCTTGCATCTCTTGTATTATTTAAGATTCTTATGCTTTTGATTTACTAGCTTTCTTTTCTTCTCCCATGCTTGAGGTTTTCTTACATGAGGTCTTCTTTTCTTCCCCCCAATTTTCTTTTCATTTTAACCATGCTTTCTGAGAGTCCCCACACACACACACACACACACACACACACACACACACACACACAGAGAGCAAAATGGGAAAATAGGCAAAAAAATAGATAGAATGAATCTTTTTCCGTTAAGTCAGTAACGGTACATTAACAGTTGGGTTAATTTGAGGTAGAAAACTAAACCAGATGAAAATGTAGTGATATTTTAGAAAGCAGGGGGGGTATTCTTTCCTATTTTTGTCAGAAACTTCAGGGGAGGTCAGTGTAATTTACCTTTTCTTCTATTTTCATTTACTTGG
>JAOTRH010000001.1:10464537-10496633 GCA_034768845.1 Heliamphora exappendiculata
TCATAAACTTCTATTAATTTGTAGTATATTTGTTACCTTAAAATATTTAAGAAGAGTCTAAACATTTAAAAGATATACTAAATAAATCTTTTGAATTTAAACTTTCATTTATATTTATAATTTAAGCTTTTATGATTTAAAATCGATTTTCAAAACTATCTAAGATTCATAATGTAAATTACGAATTAAGTTTTATTCTAATTTTAATAATAGTATTTTTTATATGGAGCAATACTTAACTTAATTAAATAACTAAAATTCCTAACTTTGGTCAACATTTGAAATGGTCAACATTTGAAATATTTAAGTTTCAAAATTAATTTGGTTCCTATAAAAACTAATTAATTCATAATATGTAAAAATGTTAATAATAAGGACATTTGTAATTTGTTGTGACTTAAATCTTATTTTATAAAATATTTTATTTTAAACCTTTTAACTAATCATTTAATTAATCTTCATAAGTTAGCAAAATATATCTATTATTTTTATTTTATTAAAATCCTAATATATTAAGGATTAAAACCATGTAAAAAAATACTTATTTTTATGTTATTTAGAATATTTAAACTTATATCTTTACAATTTGACTTATAACTAATTAATATATAAATTCTTAGTATATGTTTATTTTATTTATTTATTTATTTTTACTAATAAAATGCAAAACAAACTAACAGAAAGTAGGATAAACAATAAAACAAGCCAAACATGGCCCATGCAATTCCTATACATAACAGTGGGAACAAAACGTTGTATTCACGGAAGCATGCACGGATAATTTTCTGGTTCGGGTTAGCCGAAGTAGTTTACTGGCGATCGGCGCCGTTCACTAGCGGCGTTAGGGCGTCAAAAGGGTAGTAGTCACTGGTGACAGTGGGTGATGCCCGTGAACAGTGATGACAGTGCGCGACAATAAACTGGTGGTTGTGTTATCATGGTGAGTTGGTGGTGATCGGCGGTTCTGGTGGCTCCCGCGGTGGTGTGTGATGGTTCTAGTGATGGTGAGTGGTAATTCTAGTGGTGACTGGTGGGTCGGGTGGTGATGATAACCACCACCGAGAGAGAGAGAGAGAGAGAGAGAGAGATAGATACCGAACGGGGGAAAGAGAGGGAGGGTGACCGGCGGCGGCGTGGGCGGCAACGGGGTCGCCGGGGACAGTAGACGGCGTGGGCGGCGGTGGCGTCGGCGCCGGAGGTGGCCGGCGGCGCAGGGATGGGGCATCGGGTGTGGCGCTGCTTTCTCTCTCTCTCTTTTTTTTTTAATCTTATTTCCTTACTTTCTAAAACTAATAACCTGTGGTTATACTGAGGCAATCTAAACTACGTCCATATATATATACTGTTTTAGGCTCCCACTTAAGGAAATTTTAATTCCTTTTAATTAATGCTCCGCCGGTTACATGAAATTTCTTTTAATAAATTTGTGTTATTATTATTATGATTATATATATATTTATGCATATTTATGTATTTTTATATTATTATTAATATTATTAAATGAGTATAACATAACATTATGATTTTCATATTTAATTTGTAACCGTCATTGTTATTTTAATTATTCATTATTATATATATATATATATATATATATATATAACCTTCCATGCTCTAATATCACTTCTAACCAACCTAATTCTAATCTAATAAACTGATGCAACCTGAGGCAACTTAAATTTACTATATATACATATACTAAAACTAACGAAGTCTCATCAGTAAATGGCCAAGCTTAATGAGTTTTTAAAATAATCCCACCGTTTCTAAAATAATGGTTATTAATGTTACTAATTACCTTTGCTTTCATATTATAATCAAATTATTATTATAATTATTATATATATATATATATATATGTGTGTGTGTGTGTATATGTATGCGGATGGTGAAGGCTCAGGTTATTTACACAGGCTCCGAAAAATGGCTCTATTTTAATTCTCAAGCTTGATGGCTTTTTAAAACACCACCGGTTACAATATATTAAGTATGATTAATTCTCTAATTAAGTTTGTATTTATATTATAATTGAATTATATATATAAATATGTGCGTGTATATACACATAATAGAGTTAATACATATTATTATTAATGTATAATACACCTCTTAAATATCAATTAATTCTGTTATTAAAATTGTAATTAAATACATATTATTATTATGATATGTATATATATACACATTAAATATTATTATTCGCACATTTAATCTATCAACGGTCGTAACCGAAAATTTATTCCTGCAATTATTATTATTTTTATTTATTTATTCATTTATATATATCACAAGTTTTATGTTCACAGTTTAGATGGAAATTGGCATACAATTGGTACGACTGTAACACAGAGTTTTAGTAGGTCTGTATTGGTTACGGGGAACAGATAATAGCGTCGTCTATTGTTCCGGCTCTCTGTGTCAGTACACTTTGTGTGTATTTAATGTGACAATTGAGGTAATTAATTTTATACTGATTATATAAATTAATTCTCACATCAAAATTATTATGAATAGTGCTTATTTTCTTAATCATGAAATAATTATTGATTTGTGTATATTTAATATTCGTTATTTTAATTCATTAGAGTGTGCGATCTTATATGGGTCTATATTTCTGGTGAGTTGGATAGTTGTATTATTTATATGACAAATATTAATTATTGACGGAATCTACGTCCCGAATGATCGGGATTGACGATACTCCCTTAAGTATGCTTATAAGTTTTGATCGGGTCAAACACTGCAGGTGGATTTAATTATCCGACGGTCAAATAAGTTAAGCGGAAAGGCTTAAAGAATATCAAGATGCCGATTAAATTTAATTGGCAGGCATCGAGAATCTTAACGTGGGGAGAAATGGTAAGCATTTAATAACAGGAGTTCAATGTAAAAAGGTCTTGAAATTATGGGTCAGAGTACAATTATAGTTCTTTAGTGGTGTGAACTGTAATTCAGTATTTTATAAAAATTGCAGAAACTGCTGCGTCTTTTTATAATTGCAGAAACCGCTAGTATGTATCTGTATTCCACTGGAAATCTTACTCATAATTACTCCACAGGTCGCTGCTGTACCCTATATACATGCGGGTAGACTGAACCAGTTTTATATCATTGATATATCATATTTTGTCTTTCAAGACTAAAATATATCTAGGTTATGCCGGTACGAGTTCTTGATAGTCCGTAACCCACACTACGTTCGGGGATCGCGTAAGAAAATACAGTAGAAAATCTGGTAGGAATTTCAACTCGGAATCAAATCGTAGTTGAAGAATAGATCGACAAAAACTATTCTTCTAAATTAACTTTGGTTGCACAGATTTTATTTTGATCGTTCAACGTCAAAAGTTTTATCTGGAGGCTGTTTCGACGTTTACCTGTCTAGTTAATTTTTTTATCAAAAATTGTTTATAAAAATAATAATCTTGACAGTATTACCTCCAACAACAAGGCCGTAGCCAAAAAATCTGGAGTTTTATATTTTTTTCACATTGGGAGTTATACCGTCGCAAGAATTTTTTTGCGACGGCAATCAAGCAGTGGCAAATAAGTATGTATTTAAAATAGTATTTGCGATGGTACTGCACAATTGCAAAAATACGTTTGTAAATAGTATTTGTGTCGGCCATTGCCGTCGTTAAATGAACACAAAGCCGTCACTACCATTTGCGATGGCAAAAACATGATTTTTAATAAATATTTGCATCGCAAATAGTGCCATCGCTAAAAGCATAAATAGCTGTCGTAAATGTTTGCGACGGCTACGTACCGTCGCCAAAAATATTTTGCGACCCTGATAGTTGTCCTCTCCATTTGCCGTCGCAAAGCCGACGCAAATATTCTTTTGCGATGGCAAAAGTATAATTTGCGACGGAAGCCGACGCAAAAATCCTCTTTTCTTGTAGTGTTCTTTGGCTTAAAAGCCATATATATCCCAACTAAACGAATATTTTAACTTTTTAGCTTAAAGTGACTTTTCATTCCATATTCATGCAGATATGCTTTACAAATAGAAAATAATAAAAACTGGATCGTCAAATAGTGTGATTTTTAAAATATGTCCCAAAGTTTAAATATAACTCTTAAAGGAGAGTTTAATGGGTATTTTTGACAAAAGAAAAATCTTTACAGTTTTTTTAATAAAAAAAAAAGTTAGAAGATCTACTCCATGAAAGAACATATAATTTTGGGTGATAAACACACAATATATTTATGAAGTTTTTAATCGGAAACTTCAAAATCAGATGTTTCCAAGAAGGAAACTTATATGGCAAAACAAATAGAGAAAAAAAAAAAACCAACCCCAAACTATTCCGATGATATATCTGCATATATTTACTCTATTTCATGAACCTTGACACAATTTTTTTAAAAAAATATTATATTTTTATACAAATAAATGACTAAGATATAGTTTTCGTAATTTTTGTAGTTGAATTTCTGTCATCTAGGTCGAGTTTTAAATATTGCTACGCACGCGAGGCGTGTTGAAATTTTACTGGCCAGTTTGGTAATGTTTATTTTTATTATTTTTTATTTTGTTTATATTTATTTTTCAGATTATAAAAATAAAAATATATTTAATAATTATTTTTATTTTCAAAAAAATATAAATAATTTTTAAAATTTACTAAATTCTTTTAAATAGAAAAAATATATTTTTTCTTATTTTATAAATAATTTTTTATTCTATCTTTTTTCTTCTACTACCTCTTAGCATTATTTTTTATCGCTTCCTCTAGTTCACTCCATTCGGCCAACACGTTCAACCACTGCTTAGACCACAACATCAGGCAACCCGGCCCTCTTGCCACCACCTTTAACCAATACATCTAACTATTATTTTCGATCATTATATTCATCCACAAAGTCCAATTATCACTTTTCAAATATTTATATGCTAAATATATATATTTTTAAATAAATAAAAAATATTTTTATTTATTATAAATAAAAAATTAAAAAGCCTTACGAAACAGGGTCTATACTTTTAACTTTTTTCATTACAAAAAATAAAAAAATATTAAAAATTAGACTAAAAAATAAAAATTAAAAAAAAATCGAAAAAGCCGGGTAAGCATAATTGGGGAACTAATCTAAACAGAGGCTTATTTGGACACGAAATTGCAAATGTCATATTAATGTCATGACAACGGCCTCCTCCTAATTTATTTATTTCTTCTCACTCAAATCTTTCACTTCATATGCGTGAGTGGGCCTTTAAGCTTTTGGTTTGGCATCCATTGTTTTCCATGTGATGCTCTCCATCTCCACATATTTCAGCATCTCAACTTTATATATATATATATATATATATATATATATGCATCACGTATGAGACCTTGTTTGGTTAAATTACAATTTTCATAGAATGATTACCATATTCCAATTATTAGCATCTGTAGGTCTTTTCAGAATAGACAAATAATAAACAATAATGGATAAGTAAAACATGCGAGGTAATCAGAAACACGAAATGAAGAGAGATAAAGTTGAGTGAAGGAGAAAGCTAATTGAGTATAGAGTACTAGCAGTATGAACAACGTTAAGGCTCTCCAAATCTGATTATCCTCGGAAGTACCACTATCCCTCCTATTTATAACACTTAGAGAATTTATATTAGGATTATGATATGGCTCTCTAGGAGATATGATTAGATCATGAAAGGTGATCTTAGGTAATCGAAAGATTCTATTTCTAAAATTGATCGGTTAGTGTTATACCCCAACTCAACTAGGTCAGCTGACGGGTGCCATGTAGATACCTGACTCGTTCGGGTCAAGTACTCGACCCACCCGGGTCGAGTGACTCGGGGGTCACTCGAGTGACTTGAGTGGGTGGGTCTGCTTGGTCTGACAAACTCTTTCTTTAGCCACCAAGCCACATCTCTCCCAATATCCCGTGCAGGATTGTACTGCCATTGTCTTTATTGTCTCTGGGACAGTCTTTGATTCACAGAGGAATCTATAATCATATAGTTTGTGCTATATCTTGGCTGTTCAGTCTGTGTTGAGCCACGTAGTCGGTGCTATGTCATCATGATTAGGTAGTCAGAGCTACGTTACAGTTTATGCTGTCTTCACGGCCCGTGTCGTGGCAATAATATAGTCTGTGCTGTCTTTATAGTATGTGCTATGGCAATAATACAGTATGTACTGTATTCATGGTCTATGCCATGACAAGTAGTCAAAGCTACTGTCATAGTTACGGCTATGCTTCATAGTTTGTACTATGGAATGTCTTCATTCGTAGTCAGGGTTACGCTTCATAGTATGTGCTATGAAATCTCTTCATTCGTAGTCAACGTTACGCCTCATAGTATGGGCAATGGAATGTCTTGTGCCTTTGCACGATGAGCAGCGATATTAGTTGGCTAAGTTGTAGAGGGTCCCAGCAGCTCGAATCCCTAGTAATTCGAGTAGGCCAAGTCTGCGTCTTCTTGTAACTTGAGTAACTTGGAGTTGTATGTCCGATTTACTGATGGAGTAAAATTGGCCCACTCGAGTAACTCGGGTTATTCGAGTAACTCAAGTGGGTGAGTCTTTTGGGCCTCTCAACTTACTTCTGCTTTATTGATTTGTCCAAGTTAAGGAATCTATGATTCAAATACTTAACTCTATTCATAGTTCATATTCAAGTCACAAGTGGAATAAGTAGTTTGTGTCATCACCCGAGTACCTAGGTTAGAGTAGTCGACACTGGTTAAGTAGAAAAATAACCGAGCTATTAGAGAGGCAAGTAGCTTGGGTTATGAGTGACTCGAGTTATGAGTAGAAGTATTGTACCCGAACTACTAGAGAGGTGAGTAGTTCAGGTCATGAGTGGCTCGAGTCATGAGTAGAAGTGTTGCACCCGAGCTACTAGAGAGGTGAGTAGCTCGGGTCATGAGTGACTCGAGTGGATATATTGTTTAAACCATGTAGCTAAGAAGACAAAATAATTTTTATCGGTAAAATGGAGTTCTGTACTCAAACGACCCGAGATATCATATAGGTTGAACCATTCGCCCGAGAAAGGGAGCCAAGTGGCTCGATCGCCAAGCGGGGAGACTGTACTAGAGCGGGTAAAATGTACCAGAGTTGATCAAATGTGCCCGAGTAGCGTGATCGTACCCGAGTAGCGCGATCGTACCCAAGTTGCTCGGGCGAACCCGAGTGGCTCGAGTGTACCAGAGTAGGTCGATTGTACCCTAGTAGGTCAACTGTACACGAGTGGGTCAAGTGTACCCAAATAGGTCGACTGTACACGAGTGGGTCGGGTGTACCCTATTTGCTATGGTACATATTATACCCGAGTAGGTCGACTGTACACGAGGGGGTCGAGTGTACCCGAGTAGCTTGGGTGTACCTGAGTAGGTCGACTGTACCTGAGTAGCTCAAATACAGGGTGTACCTAAGTAGGTCGACTGTACCCGAGTAGCTCAAATGTCGTACTCATCTTGAGAAGTTTTGCATTGACTTTTTTTTCATCTTTACTCTTAACATTGGCTTACTCAAGCTATCTGTTCTAGTGACTTGGCCCATAATTAGTTATGTATTTATTATTCAAAATTTACATGTTAATAGGTAATGACCCATCTCCAGCATCTAAATAGTTTGTTTGGTTAAAAAATTATTTTCATAAGATAATTAGGGCATGTTTGGTTCGACGAACAAGTTTCAGACAAGATTTGATTAAAAAGTATATGGGGCCTACAAATTAGATTTTGTTTCATAGAATTAATTGTCCGAGTTTATATTGAAGGATTGGGACTAATAATTCGGTAAACGAGGGATTAGTAATATCTTATTTGTGGTATTAATAATATTAGGCTTTCTTGATATTATTAATACCAAGCCCCATTTTTATTTAACGGTAAAAATAAATCTACAACTTTTATCACATTTTTTATCTCTCTCTAGTCCGATATGAACTAAATTTCTCACTATACATATAATTTATTTTATAATACCCTAGTAATAAAAAAATTATGAGACCCACAACATTATTTATTTCTTCTATCAAATTCTATCCAACATACTAAACGAACCCTTAGTTATTTAGACTATTAGTACTTGAACTATTATAAATTAAATTATTAGTGTAGTATTTTTTTTTACCGAATAGTGTATGATTATGAGTATGATAGTTTAAAAATAAATAGTATGTTATTTGATTTAACATAATTTTAAAAATATAATTATGAAATTACAAAAAATAAAATAGTAATAGTTATATGACTCCTAAATCCATATGGGTGATGGAACAACAATAATAGTCCCAAAATAGAGCACTTATAGTACTTAAAGGTTTAAAAAAATAATTAATTTATCCTCAATTTGATAAATAAAAAATATATATATAAATTTATTTTTATATAGTCTAATCTCACCTTTTGTCCCTCAAACAAGCAAACGTAACTGATCAATGGCGACAAACATGAGTTGCGGTACTAATTTTATTGACAAAGTTATGAGGATTAGCTGCGTAGGTTTAAAGTGAGCGTTAGTTATTTTGTTTAGCATTTATTATTTCTAAAATTTTAATATATATTTTTAAAAACTCTATATTTTATCTTTTTTTCTAGCTAAATTTAGCAATTTTTGCAATTCTTTAATTTATATAATAAAGAATATATAGAGTATTATTGAATATTTAAATAAATAATTAGAATAGAAAATAGCGTTGAAGTATATACATAAAAAGGATAATAAACAATATGCCTTTTTGTACTATAGAGTATTTTTGTTTGCTGTAAGGGGATAAAAAGTTATAAGAGTAGTTACATAATTACTAATACTTTTCTCTCTTTATTATTTTTTTATCTTATTTTAAAATTTTATTATTCTTGAACTTTCATAATTTATAATTATTATATTTTATTCTTATAATTTCTTATATAATTATTTTTATTAGTGAGTTCATTGCTAATATTTTTATACAATTACTTATATTATACAAGCATCGCATGTAGGCACAAATACTAAGTATTGATTATATACATACACGCACTATTTAATTTCAATTATTTATTAACCGGCATAAAATATTAGCATATTTTTTTAAGCAGGCTGGGATAGGCTTGCTTTCTTTGGTCTTGGCCCAGACCGGAAAGTATAGAGATTTCTTTGAGTTTCTAATTTCAAAATCCATTTAGTAAGTTTTTTCAAATTAAAAATTTATTATCAAATAATAAAAAAAGATAAGAAGGAAAAAACTAATTATAAGACCTTTAAGTATTTTTTTTCCATCTTTAATTAATTTTTTTTAAATCTTAGTACAAATAAATATATTTTTTAGATTTTACTCGTCATAAAAAAATTATTTTTTTGTGCTCTTGCTATGGTTAAACGATTTTCTTCGGATGATTCGTCCAACCTAATGATAGCTATAAATGTCTAGAGCTATGGTGGTTCCTCCGAACCACTCGGATTCAACGGATCCCACAAGTGAATCGAAAGTTAAATCTATATTAGAGAAAAATAAAAAACTAAAACTAAAATTTTAAAATTTTGGAATATAGTACTTTTTTAATTCCAAATGTAAGGGGATAGAATCCCACATTGCCCGGTTAGAAATTCTCAACTCACCGTATAAAGGTGTGCTAAACTCTCAACCCACAAAGAGACCTTTTCTTGAGAGGAAGAACAAAATCGTGTGTGCTCAAGTTGTAAAAATTGGACAATATCTTGGTGTGGGATCCGATAGAGGGGTGGTCCCTTCAATTGGTGCCGTATGTGGGAACCCTAGTTTCACCACGTGGACCCACACGCTGGGGGGTAATATAGGGGAATAGAATCCCACATTACCCGGCTAGAGATTCTCAACTCACCTTATAAAAGTAGGGTGGTCCCTTCAATTGGCGCCGTCTGTGGGAACCCTAGTTTCACCACGTGGACCCACACGCTGGGGGATAATGTAAGAGAATAGAATCCCACATTGCCCGGCTAGAGATTCTCAACTCACCTTATAAATGTGAGTTGAGAATAATTGATTAATTTAATTTTTTTTAAAAATAATATACTTAATAAATATTACATAAAAATAGTTACGAACATAAAATATATATACAAAATGGCTAAAATTATTAAAAAGCATGACATCGCATTGTGTTTAAAATACCAAATTCATTATAAAAAGAGATCCAAACGAATACTACTTTGAGTTGTGAGCTCACTCTAAATTAAAAGATAATTTTAAATCAGATTCTTACCGAAGACAATTACCAAAATTGGCGATCGAAATTAATTAGTTGCATTTCTCATATCACTTTTAGATTTTAAATTCTCCTATCAAGTATTCACGTTCAGACTTTAATGTATCGGATGTTTATTAACGGACAATTTGGCAACTAGTTAATAGTTTGTTTGTTTATTTTTTATTTTTTATTTTAAAGTAAATTATTTGATAAATTAGTTTTAAAGTTATTTTTAATTATTTAATTGAATATAAAGTCAATTTTTTTGTTCAAATTAATAATAATTATTTTTTTATATAGATGATTATAATAATTATACATAATTGACATTAGGTGCTCGTTTGGCAACCATGTATTAAAAGAAATTAATTAAATTACTTTTTAAGAAAAAATGAAAATAATTTCAAATTTTAGTATGAGAAACTTCTCAAACGTATTTTTTTTAAATTTTGTTATTTTTAATTTAAAATAAAATTAGCGACTTATGAATGAGAAATTTATTAACTTGATTTCTTTCTACTATGATGAGGAATATCCTATACCTTGATGCAAGGTATGAGAAAATTGTAATGTATGAGCACTCATGTATTGCAAAAAAATTAATTACATTAATATTTTTATTATTTTTTAAGAAGAAATGCGAACTATTTCAAACCCAAATATAAGAAAACTTCTCATACATATTTTTCTTAATTTTGTCATTTTTAATTTTAAATAAAATAAGCACAGTTTAATTTTTTTTCAATACAATAATGAGAAATTTCTCATAACTTGTGCAAGACATGAAAAAACTGTTACGTATGAGCGCTCATCTATTGCAAAAAAATTAATTTCATTAATATTTTTTTTAAATTTTTTTAAAAAATATGAGAACTATTTGAAAACATAGTATGAGAAACTTTTTATGCATGTATTTTTTAATTTTGTTATTTTTAATTTTAAATAAAATAAATAATTTATGAATAAAAAAAATTTTAATATAATTTTATACAACGTAATGAGAAATTTATCGTATCTTGACGCAAGATATAAGAAAATTGTCTTTCATGATTTTTTTTTTTTAAAAAAAAATAGGTCCCTTAACATCTCGAAGAATGGAGGCATAGAGGCTCTCCACCTTCTAAAATCGGCAGACCCATCACTCTACCTCTCTCAGGCCGCGCATTTAGCCTCTCAATACATATTCTCATCCTTCAAACCGTTCACCTCCAAATCACCCTTTGATCATCTATTGGTTAACGGGTTTGATGCCGAGCAGATTTGGCAGCAAAATTGACCTCCAATCTCAGCTTCTGATCTCGAGCCTCTGCTGAGAGCTAAAGAAGATTGAGAAGAATTCAAAAGAAATCTCGAAGCTTTTTTTTGCTGAAGTAGAGAAGAAATAGGGAGCCAAGGAAGAAAAAAAAAGGAGGTGATTTAGAGAGAGATGTTAAGGGTTTAGAGGTGTTAGATGGAGTGGAAGATGAAGTTTTGAAAGGTTTTGATGACAAGGACAAGAAAAGCGAAGAGAGTGGCGATGAAGAGGAAGAAGGGGGAAACGATGAGGAGGGAGTTGCCGATGGGGACGGTGGCAGTGGAGTTGAAGATAGATTTTTTAATATTAAGGAATTGGAGGAATATTTGGAAGAAGAAGAGGCGTGAGAGTACGAATTGACGAATAAGCCGAGACGAGAGTAGTGATTGGTTCAATATTCTCGTCTCGTCTTTTTTTCAAATATTAATATAAATTTGTATATATTTTTTTAAATATTAATATAAATTTGCATGTAAACATGTATTCTATTTATAGTGAAAAAAACACACCAAAAAAAATATTAAAAAATAATTATTTGTAGTTTATATTTTAAAATTTTAGATCTTATTTTTGAGTAAATTGTTAAAGGATGGGGTTAATTCAAAAAAATATTTTTTAATTTTTTTTAAATCTTCATTTTAATCAAACGAATATATATATTTGTTTTCATTCCATTGAATATTTTTTCTAATCAAACAGACCTAAAAATGCAATTTTACCTTAAAAGATATCAAAATTTTAAAGTAGTAAGGTTTTTATAAAATAAATTTCTAGCATTTAATTTTAGAAAAATAACGAAATTTAGAACTTTTTGATTTTTCATCATAGTCAATTACCAAAAAAGGGAAAAAAAACATTAACTCAATGGAAAATCGAGGTCAAAGGGAGAGAGAGAGAGCGCCTGAAATAAAAAAACAAACCTAATACATACATCCCCGCACACTAATTAGTAATTAGCTGATTAATGAATTAATATTTAGCTGATTAATGAATTAACTAAAATTAAATGGTTCCTTTTAGGATTCGATCTATGTATACTGATCCTTCAGGAAAAACTGTTCTACGCAATCATTCTCGTGTTCGCCTCTCTTTCTCTCTCTCCCCGCTCGGGTTGCCGGCGCACATCTTTTCTTTTGCGTAAGTTTCGTTCTTTCAGTTCTTTGATTGGTTAATTACTTGATTATTTTTGTGATCATTTCACTTTTAATTAGTTCCGATAATTCAATCGTTTCGTTTCGTTTCGTTTCGTTTCGTTAATCTACGTGTTAATTTCTGTTAATCGCAGTAGTTTAGTTTCGTTTCGTTTCGTTAGTCGCGTTCTTCCGAATCATTAGAACTCCATCAGCTTGATATGTTCACTTTTAGTTGTTTTTATAGTTCTTCTTTTAAATCTTTCTGGTTTTGTAATTTATAGATAGCTATTTCTATCAATTTTTTATGAGATATACACACACATACAGGTCAAGGCTCTTGCATAAAAAAGACCAATACTTTCGGAGAATTGTTGAAGTTAAATCCGAGCTCGTGGTTGATGATTTGTGTATATACAGCCATGAATAGACCTGGAATTTCGCCTTCTTTTTGCGAAAGATTTTGGAAGTTTGTGGTGTTACTGGTAACAATCTAGGGCTAAGAACAGTGCATGGGAAGTGCATTGCAAGAAGGAGGATTGAGAATTGATATGAAGTTTGGGTGATGATAAACATGGATTTGCAGAGTAATGTTCAGGCTGAACATGGAAGATTCGAACAAATAGTTTTGCAGTTCCTTTCGAAAAGCTTGCATATTATATTGGACTCTAGGGTTCCTTCAATACGTCCATATGTTCGCAGTGGTGGCTTGTTGCCGAGTACTCCTGTGAAGAAGAGTGACAAATGGTTCAGCTTAGTACTTGGAGATCGTCCTGCTGCTTTAGATAATTTGAATTTGTGGCACAGGAATTTAACGGAACCGATGATAATTGACATATTACTTGTTAAAGAATTGCCTAATTCTTCATTTGAGCATAATCCGACCACTTCGTTGGGATCAGGGAAGTATGTTGAGACAATAATAGAAAGATGGGTTGTTCAATGTGAGTATATTAGGACAGTGTTTGTTCAAGTTGGTGAATCCTCAGCCTCTTACAAGAAAACATATAAGAGATCAATCATACTTTTGCGTTCCCTTTATTCGATGCTGAGGCTTCTCCCAGCATACCGGGCCTTTCGAAGGCTATGTTCTTCATCAACTCAAGCTTCTGATTTTGATATCAATTACAAGGTTTCTTCATTTACTGCTCCATTCTCGGGGGCAGAGGAGGAAGCAATGAAACAATATAATTTCCCCCCAATAGATGCCCCACGAGGTTGCCTTTCCATATCTGTAACTTATTGTGAGAATCTGTCCAATTTCAACCTCGACATTTCCACCTCATTCCCACCACAGATTATTACAGATTATGTTGGTAGCCCTGCCACTGACCCTTTTAGGGCTTTTCCCTGCTCAGAGAAGGGTATCAGTGCTACGTCCTTTCCATTGAGAGGGGTGCGATCACCTTCTCCATCTCCATTTCACCATCCACACAGCTGGACAAGCGGCCTGCACAGGATATCCCCGTCAATGCATCACCTCAGTGGATCTCCACCCCTGCATCGCACCTCCACCATGCCATATGATTCTCCATGCCCACCTATTGATGCACATGGTCATAGGATTCAAAGCTATACATCACCAGCTCATCATAGGATAGCCAGTTTTGACGAGTACCAGTTTTCACCTCCTTTCTCACCATCTCCCCCGACATACCTTTCTAGTGGTAATCCAGTGAAAACCCATCTGCGTTCAGAGACTGCCCCTGTAGGTATCCCACACCCAATGATGGGCAGAAGTCCTAGACTCTCTCCCAATTTGTCTGATCCAAATAGGCATTCACTCCCACCTTTTTCTCCCAGAAGCACAAAACCCGATCTTTCATCACAGGATTCCCCTTCTGGAATCAGGTTGTCAAGGAAATCAGACTCATTAAGAGCTGGGGAGTTGAATTATGGGATGACAAATCTTCATTCTGGTCAGAAGGTAGTCCCTGCATTCTGATCTGGCAAATTGTTTGTTGCAAACACTAACTTTTGTAGTTTTACTCTATATTTCTGTGCCTTTTGCTGAGGTCAATTTATACATACTCTGTAGGTGTTAAGAGATAGCAAAGATGATTCAGGTCGTTTCTCAAGTGTGCTGTCTTCAAGTGGTTCGCCACGCATTGGATTTTCAAGAAGTTCTAGTAGATTATCTTTCCAGGATGACTTGGATGATTGTGACTTCTTATGCCCCTTTGTTGTTGATGATGTTGATACATCAGATTCACATGTCAGGTACTTCTGTTTTTTCCTTCATTACTTACTGTCCTAATGTGACATAGTCATAACTGTTTTTTTTTTTTTGGATCATAGTCATAATTGAAATGCAACACTTTCTCTATCCCATTTTTCTGTTACCTCTACATATGTAGGTGTTCTGTTAATGATGAAAAGCTACACTCCCTTAATTTAACTATATGGAATTTGCTAGAATTTGTGGGCTTGTAAGTTCTGCGGTGCCAAGAGTTGTTATATGCACCTCCTTTTTGCAGATGACATGCTGGTTTTGTGGGCATAGATCCATGTCACCTGGGATATCTTAGGTGTGTTTTTATTTGTTTTGAGGCAGTGTCAGGGCTTCTGGTAAAATTTTCCATATTTGAGATTACGTGGGGAGGTGACGTCCCAAATATAGGTGACTGGGCAGGTATTTTGGATTGGAAGCTTGGAGTCCTTTCTATCACCTACTTGGGGCTTCTTTTGGGTGCATCTTTTAAGGCTGAGGATATTTGGGATAGGGTGATGGAGAGATTCTAGTGGCTAGTTGGAAGAGGCATTATCTTTCCAAGGTTGGGCATACTCTCCTCAATAACACCTTGTTGTGTCTCTCGATTGACTTTCTCTTTTCTCTTTGCCTTCGCCATCTTGCGTTCTGTAGCTAGGAGGCTAGAGAAGTTGCAAGAGAAGTTGCAGAGAGATTTCTTATAGGGAGGTATTGGGGATAGTGTTAGATACTATTTGGTGGATTGGAATATTATTTGTTCCCCTGTGTTTGAAGGGAGCCTCTGTATCAAGGGGCTTGCTACATTTAACAAATCCCTCTTGGGAAAGTGTTCGTAGAAATTTGCCTCGGAGAGGTATAGTTTATGGAGAAAGCTCACGGGGGACAATATGACTCTTCGAGAGGGGATTGGAGCACTCCACAACTATCCACTTCTTATGGCTGAAGTTTGTGGAAGTATACCAATAAAGTTTGGGATGAGTTTTCTAAACACATTCTTTGAAGTAAGCAATGGCGAAAGGGTGAGGTTTTGGTTTGATGCCTGGTGCGGCAACATGGTCTTGTGCAAAGCTTTTTAGAATATTTTTTCTTTGACAACAGATGGAGGGGCTATGGTTGTAAATTATGTGGATTCTGGTCATTGTTTTTAGGATCTTGGTCTAGGAAGGAATGTGCAGAATTGGGAGTTGGATCAACCTTTTGCTTTTTTGAAATTCCTGTATGACCACAACAGAGTAGGTGAAGAAGTGGATACCATTAGATCGAGAGGTGATCGCAGGAGAGCCTTTAGTGTCAAGTCCTTCTACAAAAGCTTGTTGAGTAGCAGCCGGACTTTCTTCCCATTGAATAGTGTGTGGAAGGCGAGAGCCCCTTCCAAGGTTGCCTTTTTTTATTTGGGTTGTTGCACATGGGAGGACCTTGACCATTGATAATTTAGTCAAGAGGGGTTTTGGCCTAACTAACAGGTGTTGTCTATGCAAAATGGAAGTAGAGTTCATCTCTTATTTACATATCTATTGCGAGTAGGAGTTGTGGAGTTTTGTTTTAATACTCTTTAGTGTTGCTTGGGTTTTTGATAACGTGGCTGAGATTTTGTTGAGCTGAAGGGGAAATAGTGTTGCAAGGAGCAAGAGGAGGATATGGTTGTCGATCCCTTTGTGTTTGTGGTGGCTTTTATGGTTAGAGTGGAATGGGACATTTTTTTAGGGTTACCATTGCATAAATTGAAAGGAGTTCTTCTTTATAATTTGTATAATTGATTGTCTTAGGCTGGAACTCCTTTAGTTGATGAAATGGTTGATTTTATAGAATCCATGCCTTTGTTATTGGGAGTGTTTGAAATTGTTAAAACTAGTAGTTTATAGATTCTAACTTGTAGCAGAAGTTGTGAGTATTTGGTAAATATTATAACTTGTAGCTGAAATAAAATAAAAAGTAGTTAAAACTTGTAGCAGAAGTTGTGTATTTGAAAAATATTGTAGCTTATGGATAAAATTAGTAACAGGAAACTAAAAGCTAAGCCAAAAAGCTTGGCCAAACACCCCCATTCTTTTGTAGGGGTTTCTGTAATCTTTCCCTTTTGCTGGGAGTGGTCTTCCTCCCATTTTTGTATGGCGTTTTCCCTCTTAGGTGGGATTTTCTTAATGCTCTTTATACAATTTTCATACATAATAGTTTTCCGCAATCCCATACATATGCATAGGAAGAGCTGTAATTGCTACTGCTGTTTTTGGGCATTCTTAAACCTTGGGCAGATGCAGAATGGGGTTTGTGGAATTTATACCTTGGGCAGATGCAGAATTTTTGACCAATGGGGGCAAAATCTTGGCTAGAACTAAAATCTGAAAATTGAATAATAATAATAATAATACTAGTACTAGTAGTATAATAAGAATAATAATAATAATACGTATGAACTATTTACTAGTATTACCAGCAATCTATCTAATGGAAAAGCTAAGAACTATCATAAATTAATTAGGACAGAATTAAAATGCTATTTTATTTCTGTAAATTCCGAACTACTATTTGAAGCTCAAGTATTGCAGTTTCATGAAAATTACTAACATAATCCCTGCGTCTTAAATAGAGCTTCCAAAGCAGTAACAACTATGCAAAACTGAAATGGGAGAAAAAGTAGTGGCTATTGGGATCTAAATATTTTATGGCTTTCAACTAATTTTTTGTTTAAGCCTATGTTTGGCCTAATTTTTTTTAGAAGCCTTTTGCTTAAAAGCCTTTAAAAATCCCACTGGTTTGGCCTAAGTTTGCTTTTTCTACATCTTTTTACATTAACTTTTTTATAAAAGAAGCCAAAAAACAAAAAAAACCTAGGAAAAAAGCTAGTCCAAATACAAGCTAAGAAATAGTTTATGTTGATTGATATAATTGAAAGAGAAAAAACTGCACAAGGGGCTTTCTAGTATGCTTCTCTTCAATTTTCTTTGGAACTTGTCCATATTGTTACCAACATGTGGAATGTCAAGATATGCCAGCTAAGCAATTGATATACCTTGGAGAAATCAAAACAATGGAGATACGCCATGTGGTGTATGTATGCTATCTCCTTGCATTTACTAAAAGATTGCCATTCTCGTCTTGACCCAAGTGTGCTCTGCTCTCACCGCCCCAATTTTCATTGGTTCTTGAGCCAAGCCGAGTGCCTACATTTAGCTTATAATCTATTCAATCAAATACACTCAGGATATATAGTGCTCACTTGCCATGGAAAAAGGACGTCATTCCCCGGGAGGCAATCATCCCGCCCTCTAATGGCAACAAGAGATTACGAAAAGGTCAGAACCATGCCAGATGTTTGAGATACAACCGTACCAAAGGAGCATAATGTTCAAACTGCCATTCTCAACCAACTTCGCATGGTCTTAGAGAATATGGCGGCCATGCGCCACACCATGGAGCCTGTTGTATACTTGAACCAAACTAAGTTGAACCAACTTAAGTTTAATGTCCCAATTAATGCCATTCCACTATATTAAGAGCTATATGTTCATCTATTGACATTATTTGTACTATGTCATCTCATGTCAATTGAGGCATTTTCCTTTCTCTAGTATTTCCATTAATAATAACATATTACTCCTTTTTATTATTGCGTCTGTCGATCTTAAGCTGTGCACATTCCAACCATCTTAATTTGTTCTCTATTAATTTATCCTCGGCCTATGTTACAAATATCCATTTATGAATGATTTCATTCTTAATTATCCTTTTGGGTTACCATACATCCATATAAATATTCCCATCTCAATTACACGCATTCTATTAATGTGTTATATCTTAGTTGTCTAATATTGTGTAAATTTTTCTGATGCTGGATGGCCGTCGATTAAAGGACTTGTAACCCAAAGAATAGAAATTAGGGAAGAAAATAGAGAGGTGAGGGAGAAATCGAACAATAATCACTCAATTTTTATTAATCAAAATCTGCTCAATACATGGAAAGACTATCTTATTTATAAGCCTAAATCCTAATTAAAAATAAAATCTTAAATATTTAACTAAAGAAAACAAAATTATATAATATCCTAAATTACTAGAAAGAAAAATAATATCTAAATAAAATAATATAATATAATATCTATAAAAAAGGCAACCCGGTACACTAAGCTCCCACGTATGCGGAGTCCGGGAAGGGGGCATACCACAATAGATCTGTAGTACACAGCCTTACCTTGCATTCGCAAGAGGTTGTCTGCATCATTCCCCTTCGCTAAGAAAAAGAACTCATTCTGAAGTTCGGTTGGAAATACTAAACACGCCCATGCTAAATAATTAAGTATTGTGAACAGGTCAACTGCTTCAAAGTTTGCTAGGGCCAATAAGTCTGGAATGAGCCAGTTGACAAGATCAACAAAATAAGGCTTGATAATCCACAAAAACTCTTCAAGACTCATAGAATCAATAAGGTTGAATCTGACGAAAGAAGCGGTAGATGGAGAAAATAACATAACTGTAGGCTCATGAGGAAGATAGTCCACGGGAGAGGGAAGCATGTGCGGTGAAGGAGCGTCGAGCATGGTTGGAGCCGGAGGAGGAGGAAAAGACGCAAGATGACCATGAGGGGTGTGTGGAATAGATGGCAAAGGAATATCTGGGGTTGCCAAGTCGAAGGTGGAGGAGGAACATGACCGGGTGACTCGAAAGCCTGACTTGAAGGGAATGGCTCAAGGGTCACGGGGGAACATGGGAGCTTAGTAGGTGGGAAGATGGGAGATACCTCGCGTGATATCTTAACTGGTTTGGAACGGGCAGGTTGTAACAGGATAGTTTGGTCACTAAACCGGAATGTAATGTTGTTAGTGGCTGCATGATGGGCAACATAAAACTTGTGCATTCAGGGATATGACCCAAGAGTACATGTGTACTCGTCATGGGAAGTACATCACACCAAATGGCATCAAAATAAACGCCCATCTCAATACGAACCAAACACCTTTGGGTGACGAAAAAAGATGCGTCATCGGCCCAAAACAAATGATATGGATGCGGGTGTGAGGTAGGCGTAAGGTTCAGGCGGCAAACACCTTTTTTCGGATATGGCATTCATGGTATAACTTCCATCAATGATAATTTTACTAACTTGTTTGGCGCATCGGATAAATGTATGAAAATTAGTAGTTTGTGGCCACTTCATTAAGTGTGAGAGGTGGGAGAAGAGAGGAAAATAAAAATGACTTTTTTATTTGTTTTTTCGTTTTTGCCTTTTTTTGCTAACTATTTTTTTTGGATTTTTTTCTTTTTTTTTTTTTTAGACCCACTTTTTTTCAGGAAGAAATAAGTAAATAAATAAATAATAAACCAACGACTCAAAGTTGTGCTTGTAGGAGTTCCCGAGGTGGGGCGAACTAGGGCTTAACTGGTGTTTTTGCTTGATGGGAGTTGGTAAAATATTCGTATGGTAAGAGAAATGTTTTCAACTAAGGGCAAAATTTCGTGTGGTAACAGGTAATGTTAAGAAGGATTCAGTGGTTTGAAGAGAGGGGAAGGTGGAGGTATTATAGGGAATAAATTGAAAAGAAATGTTTTTGTTTTTGTTTTTTTTTTTTTTTTTTGGGCCTGGGTTCTTTGGCTTTTCTTTTTTTAAAGGTTGAGCTGGGTTGTAAAAGATCAATTAAGTGGACTGGGCTTGGTATGGAGTGGATTAGTTGAAAAAGATTGGGTTAACTTGTGTTGGGTCAAAGAACTTGGGTCAGGTAGGATTAGGAAGTTGGGCTAGCTGGAGTTAAAAATAGCTAGGCTTAAAAATTGATTGGGGTCGGGTCGGTTTGGGTTAGGGTATGAATAAGTTGGAGTTGGGTTAGGGTTGCCAATTGTGCAGTAAGGGAAGGTAAGGTTAGGGTTTCCGGTGAACGTGGTAAGGGGGAAGGGGTTTTTTAGGGCTTTGGTTTTGAGAAGGTGGCAGCGACCTGAGAGGTGACGGCGATGGCGCGATTGGTGGTAGCAACCTTGGAGGTCGGCGGCACTAGCACTAGTGATGGGGTCGACGAGGCAACGGTGACGAGTGACATATGTGGTGACATATGTGGTGGTGTTGTGAGGAGACAAAGGTTGGTGACAGCGCTGGACAACGGCGGTGGCCCAAGTCTTCGGCGATGTATCGATTCAGCTCTGATACCAAATAATATCGGACGGTCGGCGATTAAAGGACTTAGAAACCCAAAGAATAGAAATTATGGAAGAAAACAGAGGGGAGAGAGAAATCACACAATAATTACTTAATCTTTATTAATCCAAATCCACTCAATATATTGAAAGATTCTTATTTATAAGCCTAAACTTTAATTAAAAATAGAAATTTGAGTTTTTTACTTGAAGAAACAAAATCACATAATATTCTAAATTACTAAAAAGGAAAATAATATCTAAATAATATAAAATAAAATAATATAATATTATGCTAATATAAGGAAAACGAATAAAATCTAAGAATATAATGTCATATATTGTCTGAGTCGCTTTCGTTTCAATTTTGTCATTATATAGTGATTACAAAATTTTTCAGAAACACCCTTCCGCATGAGTTAATGTACTTGGATTCGATAGTTCATATTGTCTCCTACCTCTCCATTCTTGTTAATAATTGATGGTCGATTTTATGAACTTGTTCATTCTTTGGTATTTTTAATTTTTTATCTCCATTTGTTCACTACTTTTACTTCTATTGTTACTGAAGTTACATTCCATATATTTAGTTTTAGCTCTACTTAATTTAAAACTTTTGGTTATAATAATTTTCTTTAAATTTCTAATTTTAAGTCCTCTTTTAGTTTCATTTGTTATATCAACGTCATCTGCAAACAATATACATCATTGGAATGTGTCTCAAATCAATTCATCTATAATTAAGACAAATAGGTAAGAGCTCAAAGCGTGCCGCAATGTAATCCTAAAGTGATTGAAAATTCATTTGTTTTTCATGCATGTTATCTAATTATAGTCGCCACTCCTCATGTACTTCTCATACATTTCGTAAGTCTCATAGGTTTGATTCGATAGATTTTCACAGTTTGACTTATTTTCTCATTGAGCGAGGGGTATGAAACAAATCAGATTTCTTTTTCGATCAAAACTATTACGTGAAATCTTCGATTTTTTCTTCTTCCCCTATCCCTATCCCATAGGTACAGTGTTTGAATCAATAGAGAACCTTTTCATCTGTGTGAATCGATATTTTTACTTTTCAATTCCTTCCCAATACTCCAAAGGAGATCTCAAATTGGATCCCAAATTAATGGGTTAGTGTGAGCTTATCCACGCGTTTATGCACTCTTCGAATAGGAATCCTTTGTCACTTTATTTTTTTTTAACACCTACTATAGTACTTCTTTAGGCAACCTATGATAAACTTTTCTTTGAATCTAAAAAATTATATAAAAATCTATCTTTTTCTCCATGTAGTAAGTATATTGATTCCATAGATGATTTACAGAATAAATACAAGTGATTCTTTGGCAATGTTGTTGCAAGCTTAATCAAATGCTCAATCACTCTCTCCCACACTTCCATTCCATGATTCATCAGCTTAATGCTTTATAGTTTTTGAAATATTGGATTTCTCATTTATTTTCATGTATAGGTATTCAAATATGTATTTCTTGAAAAAAGAAAGTCAAGTCTCTGCATGAGCTTGAGGGAAGTTTCAATAGCATTTTAGACTGTTCTTATAGTTATCATTCTGACATTTTGTTTAATTAGATACTGACCAAGAGAAAACTCAAGTGTTATCGCATTGTAGCTTCTCTCTTTTTCTTCTGCATCTCTTCTTTACTTATTCCTCATATCAAGGAAAATCAAGCATTAAGTCTACTCAGTTAATGCTTCATTCCATTTGGTTTTCTGGCTTGGATAAATTTTGTTTTGAGTCATCCATTTGATGACTCAGTTGATGGATCAGCATTGGGCTTAAAAGATGTTCTGAATAAATTTGAGATACATTTCTTTTGAGTCTTCCATTTGGTTTGCCTTCTCCAATCTGACACTCAGGCTATCATATGTAAGGGGTTAGGATGATTTGACCTTACTATGGGCATCAGCTGCATGACACAAATTAGGATGCACACAAATGTCATACCACTCGGTATGCTGCACCTGAGGGAAGGACCACAAATCAGACAGAAATGATTGAGTTAGAATTCTGATTGCACATGAAGGCATGCAATCTTAAAACATAATTGAGGTGTAACCTGGAAAAAATTTACAAAATCAAGGAGCTGTGGGCAAGTACTTATGAGCAGCTAGCATGCTTGCTATAACGTTTAGACTACCAAAATGCCACCAAAAAGAGAGGGTCGAAGGCTCTATCTTGGAAGGGTGGCAAAGGGAACTTATAATGCTGGTACCCAGACTTGTGAAAGGAGGAAAAAGCCATTAGAAGAAGATCGGTTACTGAAGACCTGATAATATGAAGCCTATGTTTCCCCCACCCCCACCCACCCCAAAAAAGGGCCTGCATCTAGTCTGTTAATAAGTGTTCGTAATGTGCAGGTTTTTAGTTTTTCTCTCAATATATCACCAGTCATTATTGTTTTGATTAATTTTCCTAGTCATGGCAGATTCTAAGTTCCATTAATGGGCAAAAATATCTGCATCAGTCAAGCTTAAGATGAGAGATGATAATCCTGTTGGATGAATTTCCTCACGAACCTCACAATATCTTTCCAACCATTGGAAAGTATTGAGACTGCATAGTTACTTTGTTGGCCAATAATGATTTATAACATATGTTACGTCACCAGTGTGTGAAAGTATTTTATATGTTTGTTGTCGATGTGACAATGATTTTTGTTTTACTTTAAACTGTATCCATATGTGTGTGTAAGGCAAAAGTAGTAGTGCCAAAATCATAAGAATTTGATGTCTCGATAAATCTGGCGCTTACAGTGTACACAACTGTGTCCTGTGTCTGAACCCTTATAAAAATGCAAGGAAACAAGTGTAGACTAGCTTGCAACATCATTCTCATGTTTTTTTCTAGATTAGATTTTTAATGTTGTCTTTATTGCTTTTTCATAGTTTCCTTCTACTTACGCGCGGACTTTTTCCTCTCTCATCTTGTACAGTCAGAATCTTGATGGGAAAAAAGGTTCGGAATTTACTTTGCAAGCCCACACAGTGGGTAGAAAATCACAAGATGCTGCTGTTGGCGCTCTTGTTCGTATGTTGAAAACAGCCCCTCCTCTGCACCAAGATTCGAGTTGTTACTCATCTCGTTCCTTGAAAACTGAACTTGAGGGCGAAGTTGGTGAAGCATCCGCGTCCTTTGTGCCTCGAAAGACATCGGATGCCCTGGAGGAGCTCCGGAGTTACAGAGAAATGAAAAACCTGCTGCTCTCCAAAAGTGGAACTCGGGTGGTCGGCAACGAAGCATCCTAACTCTGCTACCTGGGATAATTTTTATTTCTGAATACAATGGGAGTCTCCTGAGGGAGGAAAAAAATAAAAAAATAAAAAAAGAGAGGAGAAAATAGGATTCCTGGTGATGGATTTTGATGCAGACGCAGCACTTTCACAACATTTGGTTTAACATGTTTATAGCCACAAATGTTGTTGTTATGTATGTATGTATGTATGTATGTATGTTTTTGGAAAGGGCCTAAGAGAAGACGTACATAAAATGACTAGAAATTTGTTAGTATGATGGACCCATTAACTTAATAGACTGCTTTTCATGACCTTCACAATGGAAATTCATGCGGTGTTGCTCGTGGAAATCCTCTACTATGCATATCCATGAGTTTTGATTATTAATATTTGTCTAGAAATAATGATGTTTGTTACCGGTTGTATTTTATTGGCCTTTTAACCATTTTTTTGGATATTTGTGTACATGTCTTTGGAAGATTTTCTCTCAAATATCTTGTTTTTCTCTGTTCTTTCAAAAAAATTATATTTGTGTTCAATTTTTTTTTTTTACTTTTTATTCCTCTCGTCACGGAAGTAGTTTTGTCTTTCTAATGTCAGAAAAAAGTTCACTAATGTCAGAAAAAGATCCTCATAATTAAGTGGTTATTGATGAGTTTTTAACGAATTAAACACAAATTGATCCCGACCTAGTTAGAAACTGCCCTCAAGGACGCCGATCTTTGAAATGCTACCTCTGTTTTGCCTAGCAAACGTATTCAACATCCAATCTTTTCAAATTTTAGGACTTGTTGTGCTGGTGCAGGACAGTCGTGTTATCTCATGCTCACGCCAGGGGTTCAGTCCTCACAAATAATCTCTCTCTCTCTCTCTCTCTCTCTCTCTCATGTTTCATCTTTATCTATTGGTTAATCAAATAATACATTAATTTTTATTTTTTGAAAAATCTTTACATGGTCCTTGATACTTTGAAAAGATGAACTCCAGTGAGTGCCGACCGAGGTAAGATGTTCTGACCAACCTTCACTTTTGTTCTGCAGCACTTGAAAGGTTCGTAATGAAAACTTGACATCGGTGGGGGTGCCTTTCGATTATCTTTCGATGCTTAAGTTAGTCTCGATACTAGATTACAAGTTGATAAATGAGAGTTATTCTTTATTTTCATACCTTTGCCTTGGAGTTAGGAAGTTATCATATAGATTTTTCAAATGATCCTCTATTATGAGAGAATGAAGGGAATGTATTCTTTCAGGCAATCACTTTGGAAAAAGGATGGTGTTTGCTGACCGATATGTTAATTACATCTCAATTACGTTGGCACATACAAATTTAATAATTATTTATATTATTTTTTATTTAAAATATATTATAAATAAAATATAAAATTATAAATATAAAGAAATAACATTTATATATTCAAAAATAAAAATAAAAATTAGTCTGAACCTGATAATTCTTCAGACATTCCACATATTATAATTTTCAAGTTTGCTTCTAGTCTTTTCTTCTCGTCCATTTTTTGACACATTTTTTCTGCGTAAATTGTGTCGCGTGTGATAATCAAAACTTGCGATATCTTCGAAATTAATTTGGATCTATACTTGTTCAGCACCCGTCCACCTGCATTAAAAACTGTCTCCGAAACAACTGTAAAAACAGGAACTGCAAGTATATCACGAGCTCTCGCAGACAATACTGGCCACGACACATTGTATTGTTTTTAATATTCTAAAATATTAAAATTATCTTTATCTAAATTTTCTACAGCATAAAAATAACGTTAGAGTTCTGTTATATAACTCCCATAAATCTCAAAAAATCTCCTAATTTTTATTATAGATCAATCATCGTTACGACTTTGAAATAAAATTCTAATCGCGAGTTGTGTTGATTGAGATATTATATTAGTTTTTATCCATCATATAAATTTTTAAATATTTTATTTATTGGTTCAAGTTGGTTTGCATTATCATAAATATTTTTAAAAAAATATTGTAAACTAATATTTTTACTCTTAAGATCTAGTATTGAGGTTATTTCAAAAATATGTATTATTTTATTATAATATTTATCAAATTTATCTTTCATACTAAATATCATATGATAGTAATTTACATTGATTAAAAATTCATCAAATATTAAAGTTATTTTTATTTTATTGCGGTAAAACTAATAGAGTAGTAGGAGTATAAATATAATAAAATAATTTTGTTATTTGATCAAAAATTTTATAAAAGTTTTTATATACATTTAGATTATCTCAACCACTAGGCATTGATGGAGTAAAATGAGTTAACATATTCATTTGTGTAAAAGATTAGTTTGATCAGATGCCTGTAAATATATTATATTGTAATTATTGACTTTAATAATATGCATAATTTTAATAGTAATTCATATATTTTATTTAAAGTAAATATATGTAAATAATATAAAATATTGAATTGAAATTTAAGCTGGTGACGGACGAAAATTGGCAACGGACTGTCTTTATTAATAGGGATAGCCCACAAATTCTTCTGTTTATTTGTCTGAAACAATAATTATTTTTTTTCTCAAATTCTCTTCAAGAATACAAATCCAGACATAGATTAAGAATCGATTTAAATAAAAATTGTTAAATTCACAACTGTGAAGATTATCCACAAAATCCTATCACATATTACAAGTGTGAGTTAGGGGGGGGGTGTGTGGGTTGGGTTAAATTGATAAAATAAATTTAACCAATTTATTTTTGATAGATGAAGGCTTTTTTAATCCGTCGCTAACCCATTGATTGTTAAAATCAACGGATTAGGTATAAAAAAAAATTGATGGTTTTAACCCGTAGTTTAGGTGGTTTAGCGAATTGAAAAGTTATAAAATTTTAAAATTATTTTGTTAAATTAGTTTCTACAAATAAAAAAATTATAATTTTTTAAGTAAGTTATACTTAGCATGTCAAACAAAAGACAAACACAAATTAAAAGTAGTTATTTAATAATAATAATATTATTATAATTCAATATCTCAAACAATTATATTTATAATACATATAGTTTTTATAACAAAATCACAATCTATAACAGCATCATCAAAATCATATTATTTATAAATTTAAAATAAAATCATATCGAATTTATATAACTATAAACATGTATACATAATTAGAATTCATTGTATATAAAAACAAAATAATTAATATATATACTTTAGGCAAATTAAATTGGATTGACGGTGAATTGAATGCATATAACTTGTAACTTAATCCAACTCACTCACCCATATAAACTGCAAGAATTAGTATGAATTGGTGCAAATTGACGAATTATTTTACACACTTATATGAGCTTTATGAGGTGGGATAATTACATGCACAACCAAAATAGCAGCAGGAGAGATGTTCTGTCTTAAAAAATTTATGTCTTCTGCTCTAATGTATTAAAAGAATATGTCTTGAGATCTTTAGAACACAAGATTGTCAAAAATGGTAAATTGGAGGAGGAATTATTCAGTTTTAATTACTCTTACAAGGATATTTTTTTTGGATTTTCTTCAACTAACTTGTTTTGGCATGCAACCAAATTACCCTGTTTAGGCTAATTTTCATAATTTTGGTATTTTTTAACTTTTTTTTACTAATTTTTTTATTTTTTTGAATCATTTCAATGAGATAAACTAAAAAAGTAAAAAAAATTGATCAAAAAATAAAAAAAAAATTCATTATAAACGAAAATAAACTACATAAAATTTGCCTTATTAATTTATTTTGACCTAATTTTTCTCTTTTTCTAAATTTTTTAAATATTTTAACTAAAGAAATTTACATTTCCAGCTTCGAGTAGAAAAATATATTAATTTTACTAAATGATAAATTTTTTTAAAAGTAAATTACACTGACATCTCTTGAAATTTCTGACAAAAATAAATACACTTCATATAATTTTTGAAACGATATCAATCTCATTTTTAATTTAATTTTTGTATCAAATTAATTCAAGTATTAATCATCCGTTACTAACTTAACAAAAAAAAAATTTAATTCTATTTATTTTTTACTTATTTTTCTATTTTACCTCCTCCTTCCTTTTCAATTAATAACTCCTCCCCTTTTCCCACACTAACTAAAACATCACCTCCCCCCTTTCTTCCTTACAAGAACCAGCTTCAAGTGCTGGCGCAACGGAGCTGCTTCCCCTGAGGTTTCTGTTACTTTTCAAAATTTCTTCACGGAGGTCATCTGAAAAATTAAATGAATTTGATAACAAAATTTTAAAAATAAAATAAAAATAAAAATAAAAATACCCAATATAAACTAATAAGTTTTTTCTTGTTTTATTATATTTATTATATATCTTTTTTACTTTTAATAAAAAAATTACACTTTTTAAATTTTTTTTATTGAGATAAATATAATATTTTTTTGTATTTAATATAGTTCTTAATTAAAAAAAAAATTTAATTTTTTTATTGAGATGAATTAAAAAATAAATAAAAAGGAACTATTTAAAAAAAACAGTAAAGAAAATTCAAATTCTCATGTTTTGTTTTTAATCACAAATTCTCATCTGTTGAGGATATTTACCACTTGTGCCCTAATCCCCAACCTTCACAACTCACCATTGAAACCCGAAGCGGCCTGCTCTCACTTTCCCGCTTCACAGAGAGATGGCGGAGAAGAAGAGAAAGACCAGAGGCGATAACAGAGAAAGCACGAATAAACGAAATCGTTCAAGTTCCAAAACCCTCACAAACACAAAGAAGAACAAGAAGGGCGAGAGGAGGAAAATGACTGGACCGCACTTGCCAAACGCATTGCGGAAGGAGCTCGTCGGCGCCTACCAAGTCTACTCCTAGCCCCTCTTCGCCTTCGTCGAAAAAATCGCCGCCGAGTTCTTCCCCGACAGCCGCTTCCGAAATCACCCTCCCCCTTCCCTTCGCCGCCGTCCACGGCGACGGAGGCCGTAAATACTACAGGCTCAGCCTCTTCCGGCTGGTGTGGCGGACGGGTTTCGTTATCGCCACCACCGTGATATCGATGCTGATGCCGTTCTTCAACGACGTGGTCGGCGGCAGCGGGGTGGGGCCGGTAGCTGCTGGTTGCAGCGATGGTGGAGGCCCAGTGTATATATATATATATATATATATATATATATATATAGAGAGAGAGAGAGAGAGAGAGAGAGAGAGAGATGACAGTAGTTGGCGGCGGAACGGCGGCGATGGGCGACGACGGGTTCGCCGGTGGCGATGACAAGAGTGAACCGCGGTGGCAACGAGTGAGAGGCGGTGGGGCGGTGTGCCCCCCACTGCCCTTTCTTTCTTCTTTCCTTTTCTTTTTCTTTTTCCTTTTTTTTTTCTCTAAACCTAATATCTAATCACCGAGGCTTTTGAAGGTTAGAGGGTCTTGTGAGGCTTTCGAATGTTCAAGGGTTAAATTTGTAAATTTATAATTTTTTTGTTAATGGTGTTAGGATAATATTACTGATAGGAAGATCAGTGATAGTTTAAAAAAAACAGGAGATGTTTTTGATTTTGTCAACAAATTTTACTAAAAATTAGTATAATTTATTTATTTTAATTATAAATAAAAATAAAATAAATAAATAAATAATTATTCAAATTACGTATCATCACCCTTATTTTGATGACCAGAATTCTCATCCCTAATATTTTTATGTCTAGACATTTCATTTTTTAAAAATTTAAGTTAGTTAGTTTTCCAGACCAATAAAAAAACTAGTCTAAGCTTGGGATGATGAGAATTGGTAGTTGATTTGGTGGTTTAAGCTTGAAGAAGCCCAAAAGTACAATAAAAAGTCATAAGTTGAAGAAATGTCTTTTTAATAAGAAAAGACATGTTTACCCTATGTAAATTGCACTATTTGCACCAATTGTCCAATAATATGTGTTTGGCTCTGTTTGGGATAATCATTTTTTTAATTATTTTGTTTACTTTATTTTTGATTTTAGTGAATTTTTAATCGTTTAATTGAATTATTATATTTTTTTAATTTTTTTTATTAAGACGAGTCAAAAAAATATTTTTTTTGTCAAAATGTACAAAAAAATCAAAAGACGAAAATATGTCAAAATAAACTAATAAATCAAAATATTGTTTATTTTATTTTTTGGTAAATTTTTTTCCTTTTTTTTTATTAAATTCTTTTACTTTTTTTTGTTCTTCTTATTAAGATGGTTCAAAAAAATAAAAAAATAATAGATAAAAGATTAAAAAAATTTAGTAAGAACAAAAAAATTAGCAAAATTTATACAATTTAGCCCAAACAGGACCAAAAAAATCCCTTCTAAATATTACTACTTTCACGTATCGGAAAAGAAAAAAGTCAAAAAAAATATTCCACTTTAAAGCCTTCAGCTAACCAATCTAGTTTTTTTTTTATAAAAATGTGTTTTAATTTAAAAAGCAAAAATGCATAAATGCCGCATTATACTCAGCCAACTGCTGGCACATACATAAGAGAAATTTATTAGGTGCTACAATAGTATTCTATTGGCATAATTTATATTATAATTTATATAATATAAATTATTTTTTTATTTCTTAATCATGCAATAAAATTGAGTTATTATGTTTATATTATAAAATATATCGTTATATAAACTTATTACATAATATTTCAAAAGTATCAAAAATTACTCTAAGGACTCTTAACTTGGTATATTTTTTACTCAGTACTTAATGCATGGCTAATTTTGTATTTTATCTTCAAATAAATTTGGTCAACTTTTCAAAAAAATGTCAAATATAAAATAATTAATAGAATAAGAAATTTTGATGAAATAATAAAATAAGTATTAATTATCTATTTTAGACAATAAATTTCACGTAGTGAGTTTGTTGAAAATACTTTTAATAGTCCTCCAAAGATACATAAAATAGAGTATAGTTTGTCTCTTTGAGATCCGGGAGTTCATGTAGAGTTTTAATTTGATAATTTAAATTATTTATTTTTAAAAATTTAATATATAAATTTTTTATATAAAAAATTAAATTAATTAAATATTGTTTAATAACTCAACAAATTATATGTATCTTAATAAGAAGATAAACGGCCAACGACTTATATTGATCATTTATATTTTTTAAGACAAATACAGTGTGTTTAAGTAATTATTAGTATCCAATTAATTTTATTTGATTGGTGAAATTTACAAAATATACTGTTTAAATGGCAATGGGATTGAAGTGAAAACGAAAAAATATCAAAAAAATAACATAGACAGAAGGTGACACGGATAGTTTTTAAATTTTAAATGAGTGATACTAATAAAAATTATAGATGATATATTAAATAAAAATAATAGTTAATAAATTAATATAATTAAAAATATAAAATATAAAATATAAAAATAGAGATAAAAATAAAAAATAAATATAATATTTTTATTTTTATTTTTAAAATATATTATTTTAAAATAAGTTATATATATTTATATTTTTCAAAAAACATAAATTTTATATAATAAAAAATAAAAAATAAAAAAATAAAACGAGAAAAATAATTATCGTTCACGCCTGATTTGTTATTAGGGACGTGCGGAGACCGGCGGCATCATGACAAGGGGCTCGGGGTCAGTGCTGTGCTTAAAGCGCAGCAGGGTTTGCTACGCCAAGAAACGGCGTCGTTTGAAGTTAATTGGGTTTTCAAATTAATTGCTCAAAACGCCACCGTTTTGAACAATTCTCCCACCAAAACCAAAACCTGAATGAAAAATCCCTCATTTCCCTCCTGTGTGGTGCGCGTGGTGTGCGTCTCCCTCAACCCCTCGTCTCTTTCAACGGCTCAACGCCCCACCGCCGTCGCCTTCAACGGCGAGAACGCCTGCGACGAAAACGGTATTTTGATCTGTTTTTTTATCCTCCTTTCCTTTTCGTCTCTAAGCATGAAATATATGTGCTCTCAG
>JAOTRH010000001.1:10502702-10568569 GCA_034768845.1 Heliamphora exappendiculata
CTCTCTCTCTCTCTCTCTCTCTCTCTCTCTCTCTCTCTCTCTCTCTCTCAAGCAGACGAGTTTTGGTGGGCCTGGGAAGAAAGTGATGCTACCTCCTCTCCCTTCCACCCAATCCTTCCAACCAAATTGAGGAAAGCCTCCCTATATTCCAACCCCTCCCCTGGGTCCACCAAACACACCATTAATACTCATGGCATCAATCGTATCACAGGTTTTGGCTTAGCACGGTTGAAAGTGCAAAATCAATATTAGTTCCCTTGCACCTGGGGCTAAAATATAGATATACATCAAAAGAAATTTTCGTGGTAGAGAGAGAGAGAGAGAGAGACCACCAAACTCGAATCTGTACTATGATGCAAACTCCCTCGGATGATTTGTTAGTTTGTTTGCATTACTTCCGGGTAACTAGAAAATTTTTATCCTCATTTGGCTGATAATTTTTCTTCATGACGAGCTAAACTATTCTCGATATTTTTATCTAATTTGCTGATTTACAACGTATGCTCCGAAAACTTATACATGTATAGTTCCACACCTTCAACCTATTAGGTGAATGAGCTTGTTGAACCATTGGGGCCATTGAAACTCTATTTACCTGGACAGCTTATATAACTTAACTGGTTCAATTCTGGTATTCAATGGCTTGAGCAGGGGGCTTGTCCGGCATGCAAGAGGCAGTTTGTTGGTTACAAGAACCAAATAGTTCAGTGTGCAAGCTGCGGAAATATTGTGTGGCAGCCACAGGGAGACTTCTCAAGAGGTCGAAAAGGCAGTAATAGTACTTCGTCGTCTAAGTCCGAACCTGAAATAATCGACGTTGAGTTTGAGGAGAAGTGAGTGAATTTACACCCCCAAGCTACAGAATTATCGAGTGCACCGTGTGGATGACGAAGAAGACAAATGAGAATGGAAGAGAGATTCATAGCTTACGCTTTTAAATTCTGTTTATTTGTTTTGTGTTAGTTCTCTTGTATTTGAAGTGCTTGTAGAAATTACTCAATGACGTTAAACTCTGTATAATATAGCTTCTTTACGAGCAAAGTTGTCATAGAAATATAATTACCACCGACTTTTTCCATCATAGAAAAAAAATTTTATTTGCTTGTTTGCTATTGCTAGTCTGCTGTTTCAGTGTACTGGTGGATTAGTGCAAGCAGTTAGAAGTCCCCCCATTTCAGTAGTAGTACTTTTTGGGCTGGGCTTCTCGCAGTCCTCAATCGGTCTAGTTGACTTAATTTTGGTCCAAAACAGGCTGTTTATTTTATTATTTTTAGTGTGTAAAATAATAAATCATTTATAAAAAATCATATTGATCACATATTATTAAGGTGGTGTTTGGCAAAGCTATTGTTAGTAGTTTATAGATTATAACTTGTAGTAAAAATTGTGAGTGTTTGGTAAAAATTGTAACTTGTAATTGAAATAAATGAAAAAATAATTATAAATTGTTGTAGAAGTTGTTAATGCTTGAAAAAATTTGTAACTTATAGCTAAAATTAATAGCAGGAAGTTAAAAGTTATTAGTAATAGTATTCTCATACACTCCTTAAGTATTTGAATGAATTACATTTGTATTAAAAAAATTAACGGTGGTTAAAATTAATCGTTGATATTTTTATAACACAAATATAATTTGTTCATACATTTAATAATATTCGATCGATTTAATTTTTTGAATTGATGATTTGCACACTGAGAACAATAAAATGAACGATTCAAATCATCAAAATTGACTCATTTTAAACTTAAAATTAACCGAACATAATTTCATCCAGTTCGATTGATTATCGAACCGTAGAGAAAGAGTAATTCATATAGTGTGAGTTGTTAGTTGAGGTATTTTTTTATTGACTACTTGACATCAACAACAACTAACTACTTGACATCATCAACAACTAACTACTTGACATCAACAACGTGATAATTCGAGAATATCTTATAATTATAAATTTTTGACCTAACTTGACTAGGTTTTTAAATTCTACATACAATGCTTTAGAATTTGAACGAAATGAAAACAAGTGAAACATATTTGACTAAATTACATTTATTTTTTCTTATATTTATTGAAAAAATTAACAACTCTCATGAGATTTATGAAATTACATTTCCCTCCTATTTGCCCATGCTGATAGCATTAGTTTTTCACTCTGTCAGTTAATCATCAAAAATATAACGAAATAAATTCACTTTAAACCTTTAAATACTCAACAGTTTTAAAATTTTTATATGATCTCATCTACTTAAAAAAGCAAATTAGCTATTCTTGATAACAACGTTAACCCGACAATCTTGACAGGGAAAAAGTGTAATTTTAAAAATCTTAGAATTTCAATAAATTTCAAGATACGTTAATGTAATTTACCCAAATTTTTTAACTATAAATAATACTAGATTAATTTAGTTATATTATACTTTACAACTCATAAAACTTTTAAAATAGTGAAAAAATTATAAATCAAATTATGATTTTTTTTTGATAAATTTTTAGTCAATTAAGTGCGGGTTCAAAAGTAATATTTATATTTTGAGAAGTAAAAACTTATTTCCATAAAAATTGATTTGACCATCTATTAAATCTAGGTGTATTTTTGTTAAATTTTTTATCAAATCCACTTTTACTTTGTAATTTAAATCAAAACGTAAATCAACTTTTACTTTGTAATTTAAATCAAAACATATATAATTTTTTTGTGAGACTTAATGTTTACGGTAGATTGAGTTAAAATATATCTCAATCGTTTTCAAAAAATAGCACGCAAGACATTTTAGAAGAATTTTAGTCCCTTTCAGTCCGCTTGGCTATTAATGAGAAAAAATAAAAATTGATTATGTTTCATTTTCTTAAGTTATAAGATAATAGAAAAGAAAAAAATATAATTGTATTTTTTTTCTTTTTCGTTTGGATTAATACAAGAGAAAAAAAAATAATCTCATATTTTGTTTGGATGCATTTCATTAAAGAAAAAGAAAGAAAATTGTACCAATTATTTTATGAAAATACATTTTTTCTTGTTATTACTTTTTTGCTTCTTTTATTTTTAAATGGGCAATTTAGGTAATATTAAAAATAAATATTCATCTTTAATATTTTATCTCAAAACTCTTTAATTTGGATAGATTTAAAAAGAGGGTTAGAAAAAGATAACTCTTTCTCTCAAATTTTCTATCCTTTTAGGTCCATTTGATTAGGAAAAAAATATCTGTTTGATTAGGAAAAAATATTTTAGAAAGTGAAAAGGGCAAAAAATAAATTGAAAAAATTAAATTTTATTTTTCCACATGCATTTGATTAGTAAAAAAATTGTCCATGGAAATGTTAGAAAATTTTAATTTCCTAGTTTGAATAGCGTGAAAATGTAATAAAATTTATACCTTTTTCTAAATTATCATGTGAAAAAACATGATAGGAGAAGAAATATGGGTAAAATATTGGAGTAAAAACAAGAATATAGATAATTGTAAAAACTATGTAAATTTAGTTCTCACTTTTATAGTGAAAAAAAATAAAAATTTAAGAATTAGTTCTTTTTTTTGAATATCGTGAGAGAATTAGTCTTAATATTTTTTTTAATAGATTAGGTCTCATCAGGTTTAAAATTATTTTATTATGACTAATATATTCCTATTTAATAAATTATCTTTCTTAATTTAAAATTTTTAAATTTAATTCCCAGAATTTTTTTAAAATTGACTTATCCCTTAAAATAAGGGAATCTCTCTCTCTCTCTCTCTCTCTCTCTATATATATATATATATATATATATATATGTTCAATAAAAAATCGAAAAAGAACATGATGTCAGAAAATTCATAACTTTTCAAGTGATACTTTTAGGATTTTATCATTTGTAAAAATCACTACTAAGATAGAAATTTTTGCAAGAACACCAAATTGATTTAACTTACAACTGATACATTTATCACTTCAAGCAAATATTCAGCTCAAAACATTCAACAGATACATTTATCACAAGGTCACTACTTAATTTTCAAGTAATACTTTTAGAATTTAATCACTTCTGAAAATCACAATTAAAACAGAAATTTTTACAATAACACTCACCTGATACAATTTACAACCGATGTATTTATCACTTCAAACCAAACATTCAGTCCAAACAACCCAACTGATACAATTAAACACATTCAGCCCAAACTAACTGTTACAATTAAACATATTCAGCCCAAACGCAGCCCAAACAAATCCCCCATCCTTTGTAGAGACCACGCTAGCGATGGTGTGTGGAGAAGACCAACGGAGGGCCGGTGGTGGTCGGCGAGTGGCTGAGGAGTTGTTACGGTGCTCGGCGAGTGTTGGTGGTGGTCGACGAGTGTCTGAGAAGTTGTTTCGGTGGCTGTGGAAGGGTTTTCGGTGTTCGTGAGTGTTTGGAAAGAGGTTTCGGTGGCCGTGGAAGGGATTTGGGTGGTTTTCGGAGGGTGAGGGTTCTGGCGATGACTGCGAAGATATTTCGGTGGTTGTGGAAGATGGCGGCTAGGGTTCTGGGTGTCGACGATTGCTATGGTGGCTGGGGTTAATGTTTAGGGTGTCGATGGTAGGCCCTGGTGGTAGCGATTAGCGGCTGGAGCACGCGACGAGGAGGTTGGTGACGGTGGGAGACAATGATTTAGGGTTTGCTTTTGGAGTTTATCAACAAGTGCAGGTGTAAATTTGGGGGTTCAATTTGCACCGAGATTTACTTTATTTCGAATTTTATAATTATTTCAATCTCAAAATTTTTGTCTCAATAAAAATTTTCGGAGGCGCGTGGACAGAATAGCAAGGGCAATTTTGTCATCATATTATCGTTTGGGACTGAAAATGTGAAAAAAAAGTGAAGGAACTAAAACTCTTTTATCAACTGATAAAATGACTGTTATTAAAATTTCATTAAAAAAAATTCTACATAATTTGTGAGAAACCAATAAATAAGTTAGAAGGCAATTAACAAGGTTGTACGGTAGTACTTATGATATGAGTTAATTTAAGTTAATGCATCGCAAAGGGTTTTTATAGGTTTTGTTATGGGGTGGCGACTCGCCCCTCCAAATTAACCGTTCTTTATTTTTATTTTTATTTTTCTCGAATTACACAAGCCAAAAGGATTATTATTCTAGACTAGTTATTGTGCAAATGTTATGCACGTACAAAACACATTTTTAAATAACTAAATTAATTAACAAAATTATGAATATTGTATTTTTAAAATTTGCTAACAAGTTATTGTTTTGACATTTTTTAAAATTTGTAAAGCATTTTAAGAATATAATTTTGTTTACAATTTTATAATGGGAGAGATACCAAATGGTACTCTCCCTTGTCCATTTAAGGGCGTGTTAGGTTTTTGAATATTCTACTAATCTACTTTATAAGCGGTAGTCCGAACTTCTGCTGCATCTCTCTTGCAGAGGCGGTTTCCTTTTCAAACCCTAAACCCCACTGCTAAACCCCTAGTCGAATGCGTTGCATTCATAGCCTTCTACGTGCTCTGAGTTGCAGGCAGAACACGAAGGCAGAATGGGAATACCTGCATTCTATCGGTGGCTGGTCGAAAGGTACCCTCTCGCCGTTGTCGAAGTCATCGAAGAAGCTCCTGTCGTCGTCAATGGCGTCTCGGTTCCCATCGATTCAACTCGACCAAATCCCAACGGCATCGAATTCGACAATCTTTACCTTGATATGAACGGAATCGTTCATCCCTGTTTCCACCCTGAAGGCCTGGTATAGACTGTGCCGTTGAATTTTTTTGGTAGTTATATAGATATTCATTATATATCTATATCAATGTATATTCATAGGTTACGCCATTACTTTATTGATGAAATTTGTGCAGCCTGCTCCAAAGACCTACGAGGAGGTATTCAAGGCGGTGTTCAAGTACATAGATAGGATTTTCTCGATGATTAGACCTCGGAAACTTCTTTATATGGCGATTGGTGAGTGAACTACTTAATAGTCGACGAATCAGTATTGCAAACCATAGTTACGAGTTACGAACTTTTGCTTTTACGAGAATATATATTCTAGTGTTATATTCCTAATTGTCCATTTGGCTGCAATTAAATCTTAAGGTAAGAATAGAAAATGGAAATTTGAATCTTATACTGTTATACATAGTATTTTAAACCAAATAAATTATTCACACGGAGCTCATTTGAGAAGAGCTTAGCGAGTCCTTTCTCCGTGGTGAACTGTTGGCGTCAATCATACATTTTGTCTCTGTGGACCGAGGAAAAAGGGGGCTCGACAGAAGAGGATTTTACCATGAGAGATGCATTGCACATGGTTTCATAAAATTGCATGATTTCCCTGATCGAACTATCTATGGGGTACTACGCATCAAAATTAGTTTACTTAAGAGGTGCTCAATGAATCTGTTGATATGCTCTTTCAACCAAAGAGATATTTTGACGGTTCCCATATTCGTATTTCGAAAGGAAAGGTTATAGCAAATAAAGAAGAAAATCTGTGCTTCAAACCTTTCCACACATCACCAAAAGAAATATAGTTCGAAGGCAAGATCTTTGTGAAAACTCGATTGGGGTTTCTCCATCTTTTTGTACTACCATTTCAAGCAATTGTTGTACAACGCCTTTTATTTTAGTACCCATCAATTGAATGGAGGGATATTATTGTAATAATTTACATTGAAGTGCTTTTGGGGTAAACAAGTGTTTGCTCACTCCTCATTAGAGAGGATTGATTCGTACTCTGATAATGATTATGCAGCCATGCCAAGACTGAATGTAGTAAAAAATTGAGTAAAATCTAACTTCCACATAGGGCTGGTTGTATAGCTTGGGGTTGAGCTGTTGTTTCTTTCTTGCCTTATTTAAGAGAAACTTGCTATTTCTTAGTTGTGAGTGAATGTAAAAATGAGATTTGAAAGTAAAGGGCAAAATTGGAAAAGAAATGGAAATGTGAGAACTTGTTGGAAATTTATAAGTACAATGATGATATGGAAATTGAGTTAGAACTGCTAGGGAGAGAAAATAATAAAAGAGAAAAAAGAGGGAAAACTGATGTGCACTAATGAATGAGAGAATAAGTTTAAGGTACAATAATACTCTTTAATAAAAATAACTAGTAACTTAACACTCTCCCTGATGTTGTTACATAAATATTTCTCATGCCTAACTGGCACACAATAAGGTAATACACTTTGCTACTAAGCTTTTTGGTGAATACATCAACTAGTTGTCCTCTGGCTCTTACAAATCAAATCCTTGCACAATTTCTCCTTGATAGTAGCTCTATCAATCTCTGTGTACTTTGTTCTGTCACGTGCACCAGGAAGTGAGCGATGTTGATGGAAACCTTATTGTCCCAATACAATTTCATAAGTTCATCACCATAAATTCTTAAATTTGTCGGTAACACTTGGAGTTACATAAGTGCACAAATGCCATGGGCCATAGCTCTGTACTCAGCCTATGCACTAGCTGCTAGATTTAGCTACCACCGTTTGCATTTGTAAATGCTTTTACTCTCAATTGGCCATGATTGGAGAACACAATTTCTTTTCCATAAGCAGACTTGAGGTATCACAAAATACTATAAACAATGCTCAGGTGCACAGTACGAGGTTCATGCATAAACTGACCGAGGACTTTTACAATATATGCAATATTAGGTCTAGTGTGAGATACACATATCAATCTTCCCACAAGTATCAAGAATATTTCCTTATGCATTGACTCTCCACTAATACTACCATGACTTAATAGATGAGTTTGCTGTTCTACAACCAACATGTTGGTCTCATCTAGAAGGTCCAGAAAATATTTCATTTGGGAGATAGAGATATCATTATTTGATTTGTCTACCTCAATTCCAAGAAAGTACCGTATCCACTCAATATGTTTCATCTTAAATTCTTTAGATAGACGTGGTTTGAGATGGGACACCTCTTTTGCATTATTGCCCGTCACAATGTCATTAACATACACAATAAGTAAAGTGATCTTATCATTACCTTACTTGACAAATGATAGGATCTGCATGGCTCTATTTATATCCAAATCTTAGCATAACCTTGAATATTTGATGAAATTAGGCTCTAGGAGATTATTTTATCCCCTATATAGTCTTCTTCAATCTATAGACCTTCCATTCAGTTGGATGGGATGAAAAACCTTGTCTTACCTCTATAAATATTTCTTTTTCTTAGTACCCATGAAGGAATGCATTTTTCAAAGTCAATTGTTGGGGATGCTAATCTAGATTAGCAGTACATGAGAGAAGCATCCGTATAGAGATCATCTTTGTTACAGGAGCAAAGGTCTTCTGATAGTTAATACCATAACTCTCGTTAAAGCCCTTTGCAACCAATATGTTCTTGAATCTTTCAACCAACGCATCTGCTTTCTGCTTTACTGTAAATATTATTTATAACCTACTGATTTTTTCTCTTCTGGAATTTATACTAGCTGCAGTTGCCATTTTTTAGAGCTGTCTCCTCTAACATAGTTTATTTTGCTTATGGTATGCAATAGCTTTCTTTTAACCATGCAAAATCGATATAGAGGACAAAGAAGAAACAAAGACATGATATGAAGAAGATGAAGAGTCAGAGACTTGTGAAACAAAGAGCACTGGCATGGATACCTGTGTGAGAAAAATTGGAAGATGAAGTGGAAGTAGCAGCCGTAGAAGTAGAGATGCCAATTCTGCTAAATTCTTAGACTTGGGGGCATGGGAATGTATAGGACCATCATGTCCACCACCCCGTCTTGAGAGGGACAATCATGCAACTTCCAACAATGCTCTATAGTATTACGAATCTAGCTAAAGTGGCAGCATCGCAACAAATCACCATAGCATTACACTTGCTCTTCTATTGGTGAATATGAGTATAAGCCTGCCTCAAGCTAGGAAACGGATCTTGACCCAAAACTTGAACTCAGATATGAACACACTCAATATTATGGCCAGGAAGAAAGTTGTAAACACGTTCTTTTTGCTCCATCTATCACTAAGAGTCTTGGGTGACTCAATTCGTTCTCTTCATTACCATATGAAGACTTATTAGCTTATGACATGTCCACAAACTAAGAATAGCAAGCAGTAAGAGTCTCCAAAACCAACACAAGATAGACAACCCTAGAAAGGATTATGATCAAAGAGATGAATTGCAGTAATGGTTGAATAGAATAAAAATTAAAAAACACTAAAGGAACTCAGATCAACACACAGATCGAAGCCTGGGCAGAAGTAGCCACGAAAAGCAACCATAAACCCTACCCGCACTGTTATGGCTTTAAAAAACAACTAGATATCAAAAATCAAACTTGGAGGGAACTGCTTCAACCCTAGTCAGCACGCATAGAAGCTGTTGCAACAAAAGTTTGCTCCAAGCAAACCCCGATTATCAATTTCCAAAAAATAGGTCAAGATTTCCAGAAATGAAAGAAAAATAGGAAAGTTACATCAAACGAACTAGAAAAAATTTGAAAAAATCACTACCAAATCTCCTTGCTAGGTTGATCATTTTTATTTTTTTCGTTTTATATCACAACAAAAGAAAAAAATGAAAAAAGGAAAAATGCAGGAAACCAGATGAGCTCTTAACAAGATCACACTTTGATACCAAGTTGGAATTAGTAGGGAGAGAGGAGAATAGAAGAGAAAAAAATAGGGAGGAACGATGTGCTATAAAGAATGAGAGGGATCAACTTATGACTCTCTCCCTTATCATTGATATTTATATAGAATGAGTCCAAAGTACAATAATGCTTAATAAAGTAACAAATTGAAATGGAAAGGTGTTAGCACCTTGACATTGGGATGTCTTGGGCGGCATGTGGTGGCATCTTGCACCCTTGCCGACCCATGATGGCATGAGGTGGGCATGCCATAGTATGCGAGGTGGCTTAGTGGCAATCAGCTTGCCACACGACCCTTAGACAAGAATGATGAATTTACTTGGCACGTGAAGGTATTAATTCGGTGCTTAGATGCGGGTAGTTCGTATGGCTTGTGGGTCAATACAAGCAGGTGGCTCGGTGGGCAGATGGCAGACAAGAGCTGGCACTGGTATGTGCTGGGCAGCTGACACTACTTTAGCTGACTGACCAAGTGGCGTGGCACTCAGGGGCATGCCTTGCACATGACTGGCAGTTAGCATTGCTGGCCATGTCTGTACATGGTTGCCCCATGTTGCAGACATTATGGGCAGTTATGGGCGGTTATATTCTGAAGACATGCCATGACCAACATGTCAGCACATTGTGGCATGTGTATGTGGCATCATGGGCGGTTATTAGCGGTTACAGAATTTATACTGAAGAGTTTCTGGCATGACAAGTGTCAGCAGCGTGGGTTTCTCTTTCTGCACATGCCTAAGTAGTGGGGGATGTCTACTACATTATATGCTTGTATATTCTAGTAACTGCTAGTAACTGCCACATTCCTATATATATGGGTATGGTCTGGCAGTTTTGGCACATAGTATTGTGGCGTGAGTGCTAAGGCATTTTCCTTTGTAATCTTACTTGGTGGTAATACAAGGGTTGAGACGGTTGTCTTGTAAAATTTCGAGTGTCTATATTTCTTGCTCTGTGTGTGTTCATTTTTTCGTGGCTGTGACTGAGTTTTGCTGAACTTATTGCCGTCACAAGGCAATTTTCGTGTTTGAAATTTTGACCTTGTAACAATTGGTATCAGAGCGCGGTTGATCATATGGCTGGCGAAAATGCTATGGAGGCAGTTTGGGAGCGTGTCACACGATTGGAAAATCTGGTGGGAACACCCCAACTAGACGAGTCCCTCTCTCTTGTCGAGCGGATGGACGATGTTGTCGCAGGGGTCATCTATTTGAGAGCGTCTGCCGAGTAACATGCTACTGCTACGACAGATTGGCTGACGGAGATCATGGGCGACTTTGTTGCCTTGTCTGACGCTATGAAAACCAAAGTTGAAAACTTGGAAGCAGAGTTGTCCCTCGTGAAAAAGGCCATCAGTGGTCATACAAGTGCCGCTGCCGCACCATTGAATGTGAAGGTCCCTGAACCGAAGGCATTCGGTGGAACTCGAAGTGCCAAGGAGTTAGAGAACTTTTTGTGGGATATGGAGCACTATTTCAGGGCTGCTCGTGTGTCAGATCGAGAGATGGTGACAATTACTACCATGTATCTCGCTGGAGATGCCAAACTCTGGTGGAGGACACGGATGAAAAACGATGCTCGTCCAGTGATCAATTTGTGGGAAATACTGAAGAAGGAATTGAAGAAGCAGTTCCTTCCTTGCAACGCATTATGGGTTGCAAGGGATTCACTGAAAAGATTGAAGCAAACCGGTACGGTGAGAGATTATGCCAAAGAGTTTAGTTCGTTGATGTTGGATATCAAGAACATGTCTGAGGAAGACAAACTCTTTAATTTAATGTCGGGCTTACAAAATTGGGCACAATTGGAACTTCGAAGGCTAAGGGTGAAGGATTTACCCTATGCCACGGCTGCTGCAGACAGTTTGGCTGACTATAAATTGGGAAAAGGCACCACGGATGCCACTACTTTGAAGCAGAAGGGAAAGTCTAAGAAAAATGATGGCAAGAAGGAAGGCTCCAAAAAGTGGAATAATGGCCAGAAGGCCAAGCCGAAGGCAGATGAAAAGCAAGGCAAAGGGAAGACTAATGCTTGCTGTTTCATATGCGACGGTCCCCATCGTGCCAAGGATTGTCCGAAGCTAGAGAAATTGAACGCCCTAGTTGCTGAGGGAGAAAAGGGTGATAACTCAGACTCTGACAGTCCAACAAGAGTCAATCCTCTGCAATTGTTGAACACCCTTCATGTTGAGAGAAACCTGACGTCCACAGGTTTGATTTACATTGAATCCTTTATTAATGATAATGCTGTGTTGGCTATTGTGGACACAGGCGCTACACATAATTTCGTTGCTGAGCGCATGGTGCAAACACTTGTGTTGAAAGTTGTCAAGAGCCCTAACAGAATTAAGGCGGTGAACTCGAGTGCACAACCTGTATGTGGCATGGCATACGGTGTGCAACTCCGAATAGCAAGTTAGGCTGGGAAGGTGAACCTGATGGTGGTCCCTCTTGATGATTTCGACATCATCTTGGGTATAAATTTCTTTGTGGCTGCGAATGTGGCATTGATGCCATATCTTGGTGGGTTATTTATTGCTGACGACAAACAACCGTGCTTTGTGTCGGGCTGCAACCGAACAAGCAAAGGAAAGAGCACGAGGAAGGAGAGTGAGACATTGTCGGCTATTCAGGTGCACAATGGACTGAAGAAAGGTGCTGAGACCTATCTTGCAGCATTAGTGGAGATCAAGCCTGATCTTACCGTAGAAGTGCCAAATGAAGTTGCTGACTTACTGCAAGACTTTGCAGATGTGATGCTATCGGAGTTGCCCAAGTCTCTTCCACCTCGACGTGCCACCGATTACAGAATTGAGTTGGTTCCTGGAGCTAAACCTCCGGCTAAGGCATCATACAGAATGTCCTCGATGGAGTTGGCAGAATTGCGCAAGCAGTTGACTGAGTTGTTGGATACTGGTTTGGTCCAACCATCGAAAGCTCCTTACGGTGCCCCTGTGCTGTTCCAGAAGAAGCAAGATGGTTCCCTGTGGATGTGCGTCAACTATCGAGCTTTGAACAAGGTGATAATTAAAAACAAGTACCATGTTCCTTTGGTTGCTGATCTGTTCGACCGTCTCTGCAAGGCAACTAACTTCACAAAGTTGGATTTGCGTTCGGAATATTGGCAAGTGAAAATTGCCAAAGCGGACGAGCCAAAGACCACTTGTGTAACACGTTATGGTTCGTTTGAATTTCTTGTTATGCCTTTTGGTCTTACAAATGCTCCTGCAACATTCTGTAACTTAATGAATGATGTTTTTTTATGACTATATCGATCGGTTTGCGGTTGTGTATTTGGATGATATTGTCATTTACAGTGAGTCTTTGGAAGACCACTTGACCCATTTGAAACTTGTAGTGTCTCGACTTAGGGATCATCGACTCTATGTAAAGAAGGAGAAGTGTGAGTTTGCCGTACAGGAGATTAAATTCTTGGGGCATATAGTTAGCAAGGGCTTGGTGAAGATGGATAAATGGAAGGTGTAGGCTATTTTGGATTGGCCGCCACCCACTAAGGTCCCTGAACTTAGATCTTTTCTTGATTTGGCTAACTATTATCGAAAGTTTATACAGGGCTATTCGAAGAAGGCTTCTGCCCTTATTGATCTCTTGAAGAAGGATCATTCATGGCAGTGGAGTGCAAACTGCCAAGACGCTTTTGACAAGCTAAAGGCCGCAGTTGCAAGCGAGCCAGTGTTGCGGTTGCCAGTGTTCGAGTTGCCTTTTGAGGTGCATACAGATGCTTCTGGCAAAGCAATTGGAGGCGTGTTGGTGCAAGAGGGACATCCTGTGGCGTTTGAAAGCAGAAAGCTGAATGATGCCGAGAAGAAATATTCAGCCCATGAGAAGGAAATGACAGCAGCGGTGCATTGCCTTCAAGTTTGGCAGGTTTATTTGCTGAGAACTAAGTTCACAGTTATAACAGATAATGTGGCTAATACTTTCTTTAAGGTGCAGAAAAAGTTGTCCCCAAGACAAGTTCGTTGGCAAGAATTTCTTGAGGAATATGATTTTGTGTGGGCGCACAAGCTTGGTCGACACAGCCAGGTTGCTGATGCGTTGAGTCGCAAAGGAGTTGACGATTATGTTGCTGCAATTTCCCAAGTTAAGGCAGACTTCATGGCGAGAGTTGCCCAACATGCTGCCAGCGATGCTGAGTATCAAAGGCTTGTTCAACAAGTCAAGAAGGGAATTGTTCGACGCTATTGGCTTGAAAATGATCTTCTCCATGCCAAGGGAGGTCGTCTTTATGTTCCTATCAGTGGGGGACTAAGGTTGGAGCTTCTTAGAGAGACACACGACCCTTAGTGGGCTGGTCACCCGGCTAGGCAGCGTATGCTTGCCTTGTTGTCCAGATCTTTTTATTGGCCAAAGATGGAGGACGACGTGGTAGCTTATGTTAAGACTTGCTTGGTGCGCCAACAAGACAAGACAGAACGACGGAGGGAAGCAGGCTTGCTGCAACCTCTATCGATTGCTGAAAAGCCATGGAGTTCAGCATCTATGGACTTCATCTCGGGTTTGCCTAAGGTGGATGGTATGCGTTCTGTTATGGTTGTTGTCGATCGTTTTTCTAAGCATGCTGTTTTTATCCCTGCTCCACATCATGTTCCGCTGATGTTGTTGCTGAGTTATTTTATAAGCATGTGGTGAAGTACTTCGGTTAACCCGAAGACATTGTGGGTGACAGGGATACCCGTTTCACGGGAAGATTCTGGACGGTGCTATTCAACTTTATGGGTTATGAGTTAAAATTTTCTATAGCCAATCATCCTCAGACAGACGGTCAGACTGAATGGATGAATGCGCTGCTGGAGGAGTATTTGCGGCATTATGTGACGGCTAATCAGAAGAACTGGTTACAACAGTTGGACAGTGCATAGTTTTGCTACAATTTGCACCGCTCCTCAACTACGGGGATGAATCCTTTTGAGTTAGCTATGGGCCACCAGCTCCTCACTCCTCACGAGGTGGCTAGAACAACGACGGGTGGGCGTTGTCGTGCGGCATACAGATTTGCTAGAGCTAAGCAAGAGTTGTTAGAGGAAGCTCGTGACAGCTTGGCCAAGGCAAGCTGACGAATGAAAAAGTATGCTGACAAATGAAGAAAGACCGTTGGAATTTCAAGTTGGGGACAAAGGTGTGCTAAAACTAACTCAAATTTGGAAGAAGATCAGTGCTAAAACTGTTCATCGTGGTCTGATTCTAAGATTTGATGGTCCATTTGTGATTGTGAAGATAGTGGGGAATGTTGTCTACAGATTAAAGTTGCCTGAAAGGTTGAAAGTCCACCATACTTTTCATGTCAGTTTCTTGAAACCTTTTCAAGAACACTTGGTGAATATGGGAAGAAAGCAAGCTCGGCGGGCACCTCCTGTGATTAGGAAACAGTTTAAGAGGGATGCTGAAATTATCTTGGATCACCGAACGGAGGGCCAAAGTAAGAAGAATCGGCGGACTTACTATCTGGTTAAGTGGAAAGACTTATCAGATTCTGAAGCTAGCTGGGAGAAGGATGTGACGCTGTCGCAATTTGAAGATTAAGTGCAGCAATATTTACAGACCCTACTGACGAAGACGTCGGCTTTTTCTGGTGGGGGTGGTTTGTTAGCACCCTGACATTGGGGTGTCTTGGGTGGCATGTGGTGGCATCTTGCACCCTTGCTAACCCATGATGGCATGAGGTGGGCATGCCATAGTATGCGAGGTGGCTTAGTGGCAATCAGCTTGCCACACGACCCTTAGACAAGAAGGATGAATTTACTTGGCATGTGAATGCATTAATTCGGTGCTTAGATGCGGGTAGTTCGTATGGCTTGTGGGTCAATACGAGCAGGTGGCTCGGTGGGCAGATGGCAGACAAGAGCTGACACTGGCATGTGCTGGGCAGCTGACACTACTTCAGCTGACTGACCAAGTGGCGTGGCACTCAGGGGTATGCCTTGCACATGACTGGCAGTTAGCATTGCTGGCCATGTTTGTCCATGGCTGCCCCATGTTGCAGACATTATGGGCAGTTATGGGCGGTTATATTCTGAAGACATGCCATGACCAACATGTCAGCACATTGTGGCATGTGTATGTGGCATCATGGGCGGTTACTGACGGTTACAGAATTTATACTGAAGAGTTTCTGGCATGACAAGTGTCAGCAGTGTGGGTTTCTCTTTCTGCACATGCCTAAGTAGTGGGGGATGTCTACTACACTATATGCTTGTATATCCTAGCAACTGCTAGTAATTGCCACATACCTATATATATGTGCATGGTTTGTCAGCTTTGGCACATAGAATTGTGGCGTGAGTGCTAAGGCGTTTTCTTTTGTAATCTTACTTGGTGGTAATACAAGGGTTGAAACGGTTGTCTTGTAAAATTTTGAGTGTCTATATTTCTTGCTCTGTGTGTGTTCATCTTTTCGTGGCTGTGACTGAGTTTTGCTGAACTTATTGCCATCACAAGGCAATTTTCGTGTCTGAAATTTTGACCATGTGACAACAGGCTAAGTGGATAATGAGAGAAGAAATCTCTCAACAGCTTCCCATGTATCTCGGTAGCCACTGCCAGCTAAACTCCAAAATTACCACCACAACCCTTTGATAGATAACTGATGGCACATGGCACCTGTGGACTGGTCTGTTATTGGTGGTACAAACAACCAGCTCCAAAAATTTTAGGGAAATCCATTCTCAAATATCACCAAGACTTTATTTGTTCTCTCGGCCAAGAAGTATAGGCCTCTCTAGACAGAATCAATTAGAAAAAAGAACTTATATAGCCAAACAGAGCATCTGGATTAAGGGGTTCTTGAGTTGACATATCACTTTTGACAAATAATTTTCGAACTCTGACAATTGGGCTGCCAAGTGTGTACACAACTTAAAAAACTTTATTGAAAAATGTGTTGAAATGCCAAATTTGAATTTTAGCTTCATCTTTCCCACATCGGCAAGCAAACGAAGGGAAAGGCACGTGGATGGCGCATGACTTATAGCTCGTTTGGATTGTTAATGTCATTGTGCACAGCAAAGAACAAAATTTCCATCGAAATGGCCGAAAAGTTTCCGTTTCTTAAGCGACCAAAACGAAACATTAGAGTAAAATTCTAGTGTTTCCTTCGAAACATACCAAAACATTGTGCACTATACTTAAGCAAGTTTTATTAAATGAATTTAAATTTTCACAAATATTTTTAGATTTTTTTTTAGAAAATTATAGATAGTTGTATTTTAGTTCATTAAAAAATAATACTATTAGTATTACTACAGCCTAAGTAAAATCTTACACCTTATTTTGTTGGGATCTTACACTATTTTAGAATAATTTACACTTGCATTTAATAAAATTAAGTATTTGATTATACATAAAATATTAATTCATAAAGCATTGATTTTATGCTTTTAGATTTGTTTTTTTATTTGAATAACTACATAAATCTCTATATATTTAACTGAGCCATTATTAATCTTTAATAAATAGATTTCAATTTGCATTTCTAAATATTTCTAATTTTGTCATGTTTAAAAAGTTCTTGAAACATTCTCGAAATGTTTTGAAATGTTTCCGTTTCCATACTAATCAAAACAACACACCGAAACAAAATTTTGATCCTTGGTGCACAGATGGTGTTGCACCACGTGCTAAGATGAATCAACAACGATCAAGACGTTTCAGAGCTGCGAAGGATTCAGCTGATGAAGTAAGTTTTTGTGGTTTCCATGACATTGTTAAATTAAGTGACAAATAATTATTTTGTGGTTTCCATGACGTTGTTAAATTAAGTGATGAACTTGGGACTTGTAATTTTTTTTTACTCTACTTACTAGTACCCACTTCCAAATGATTTTTTTTTTTGGTATTGATTACTATCAGGCCCTTACAACAACAGATAGGATAGGAGGATTTCATGAATCAAAAGGGGATGATTTGATTCTTCCGGAGCAAACTAAAAAGCTGGACTCAAATGTTATCACACCTGGGACTGAATTCATGTCATTACTGTCATCAGCTCTTCGATATTACGTACATTTGAAGATGAACATGGATCCCGGGTGGAGGGGAATCAAGGTAAACTTGTAGTTCTGAGCTTTTGAGGCACAAGGCATGAGTATTCTTTCTGTTAAGTTCAACAAAGAATTAGTTTCTTTTCCTAGGCAAGTAATCTGAATTGTTGGGGATCTTTTAGGTTATTCTTTCTGATGCCAGTGTGCCTGGTGAGGGGGAGCATAAGATAATGTCCTACATTCGCTTACAAAGAAATTTGCCTGGTTTTGATCCAAACACAAGGCATTGTTTGTATGGACTGGTATTTGCCTTTTATCTGTGTAAACAAGTTACTGCAGATTGTACTTGTCTGACTTACCCTTACTTACATTTTTGATGTTGTCATTCTAGGATGCAGACTTGATCATGCTTGCATTAGCTACACATGAGATCCATTTCTCAATTCTGAGAGAGGTATGTACACAAGGGATGTATACTTGTTGTCTCTTTGTGCTGACTATTTTAAGGCAATGGCAGTTACTGGAAAGCTACTGAAAGCTGAATCTTGTTTTGCTCATGATGTAGGACGTGCGCAGGTCACCGTCAAACAAGAAAAGTTCAAGAGATCATAGGATGGTAAAAAGAAGGAAGCTAGAAAGAGGGAAGTCAAATCAAGGGGAAGTTTCTGGAAAGAACATAGAAGACTATATCACGTGGCAGAAATTTCAGGTTGGTGCTATTTCATCACCGTGCAAAACTGATCACTCGTTGATTACGAGGATTATGAATTTGACCTAATATAACAGAGAAAATTAGAAAAAACTTGCAATTCGTGTGGCTTGAACATAGTAAATAGTGTGAGAGCATAATAGCATTTTTGAATGGTATGATACTTCTACATAATATTTGATCTCTAAGTTTTGCTATTCTATCTGATACACAATATAAACGGATGAGTTCATAGTTGTTAAAAGTGCGCTTAGGCACGAACCTAAGTTCAAGGCAATATAGGCACAGTTTATGTGTCTCAGGTACAGCGAGTCGAGGCGAGTTTAATGAAGCGTGGCTAAGCGTTGTGCTTCAAGGTGAGGCTCAATAATGCAGCCCTATGTTATAAATATGAAATATATTGGTCAAAGTTGGAGAAGCTCATGGGATATAGCGATAATACGGGGGTTCCAACAAGCACGCAATCTCCAAAAGACAACAAACCATCCAGTAAAATTTTATGCAGCACCATATTTTGCAGGGATATTGTGCTAGACTAAACTAATGCATGGAACTCAATTCAATACTATTAAATAACAATGAAATAGTTCAATACAGATAATAGGTCCGTAGACAATCCTATGTGACACCAAGCAAGGGGATAGAAAGAGGTTGGAATTGGAAGAATCCAGCACTAGCAAAGGGGAAAGAAACTTGACAACAGTAGTAACACTGGAAGAACCTGCCGCAGCAGTAATCAGAGTGCAGAGAATAGGGAAAAAGGGCTGAATTTAAGGAGTTAAAAGGGTAGGTAAAAGGGCACTAGAAACCAACAACAATAAAGGAGAAGAATTTAGCTGTAAAAGGGCACTAGAAAATTTAGAACAGAGGAAGAAGAATGAAGGAAGGGAGAAGAAGAAGAAGTTGCAGAGGAAACAAATAACCTGAAGAAACCAGCAATAGGGAGGTGTAGATGCCTAGATGTAGCAGCAGAAACACAGCAAGAAGCAGCAGAAGAGATGCCGACACAGGGGGAAGAAGGGAAATAAGCGGAAGGGAATGAGGCAACTAGTCGTGTGGAGTTTTTCTTTTAATCAATAGCTCCTCAACATATGATAAAGTTAGGGTTTTGTAATAATGAAATGTGCCAACCCTAACTACCCTTGGGTAAAAATCCCTATTGGTTGTCACTAGTCACTAAAAAACATGTTCATGGCATGTGCCAATTAAAATGTGGACAAACCCCACATTTAGGTCAAAATAAAACTTAAAAGATAATCCGTGCAAAAAAGTTAAAATAAATAAATAAGTAAATAAAATAAATAACTTATAAATAATAAAGATCTAATTATAAACTACATCAGTTCCCCCGATAGTCGCTGGAACAAATCCTTTCGACGTCTTCTCAACTCGGTTTCATCAATCCAAGAGCACTTCAATGGTATATCTCTCCGACGAATTAAATACCTCTGATGCTCTCCACCGTGCATCTTTGTAGTCTTGATATCAGCATCCTCTTCAATATACTCGGCAAGTCTGGATACATCTGCAAAAGGAAGAGCAGCCACATTTACACGATCCAATGTCTCTCCAAGAAACAGGAATATGTCTGCAACATTGAAGACTGGAGAAGTAGGTAGGGACATTGTCAGGTAGATCCAAACAAAGCCCTATTGAAGAAAGAAGTTTTGCACTCGCACGATCTCACTACTAACGACGAAGTTCTCTCTTGATGAATGACTCCTCTGTCTTGCTCTTTTTGTTTCTTTCTTGCTTTCCTTTCTTTCTCTTTTCTCTTTTTCCCCCTTTCGAATTGAATTGACATTCAATTTGAATATTATTTGGTAGCAAAGTTGAACTTTTTTTTTAATTGTGATATATCTTGCATGTAATTATTGATTTTTGGATTGAATATTGACAGGTTGCTTTGGTGATGGAATTTTGGGCTGAAGTACATGTTTTATGTATATCTAATCTTTGTTAATTTTGACTATTTATAACTTATCTAAGCAATAAATGTTCTTTATTAACATCAACTAGGAGTTTTTATGGCTTTTGGATTGTTAGATGCTTCTTAGACCTTATCTTAGTGTTTATAACTTGTGAATTTCAACTTTTCTTTGTTGAATTAGGAAATAATTATGTATGTTATGCTGGTTATTTTTTTTGACAACGTACACGCCATTTCAGTAAAGCTCGCTCCTCACCTTACACCTTCTGCTTAAACCCCTAAAGACCTTTGATGCCTCATTGTGCCTATCACCTTTAATAACTATGGATAAGTTGGATAAATTTGCCAAGTAAATTCTCTTGTCCATATATTTAGTGGTATATTTTTAGTATTTATATCTTTACTAGTAAATTGTTTGTGGTACTATCACGCATCATCTAATGATGGTGGTGCAACGACGGTGCGTGGTGATAGTGGTGGGCGTGGTGGCACCATAGTGCGTAGAGATAATGGAGGGAGGAAAACAAATAATAAATGAGGTTGGTATTGCTGAAACTAGTAGCTTATAGATTGCAGTTTATAGTTGAAGTTGCGAGTATTTGGTAAAATTGTAACTTATAACTGAAATATAAGAAAAAGGTAGTTATAAGTTGTAACAGAAGTTGTGAGTGTTTGGAAAAACTTGTAGTTTATAGTTAAAATTAGTAGCAGGAACCTAAAAACTTTTAGCAGTAGCTTTGCAATACACTCTATAGGTGGTGTGCTCTTTTTTGTTTTGAGTTGTTTCAGATCTTAGGGTGAATTTGCTAAATTAGAAATTGTCCCGGTTGGTGCCCCTAACGTTGGGGGTTTGGCACGAATTCTAGGGTGTAGAGTTGGGGTCCTTCTATTTTCTTATTTTGGATTGCTGTTAGGGGCAAAGTTTAAGGCGTTGGTGGTGTGTGATAGGGTGATAGAAACATAGTTGCTCGTTCATAAATTCACTCGAAATGTCTTTCGAACTGGGATATCCTTATGCAAGGTTCACTTTTTTGGTTAGAAAGGGGAAATATTAGAATATCTCTAAGGGAGCCAAGTTTACTCTTCTTAGGAGTACTCTCTCTCGCCAGCCCACCTATTTTATGTCCATTCACGCTATTCTTGCCTCGGTGGCTAAAAAGATGGAGAAATTACAAAGTGACTACCTATGGGTGGGTAGGGGGATGGTTTTCAATATCACCTTGTAGTTTGGAATTCAGTTTGATTCCTAGTGAAAGATAGAGGATTTGGGGTTAGAAGGCTTGTTCCTTTTAAGAAGCGCTTCTAGGAAAGTGGTGTTGGAAAGGGATAGGCTCTGTAGGAGAGTGATCTATTGCAGATATGGATCTTGGGGGGGGGGGGGGTATCTTGATAGGTTTCCTTTCCATATGGTAGATGTTTATGGAAGGGGATTAGAAAAGGGTGGGATGTGTTTTCCAAGCATATATTTTTTGAAGTAGTGTCCGGATATCGAGTTAGCTTTTGGTTAGATGTGTGGTGTGGTGATGTTACTCTCGTGACGACGTGGCTAGACATTTGGGCTTTGGCTTCAAAGAAGGATGCCTGTGTGGCGAATTTAAGTAAATATTTTGAACGTTTTTTTGGGATATGTGCTGAGAAGGGTTGTTCAGATTTGGGAGTTGAGGTAGTTATTGGCTATATTGGGGGCCTTGGATGATCTTTGGGGTGGAGGGGCGGTGGACTTAGTGAAATGGAGAATGGAGAGGGGATACGGGTGGGAGTTTCTTGATTAAACCCTTCTAGGGGGTTTGTTGGGTAGCCAGAATTATGCAGGAGAGTTTGAAGGGTGAAAGCTCTCTCAAAAGTGGCTTTCTTTGGGTGGATAGTTGCTCCCTGGAAGATCCTTACTATTGGTAACCTTATGTGGAGGGGACACATGTTGGCTAATTGGTGTTGTCTATGTAAGGAGGGGGAATCTATTATTGCCCATCTTCTTATCCATTGAGAGTTTGTGACGGGTTATGGGGTTTTGTTTAGTTGCCTCTTGGGATGGATTGGGTTTTTGAGAAGGATGTGGGTGGGATCTTGTCGGCGTCGGGGTAAAAGGTTCCGAGGAGGAGGGCGTGGCTGCCGGCTCTTTTATGCGTGATGTGGCTGGTTTTGGAAGAAAGGAATAGAATCTTTGGATGTGATGGAGTTCCCTTCAAATGGGTTGAAAGGTACTCTGCTTAGGTGGTTGTATAGTTGGTTAGCTGAAATAGGTTGTTTTTCTAGTCTTGAGGCCGCTGTGGATAATTACTTCTTGTAGAGGCTTTTGAGGTGATCCATGTCTTGTTGAGGAGATCCTGTAGGAACACTTTTTGTATACGGGTGACATTTCTTTAATGCCTTATTAATGACAATTTTTTCTTACAAAAAAAAATGACATTGACTCATTTATTTTTCGATTATGTTTACTTAATGAAATTGAAATATCACTTTGTTGCAACCCAATTTGAAAGAACCATAGAAGTAATAGAAACATTCTTGGAATGAACCAATCGATGTAAGTGAGTAATTGAAAGAAGAATTCCGCTAACAAACGTCTTTCCAAAATCGAAGCACCATAACGATTTTTGCTGACTCATAAATCTCGACAACCACTTGTCCATGAGAGTTTTATTTTTTGCCAAAGTGTTTCCAATAGCTAAATTCCCTTTTCTTTTGGAAGTCCAACTCCCTCTTAATTCTGATACCATGTTAACAAAGGGAAGAAAGAATAATATTATTGCATATTAACTAAAAGCTTACAACTAATGATAGATTACATGATATATAAAAAGAAACCAAAAATCCTAATAATGCAAGAAATACTAAACTGCCCCTTAGCTATAACTAAAATAACAAAAATACACCCTCACATAAATGTTCCTTTTTTCTCTTCATCCCAATCTTCACATAGAAAATCCCTAATTATTTTTTCTATTTTATTTGTAACCCAATAGTAGTCTTTCTTTCCCCTAGAAAATCCATAATCTTTTCTTTTTTCCTCTCACCTATTTTCTCAAGCATTGGAGCCCAACACCGATCTTGGGTTGTCCCCTAATGGAAGATCAAAAATATTTAAATAGAAGATGCACAATGGGACATCCTAACGTACCTACCAACCTCTGGATCTTCTCTTGTTGAAAATAATGATGGCAATGATACTCTTTGTTGTGCAGCGGACATACACCGTTAGTTTCAGTCCACACAAAGTAATACAGAACACGAACAATAACAAGAACATGAGCATATATGTGGTTCGGCAAGGTGCCTACGTCCACGGAGCGAGGAGAAAACAATCCATTATAATCAATAAGGATTCCAAGAACCCTCTCATCCTCTATAGTCTCCAACCGAGCCTCACTTGTGTATCAAACTTACTAGCCTCAAACCGAGTCTCTCTCTGCACTCTCTGGCCTCTTTCTGAGCCTCTATGGTGTATCTCTCTTAACCTTAAACGAAACATAAGGTCCATATATATAAGGATTCACCCAAAACCTTAAAATAACACTTCTGATATGTCGCTGCGGCGATTAAGCGCTCAACGAGCGCGTACTAACCCCATACACTGTTGCTCCCTGAACGTTGTGGCGCTCGAGCGCCTTGCTAGCGCGGGGTTCTGTCTTTCCGACGCTCGAATGCCTAGTTAGCGCTCTGTTAGCGCTGTCTTCTGATTTTTGAGAAATTCGAGACAAATTCAACACTCCTCCTTATATTGATCTTAAGACCATAAGCCATCTGAAAAATTCTCACAATTGAGAGCAGATTATCTTAGATTTCTCACAAGAATTGAAGATAGTGTGATTTGCATATTGTAAATGAGACAAACAAAACCTATCGGACCCAAATGTAAAATCATCGACAAAATTCACCTCCCTAGCCTTATCCATCAAATTGGCTCACAACATTAACAACTAAGGTAAATAGAAAAGTAGACTTGGAACGTTTAATTGATGATTTTGGCCTCGTTTGGCAACTAGGTTTTAAATCAGGCTTTTTGCTTAAAGTTACTTTATGCCAAATAAAAAAAAGTTCGTTTGTTGAATCGTAGGGGTGACTTTAAGCCAATAGGCAATAAGCCAAAAAGCTTGGCTTAAAATGGCTTTAAGCCAAAAGGCCAAAAGGCCAAAAGCTTGGGTTAAAGTTATAATTCTTTAATATTTATTTTAGATAATTTTATATTCAATAGGGATCTTGTTTGATAGATTTTGATGAGTAGGTTTTAAAAATATAAATTTTATAAAAAATGGATGTGTACAATAAAAGTTATGGTATTTTTAAAAAATATATAAAAAAATTTATGTAAAAAAGAAAAAATGCTAAAAGGCTAAAAGCCATTTGGTAGCCAAATGAGACTTTTTGGCCTTTTGAACTTTAAGCAAAAAGGCAAAAAACTCGGCTTAAAGTCGGTTGCCAAACGAGTTTGTATTTATTTGTATTCTTGTTGGAAATGACTTTCTCCCTCACATACCATCACTGTAGTCCTGGGTTATCTCCTAATGGAAGCCCAAGATATTTAAAAGAAAGATGCACATTAGGACATCCTAAAATACCCACCAATCTCTAAATCCTATCCCCTTGAAAACTAATGCATGCAATGATACTCTTCCACATCCTCATATTACCTTGAAACTAGAAACTCTCTCAAAATTCTCGCAATGATTGACTACCTTAGATTCTTCACCAAAAGATGGTAATCTGCATATTGTAAACGAGACACACAAAACCCATCCTACCCAACCACAAAACCATCAACAAAATTCATCTCCCTAGCCTTATCTACCAACCTGCACAAAACATTAACCATCAAGGCATAGAGGAAAGGGGGCAAGATTTATAGATATATGCCATGAAAGAATGTCAATGATATAAATTAAAAAATGTTTAGTTAATGGAAAAGAAAAACATAATGAATTGTTTGGAATGCCTTCTCATTTCTTCCTTTTCTTTTTCTATTGATGTTATTGTGTGTTTGTGGATATTTAGGTTTCACGTGCACGTGTGATTCCACGGAAGCCCATCTCATGTTCATTTTTCTTTGTGGTTTCTGATTTATTCTGATAAAATTGTCTTGTACAAATATAATTATGGAGTTCTATATTATGATAGTAAAGATATTGTTTTCAACAGTGTATTTTTTGTTAAAACTTGTGTCCTGTATTGTTCTGTTTCAGTTTCTCCATGTATGGATACTCAGGGACTATCTAGGGCATGACTTGAGAATACCGGATCCAAGAATAAAAGCAGACTTGGAACGTTTAATTGATGATTTTGTCTTTATGTGTATTTTTGTTGGAAATGACTTTCTCCCTCACGTGCCATCACTGGAAATATCTGAGGTCAGTATTTTTAGAACATTTTCTTTCTAAATTCAATTTATCTATCCTAAGAGAAAATTGGGGTTCTGTATTTTTGGAATAATTTTGACTTGCTACATTTCATTTGTACTCAGCTTGAATCTGTTTAGTTTTTTTTTGGTAGTTGTTTTGCTAAATATTTCCCATTGCAGGGAGCTATTGATCTACTCATGGCTGTCTACAAGAAGGAATTTGTTCATATGGGTGGATACCTAACTAACTCTTTTGAGGTATTTAGCCAAGTTTTTCTGGCAATATTTTCTTCTCAATCTTTTGACTTAGCTCAAATGCATGTTTGAATTGGCATGTTGACAACCTTTTTTCTTGCTCATGTCCAAGCAAGTATTGTTTACTTTGTTTTATTGTTCTGCTATATGATTGATTAGTTGAAGAACCAATTTTCCAAAGTGTTAAGAGATTTCACCAGTAACTTGAAGTTCAAAGTACAAGAGCAAAGCACGACGAAAATATTGGTTGAAAAAATGTTAAAGTACCTCAATGGTACATTGAATTGGGAAGTGTTTTAGAGATTATCTTCCTTGTGTAATCACTGTTGGTTTCGTCCAACCTTAGTATTTTAATATCCTTGGATGCCTTTTTCGCATCCACTTATGCTCATCTCAGTTTTATGTTGCCTTTAAGTTGGAACTCCTCACATGCAAGGAACAAAATTTCCGTTTGTTTCCATCGAAACGGCCGAAAAGTTTCCGTTTCTTAAGCGACTGAAACGAAACATTAGAATAAAATTCTAGTGTTTCCTTCGAAACACACCAAAACATTGTGCACTATACCTAAACAAGTTTTATTAAATGACTTTAAAATTTTCACAAATATTTTTAGATTTCTTTTAGAAAATTCTAGATAGTTGTATTTTAGTTCATTAAAAAATAATATTGTTAGTATTATTACAGCCTAAATAAAATCTTACACCTTATTTTGTTGGGATCTTACACTATTTTAGAATAATTTACACTTGCATTTAATAAAATTAAGTGTAATTTCAGAGACCACATGGGAGGTCCTTGTAATAAGCTTAAATCTCAGGAGAGGTAAGTATAATTATCTCTAAAATTAAGTATTTGATTATACATAAAATTAAGTGTAATTTCAGATACCACAAGGGAGGTCCCTGTAATAAGCTTAAACTCTAGGGGAAGTAAGTGTAATTATCTCTAAAATTAAGTATTTGATTATGCATAAAATATTAATCCATAAAACATTGATTTTTATGTTTTTAGATTTGTTCTTTTATGTGAATAATCACATAAATCTCTATATTTTTAACTAATCAATTTTTAGTCTTTGATAAATAGATTTCAACGTGCATTTCTAAACATTTCTAATTTTGTCATGTTTGAAAAGTTCTCGAAAAGTTTTCGGAACATTCTTGAAATATTTCGAAATGTTTCCGTTTCCATATTAATCGAAACAACACGCTAAAATGAAAATTTGATTCTTGCTTACATAATGTAAAGTATTATACTATTATTTTCTTCTAAAGGAGAACTTTATTTTTTGAACCATGACTGAAAAAAAGATAATATAGCTCTTTTTCAGTTGAAGGCTGCTGGATGAACCAGTTACTTGAGTTCAATTTGAATAGAAATTGGCTTACCATATTGATTATCACCCAAATTGTGCAAAAAAAAAAACACACACACACTCAAGATTGGATATATACAGTTCATCTATAATCTAATTTGAGAAATTCAGGATATGATGGGCTGAACGGTATCTTGTGAAAGATCTTCTGAACTTTCAATGTTGTTCCAGTAGCCTAAACACTGTTTTAGAGAGAAAAAAACTAACATCAAGCAGGAGTTTCAAATTAGCAACCTAGATCATCTTGTTATTGCATTTGATCTATGCACATCCTCATATTTGGGATTTGAAGGCAATGGAACAACTAAATAGAAAAACTCGACAAAAATTAGATATACATAAAGCATGTATTTTTTTCGCAACATTCCACCACCAACTTTTTTGTCAATATCTAATTCGAAGCCTGCAATTGCATGCAAGACTTCAAGTATATCATAATCAGGAAAATGTACTAAAGTTAAAATTTACTATCAAATGACATTTAAATTGATTGTCAAATTCAATCTGAAAGAAACAAAAGAGACACAAGAGAAGAAGAAGAAAAGGAGAAAGAAAACAAGAGAGCGAAACTACAAGTGAGAGCAAGAAGAGACATCGAGATAGAAAAAAATAGAGAGAATGGAGAGAGGAGCACGACGCAGGTAAAAATCAAAGAGATGTAGAGGGGTCATGAATCATGATTTGCACAAGAACAAAATGAAGAGGAGAAATAGGAAACTAAACTAGAATTCAATACCCACCAGAATTGCATGTCAATTTGTACAAGGGATTGTTTCTTCATATCCTATTTGGTAATGAGAGATATGGTCTTGTTTGTTAAGTTTTGAGTTTTTATTATGTTTCCCTCCACTTTTGATGTTAAACAATTTGTATACATTAGACGGTTTAAATCGTATCAAGAAAAATCAAGAGTATAAATGGGGTATAAGAGGCGTGCACCTTGAGCCTCTTCTCGGGGCGTGCTTAGGCGACATTTCATTAAACTCGCCTCATCTCACTATACATGAGGCGCATGAACTGCGCCTATTTGCGCCTTGGGCTCAGGCGCACGCCTAGGCACACCTTCAACAACTATGCTCTGTTCTCTTTGGCTTGGCAATTTAATTTTTTGGCGAGTGGCTTCTCTTTGTCATATTTGGTCTATTGGAAGTAAAGAATGGATGCATCTTTGAGGGAGAACATCAACCACTAAAAATGAAGGTGTTCTTAGATTTGTTATTTGGCAGCATTTTAAGGAGAGTTAACTCCTCCATAAATCAATCTTAGAATGTGAATTATCAAGCAGATGGTTCCACATTTTGTATTGGTTTTCTCTTATACTGTTATACATCATATGCAATCGAGTTCACTTCGGCGTTTCTTTAATGGATTTTGTTACATGACGGGATAGGAAAATAAGAATAAGTCCTTGAGTTTCTTCCCTTTTTTAATGCGAATCTTAAGAACTTCCAGCAACATGTATTAACTTTTCCAACTTATGTTCTTGTGTCACACTCTTTCTTAAATTTTGCAGGTAAATTTGGAACGTGTTGAGAAGTTTGTACAAGCTGTTGGTTCTCATGAGAATGCAATCTTCAGGAAACGCAGCCAGGTCTCATATACAATTTTATCCCATTTCTGCTTAAGTCTCTAATTGAAATTGGTTTTCATTTTGCTCATGGAAATCCCAGTGATTGTGCATCTGTTGACTAGCTAAAAAAGCCGCTACCCAATTTGGAAGGTCCAAGGACCTAACAGGAGTGATAAATACTTTTGGTCTAACAAATATCACTAGTAGTTATTTTTATTTAGTAAGAATTATTTAGGTTATTTTATTATTTCCTTTCATGTTAGGATTAGCCTATAAATAAGATGATTTGATTAATTAATTTGTAAACGTTGGCTTTGATCAATAATATTGAGTGCGTGATTGAGATGTAGGGTTGTGGCCTCTTGTTCAATTGGTATCAAAGCCTAGTTTGTCGAAACCTTGACATCAAAGTCAACCTTCTTTTTTGGCAATTCAATTACTTAGCGCCGATTGCCGATTGCCGATCATGCATCTCCAATCGCAACAACAGATCTACCGCCCACCAAAACACTAATCGAAGCTCCGCACCACCTTTGACTAGCATTGCAACCAACGAAGCTCCATTGCGTTGCGTGCCTTTGCCACCCTCAACGAAGCCTTGTTACACACTAGCCGATCACCGCTAGTTCATCACACCCATCCGTCGCCACCTCAACCATTATCGATCAGATATCGAGAGGTCGGGTTTTCCGCTTGAACCTTTTTTCTCTTTCCCTTCCTTCGCGTCATTAACGACCTTTTCGTCCCTTCTAGTTCACTCTTGTGGTCCACATCTACCCAGCAGTCACCGTCTCCTCGCCCCTGCCAACAAAAGCCTAATTGAAACACCGTACCCGAAAATCCAACTCTCTCTTTAGATTGGAAAACTTAATCGTCTTGACCCATAGCTTGACCCATAGCCCATAACTCATAACCGATTGGACAACTTGGGTTATAAGCTTAGACTCAGTTTGTTAGCCTAGCAAACTATACCCACTTAAGCCACTTAAGCCACTTAAACCCCAACAACATTTACCTACCCATCCCACATCCCATATTTATTAAACCAAACCCACTTGGCCTAAACCCCAACCCATTATATCTACAACAATTAACCTAACCACTTTATTACCTAAACCGAAGTCCACCCCACTATAGGCTCCTTTCCCAGCGAGTCAGCCATAAACCAGTCAACCACACCTCACAAAAAAATAGCATCTAAGAAAGACCTTAGTTCCATACAGCTAACCCATATGGCCCTATTCCAGTCGTTTCCAAACCTTATGTACAACCACAAGTTAGAACCTCCTTAAAAAAAAAAACCTTTCTCCCCCATCCACAATGATGGTTACGTTGAACTCTAAATTTGAGATCTTAGATCAAGATTTGCAAGAGTTGATGACAACAAAATCAAGCAATAGAAGATATAGCACCGATTCGAGCAAGATTAGAAAAATTAGCCGGCGCCTTTTTAGAAGATAAAGGAAGAAAAAAGAAGATACAATTGGTGGACTCCAAGTTCTCATCCACAACAATTTTTAGAACTCCAACACATGGTAGAGAATACATGGTTGACTGAAGTAGAAAGAGGTGCCAAGTTAGAGGTTTCAGACTTCAATAGGAACCATGATTCAAATGTGTTTTTCGACTGGTTGCACAACTTAAGAGTGTATTTTTGCATTGGTACCAAATGACAGGGGATAGAAAACTACTTTTTGCTAAAGTAACTTGAAGGTTACAACTAGAATTTGGTAGACTAAGCATCTATGAGAATACTATGTAGCTATTCATACATGGGAAGATATAAAGCTTGCAATGAACCGTTACTTTGTTCCTCCAAATTACAAGCAGTGAGCTCATTTGTAGTTTTTGTTGAAAAGTATACTAGATTGTTTTACAATTTGGCTACTAGATTTGAGTTTTCGTGTGAATGAAGAAGTTATGATCTCAATATATCATTACGGTTTGAAATCTGAATCCACAAATCTCGTGGATTGACTGTTGATTCTTAAGTGCTTTACATGTCAAGGTTTTGGATCATGCTAGGGAGCCGCCTTCTCCAAAAATTAATGTCCATTAATTCAGTTGCTATGATCAAGAATGAGGATGCTATAACAATGCAAGAAGCTAAGAATTCGAAGCATGTCTTGGAAATTGTTAGACCCTCCCGAATTAAAGGAAGACTTTGATGATGATGAGATTGGCATTATTGGCACTTTGCTTACCACAAACAAGTAGGACAAGAAGAAGCCCGAAGTGCTACAACGAGGACAAGTTTTTCATACAAGGGTGTAAAGCATTGTGATCAGGTGTGCTCTTTTGTGATTGACATTGGGTGTTGTACTAATGCTATGTCTGAGAAAAACTGGGAAATTAGGTTTGAAGGTTTTGCCACATCCTAAACCTTATTATGTGACATGAATCACCAATACAAAGCTCAAAGTTTATAAACGGTGCCCCCGGAGGGTTTAACAAGGTTGGGTTTACTATTGGTCTAGAGGTTTCTCACATGTGAATAGTGATTTTCAAGCTTTACCTTATATACTATAAGTGAGAAGAATGAGAAGCTTTTGTCTTATCTGCAAAACCTATATAATATTACTGGTTTTGCTGAGAAGTGAGAAGATTTATTGTTTTCTCTTATTTGCCAGCTGTCCTCCACTGTATACTATAAGTGAGAAGAATGAGAAGCTTTTGTCTTATCTGCAAAACCTGTATAATATTACTGGTTTTGCTGAGAAGTGAGAAGATTTATTGTTTTCTCTTATTTGCCAGCTGCCCTCCACTGTGTATGGGTCCCACCTACTTTATGACGTCACCCACGTGAATATATACGGAAGGGTTCCCTCCTCTGTATGGAAGGATTCCCTCTTCAATTGATATTTAATAATAAATTAAATAATTAAGAAGTTAAAAAAAATAAAAATACTTTAAATAATAGAGAAATAAAATTAAATAATTAAGAAGTAAAATAAAAAAAAAAATTAATATTTATATTTATGCCTTGCAGAGTTTCACCTCCCGAAGGGTTTAACAGGGTTGTTTCCCCCTCAATAGATATTTAATAATTTAAATAATAAAGAAATAAAATTAAATAAATAAGAAGTAAAATAAAAAAAAAAATTAATATTTATATTTATGCCTTGCAGAGTTTCACCTCTCGGAGGGTTTAACAGGGTTGGGTTTACTGTTGGTCTAGAGGTTTCTCACATGTGAATAGTGATTTTCAAGCTTTACCTTATATACTATAAGTGAGAAGAATGAGAAGCTTTTGTCTTATCTGCAAAACCTGTATAATATTATTGGTTTTGTTGAGAAGTGAGAAGATTTACTGTTTTCTCTTATTTGCCAGCTGTACTACAGGACAAAAAAGGTAGGATATGATATCCGACAACATATCCTGTAACATGTACGGTCCACCTACTTTATTACGTCACCCATGTGGAGGTGGGGCCTACCGCGAGCCGGCTCGCGAGGGGCAAAACAAGTAATATTATATTGTTTTGCCCCTAAAGATAGCTGTACCCTTTCAGGGCTTTTTATAACTATATCTTCTATATTCTCATTCTTCTCACTCTTCTCACCTATTATTTAACAGTAAAGCCAAAAATTCACTATTCAAAGATAACAGCTGTACCATTTTAGGGCTTTTTATAAGTATCGCTTCTCTATTCTCATTCTTCTCATTCTTCTCACCTATAATATAACAGTAAAGCCAAACTTCACTATTCACAGATACTTCTATTATAAATATGGCCAGACCTCCACATTCTTTCAGGGTTCAAGAGAAATCACTATTCTTAACCTATCCACAGTGCAATTTAATTGCACAATTTGTACTAGATCACATCTGGTCCATCTTCCAACCATACAACCCTACCTACATAAGAGTTGCTACAGAACTCCACCAAGACGATGAGCCTTATCTCCACATACTTGTGCAAACAGAGAAGATGTTCAACATCACTACTCCTACACACTGCGATATCCAAGACCCACATGTGGTGGGTGTCAAATTTCATCCAAACATTCAAGTACCACGTTCAGACGCCCAGCCGACTAAATTGCAAAGGGAGGAGACTTTATTGACAAGGGAGTCCTCAAAGCATCCAGACACAGTCCAAGGAAGAATAGGGACACCATTTGGACTAATATCTTGGCTGAATCGACTTTAAAATCTGACTTCTTATTTAGAGTGAAGTCTCAACAGCCATTTATATGGTGCACACAACTACGAAACTTGGAATGCGGGGCCAACAAAGAATGGCAAGAGCCACAGAAAGTCTACATACCAAAATATACATGTTTTCCTAATGTCCCACAAAGCATTAGGAACTAGGCTAACAACAATGTCCTCTGCGTAAGTAGAAATTTGCTCCACTTATACTTCAACGATCCACAACATATACAAGACGTTCATTATATGCACAACGAAACTATGGAGCATATTCAAAATAGATTAACTCTAGAAACAGCAGTTCCTGACGTGTTAACAATTTCAGGAACCGGAGATGAAGCCGGACCGCCCCCTTACATTAATCCTTGAAGGACCGTCTAAATTCGGGAAGACTTCTTGGGCAAGGAGTTTAGGCCTACATAATTACTTCTGTAGCGCAGTGGATTTTTCTACATATAATCCACTTGCATTATATAATATTGTAGATGATTTACCCTTTAAATATTTACCGTGTAAAAAAGAAATCCTGGGGGCACAAAAAGACTATTGTTAATGAGAAATATCGTAAAAAAACAAGGTGTTCCGGGGGTATTCCTTGTATTGTTTTATGCAACGATGATACGTCGTATTACAACGATATTAGTCTTGAACCACTATTCAAAAAGTGGGCAGATCATAATGTAATCTTTGAATTTATCAATGAAAATGTCTATTAATTTTGTTAAATGTGAGTGGTTTTATGTGGTAGTTAAATTTCTGAATATCTCATTTGAATAGCGGGGGATTTGAAATTTGAAATTTAAAAATTTTGTATTGGGATTTCCAATTGATCTTCATGGATTCCTGGGGGACGATTCATAATAAAACAGAAAGGACAAAAAAACACTATTCCCCATGTGACCTTGGATCACTTCCCCAGGTTGAAAATGGTTGATTTATATTTTCTTTTTATATTATATTTTTGGTAAACTTTTTTATATAGTTATTCATGGGAGAATGTGAACCCTGTTAAATCCTCCGGGAGATGAAACTCTGCGAGGCATAAATATAGTTATTAAGTATTTTTTATTTTCTTTTATTTTGGAATGTGAACCCTGTTAAACCCTCCGGGAGATGAAACTCTGCGAGGCATAAATAAAGATGCTAATTATTTTTAAATGGTACTATAAGATGAGAACACTCCTCGACGCATGGCATCTCTGACGACCTACATGCAATCAAGTAATGAGTCTATATAGTACCATTCATAATCACGGGGACTATTGTCTGCACTCCATGCAATGTCCTCCATTACCTTATGGGGCAGCTCCCATTTTAGCACTGCGCGCTCACTGTCTCCTTTCTCCAACAGGCGACGGAAGAAGACTCCAAGACAGTGGGCATCGTACTTCAGTGACCACGTGTACATTCCTCTTAAAGCACCTCGAACAATGTCTCATAGCATTTCCTCCTTCCGAAAAAATCGGTAGTCGTGGGAAGACTCCACATAATCATGGAAATATTTTTTTTTATTTCACAACGGAGATCAGTAGGCAGATGTGGAAAAATCTCTCCAAATAGAGGATCCATTGTGGTGGGACAACGACAATTTACGATACTCAATTTATAGTAATCAAATTCTACTATTAAGGGGTCACGTCAATTGAAAATTATTTTTTTCAATTTAGATCACATCTATAATATTTACTTTATTAAAGTAATATATTCTTTTTATTTTAACTGCAGAATCACATGGTTGTGTAGTTGGAAATATACAACATTGGGTGCCATCTATATCAGAAATGCCACTTGAAAAAAGAAAAGATGCTTAAATAGGAATTATTCCTCTTTGAGGAGAATAATTTAAACTTTCAACGGAAGTTTTTCCCTCCAGGTGAAAAACTGAAGGGAAAAGAATGACTTAAACTAGAAGGCCTCTAACGGGGCACAACGCTTCCTAACTCTATTGAGTGACTTTCTTGCTGGGAAAAAAGGATAGCTGGATTGAAAGCCTACCTCTATCTATAACTAGTTGTAGTTAGTCCATTCCCCCGTTCCATCAGCACGTTGGGAATGAGATGATCTAACTACGAAGCACGGGTGTGGGTACATGGTACTATATAGGTATGCTGGTACGATGAAACTTAAAAACATAGGGTACGGGTATGCATGTGGTACGGTGGTAAATTGATTTATTTTTTATTTTTTACTTTTAGCATTATGTTACATATATGTTACATATATACGGTGGTAAATAATGGACTACACCCATGCATGTTTGATTTGCTTATATGGGATTGAATTAAATTTATGTTTTTTCAATACTACCCTCACATTAAATAATAAAATAAACTCTATATTAATATTTTATATTTGTAGTTTTACGCTCCAACGTAGTAAAGAAAAAAAGTACAAAAGTACGAAGAGACGTAAGTTTTAGTTTTCAGGAATCCATTTCTTTTGTTGTCAGAATAAAAATCAGACTATTTATTTGTTTATATGATCTAATGGTAATTTCATTATTAAATAAATTTTGTGAGGATAATATCGTAATTGCAGCTCCTGGCCAATGGACTGGATTAGCAATACCAGGCCTATCATGGGTTTATCAATCCGCCAAAAACATGGATTCATAGTCCATGGGAATACTAGTCTGGTCCAACTATTTGTAACCAAACACAATATTAGTTGGGCCCAAAGAATTAATTGTCCAATCCATAAGCTATAACTGGTATCAAACAGGACCTATATCTTTGGCAATTGCTAGTTGGGATTTAAAATAGCGATACTTGTTGCGCTGGATGACAATTGCTATGGCAATTGTATTGGTTGAAAGTTATTTTCGGCAGCCACAAACCCTCTAGGGTTGTGGCCTCTTGTGTTTTCCCTGTCTCATGTTCTCCTTCTTTGGTGCGGCATCACCTATGCACTTGATCCTTTTCTACACTTGTTTCTGATAATCAAAAGACAATCTCGTGGATGAACTTGTTAACTTAAGCATCCAAATAAGGAATATACCTTTTTATTGGTTGCTCATGTTCTCAAAAGAGCTCGCAGAAGATTCCAAGTCTTCTGGATTTTTTAACCTCATCTACGTGAAGTTTTACTCTCCAATCCGACCCTATCAGTTTCTACAGTCTGGTCATACTTATTCTGGTGGGGCTTATAAAACCAGAGAGACTTGATATCTGTAGTGAACTAGATAAACCAGAAATCCAACTCTCTCCTCTGTCTATCTGTCTGTCTGTCTGTCTGTCTTGGAATTCTGTGCCTAATAATATGCATTGGAAGACTATTTCAGGCCACTTCTTTAACTACCAAGTTGGAGTGACTTATTCTTTATGCAGGTGCAAAGAGAAAGGGAAATTCACTTTGGAGGTTCTTCTAGTTGTGTGAGCATTTTTTATTCAACTTTTCAATTCCTGGATTTTTATTCTTTGATGGGAAATGAATTTGATGTAATTCTTTGTTGTATAACTTTCATTGAACCAGCCTGGCGTGAAGAAGATTCAAAGCTCAATAAATGGTGTAACTGATGTTGCAAATCCTGTCATCGACCAGGTTGCTTAAACTTACTTTTTCTTAATCGGTTTGTTATACTACTACTCTGACAATGAACTTTTGGGATTTGTTTGGATGGCAAAAATTCTAAATAAAGGGATGGGTATCTCATTACCAGGAAATCCATTCCAAGTACTAAAATTCCCATGTTAAATGCTATTCTAGCATTATGAATAGTCAAAAATTGAATATGGAAAAATGAAGGTATTATAAAAATTTCTGGCCTACCTTTTTTTTCAGAAAAATTTTTATTTAGTTAAAAAATGTGATATTCCTATTCAATTTGGTGGTTTCGTTTGGCCTTGAATGGGTAACCCTGAATGACTTTCATCTCTTATACAGTTATACACCACGTGCAGTGGACTAAATCAACTTTCCATACTATGCCCCATCCCTGCCATCCAAACATACCCTTTGCATTCCTGAAGTCCCGTCTTGCTTTGTCAGGTTAAGCTAGGAGAAGAGGGATGGAAGGAGAGATTCTATGCTGACAAGTTTGAGGCTAAAACAGATGATAATCGTGAAAAAATTCGTGGACATTCGGTAAGGAAACATAACTGCTCTTTATATGATTTTGATATTGCGGTCACTACTAGATGTATGTCTCTTTGTTCATCTATCATAATATTGAATGGAAAGTTGCTCATGGCTCCTGCATCAACATGTAAGCCTCATGTTTCCTGGTTTATATGCCTTAAGGTTTTATTTCATTTATACTAGTAAAGAACAATTTAAAAAAAAAAAAAAACCTTTCCCTGATGCTTTTTCTTTTTCTCTTTTCACTTTTCTTCTATGACTTGAATATCTGATTGCCTGCTTCATTTAAATTAATTCCGTTGTATTAGTGATATTTTTCTTCCTGTGTTTTCTTTGTTAAATCTGGTTGAATTTTCTGTAGGTCCTGAAGTACATAGAAGGGATTTGTTGGGTCATGCATTATTACTATCAAGGAGTATGCTCTTGGCAATGGTGTGTGCTGCATGCTGTTCTTTCTTTTTGTTGAGATCTTGCTGTTCTTAGTATATAATATTCTTTCAAAATAAAACATATTATAGCTGGTAACCGCAACTTTCATTATCGCTTGAATTGACTTCCTCTTTAATACTTGGCTCAGTGAGCTATGCACATTTGTGGAGCCTATTTGCAATTTTGAATGAACTAGAATTAGGAAAACTTCCTCTCCATTAGTGATGCTTCTTTTCTTTCTTCTTTTCAGAAGTAATTTTCTCGTGTACTCCATAATCATTTGCACATACTTCTTGGAAACCTAGTAACATACACGTATCACATGTATGGACTTGGCTGTCCATTCTTGTTGGGGTAGGAAGTATTGTTTCCTCCTGTGTTTGTAAAGCAAATGCTGAGCCAATAGTATGCCACGATGATGTAGGATGGAGCTTTGTGTAGTTTGTCCTACATTCAGGTACGGTGGGCTGTGATTTAGATTGTAGTTTATTGAGTGGAAAGTTATGATTAGATTTTTTTGGATGAAATATATATCCAAATGGTGTTAGGGTTTGAATCAAAGGTTATAAGGGGTAGGATGATGTGGTAAATTAGTTTAGTGTTTAGGATCAAAGGTTGAGGGTCTTAGGATTTAATTAGGGTGAAGGAAGGCTTCTTTGTGGTTAGAAGTTATGCACACGAACAGCGATTGAAGAATCTCTCTCTCCAGTGTGTTTAGGTGTCTTGTCTACAAAATGAGTCCCACACTGAAAGAGCAAAATTTGTGCAGAAAAATTATTCACTATCTTTGTCTAATTGTCTCTATATGCTAGCTTGCAAGTACTATAGGACTTCTCCTGCTAGGCTAGGGTTTCCTAACTTCATACCTGGTAGGATTTCCAAAATCAAAGATGTATCAGACATATTTCCAAATTAGATGATGACTGAACAAATTTCCTACTTTTAATTATCTGGATCCTAAAAATACAATAATTACTAAATCACCCCTCGTCTAAAATTACAGAAACACCTTTTATCTGGAAAATTACGAAGGTACCTGATTGTGAAAGATCTATGTTTTCCTAATGAAAAGGTGATAGAACCATTTGGTTGGCCCAAAACCACAATAGATTACCTTCCAGTCAGGTGACACCAATTGTGGGACCTATAGGTCCATTGGTGGGCCCGCACTTCGATGGCCCTCTATTTCTTCCTCTTTGAAGTATACGCTTTAAGAGGCTGATCCCTATCATATGAATTCCCTTTTGAGTCACAAGTGGATTGCAACAAACACAAAGTGGATGTAAGTTGTCCTGCCCGCAGACAGTTATGTATGAATTGCTTGTCATCTCTTTTACTAGAGGAAATTAAACCTGGCATTTTGGGTGGACGATTTTTTCATGAGTTGGTGATGTATATCTCTTAGGAACTGTTCTTTTAACTATTGTCTATATGTTTAATTATTACTAAATAACTACAGTTGCTTTTCACTTATGCATCCTGCACAATCCTATTGCTGCAGGTTCTATCCATATCATTACGCTCCCTTTGCTTCAGATTTCCATGGTATTGGTCAGTTGGAAATTCTCTTCATACTTGGAAAACCCTTCAAGCCATTTGATCAGTTAATGGGTGTATTGCCTGCTGCAAGGTTTCTAACAGAAAGCATCCACTTCTTTGACTTGTTTAATTTATCTTAATGGGAACTGACCCCAAAGGTGCCATGCAGTGCGCATGCACTTCCTTTCTTTTACAGGAAATTGATGACAGACTCATCGTCACCTATTTTGGACTTCTATCCTACCGGTGGGGTTTTTCTTTTTGTGGAAATTTAGTTTCTTTTAGACATTTTTAACGATTTTTTTTAATTCAGTATGTAAGTGATCCTTGAGATTTTCTTGCAGACTTTGAGCTAGATATGAATGGAAGACGTTTTTCTTGGCAGGTAATTATTGAATTGAGCTTTTGTATTTTGCATTTGTGTTCTGGATAAGTTGGCTACTTCAAAATTGCTGTTCATTGAGAAACTAATTTATTGGAAGCTGTATAATGCATAAGATGCTATTTCTGGTTGCGTGCAGATGAATCAAGCTATTCAGATTTTAAATTTGTTAATCCATTGTTTCATGTTCTTCTCGTTTTCAAAGCAATGACCTCACTTGGACATTTGTTGTCATCTATGTGCTCAAGAAATACATATTTGCCTTACTCAATGCAATGTTTACATTTCCTCTTCCTTCTAGCCTTTCAAATGATAGTTTTCTCTTTTTGCTACTTTATGACTACAACCAGTGGTGGTATTCTTCACACAGCTAAACAATTTTGTTTATCTGTTCAAGAACAATCCTAGAGTCTGGTATTGCCCTCGAATCTATATTTATGCATCTCTGCCATTGTCGCCTGCACATGATTGCACGACAGAAAATTTTAAATTTAAATACATAAAAAGAAACCCCCTTCAATGTGTTGCTTAAGGTTTTGATATTTGTTTAATGATAAAAGTATTGATAACTTAATGGAATTAACCAAAAACACAGACAAACTTTGTTCTGAAACTTCAGCAAGTTATACAAAAAAAATCTGAAGTCATCATACTGTTATTGTGTCTAGCATTTCGCCCACTAAAATATACCATCAATATTTTTTTTAATGTTCTAGTGAATGAAATAGGTTGAATTGGCATTTGTACTGACTTAATTGAGACCGTTTACCTTCTATTAGTACGAAGTATAGCAAAAAATATCTTTTTAATGACAAAACTCAATATACCATTGTGTGTTGCTTTCATGTAACATATGTACCGGACAAATCTTTTTTGACGATGTTTGAAAATGTTCAGCAAATAGTTAATTTTCATTATATTTTCCTTTACAATGCTCTTGGGATGCTTCTTATTATATCCATTTTCTTGGGATGGACAGGCTGTGTGCAAATTACCATTTATTAAGGAGTCCCGACTCCTCTCAGAAATTGCAAAGGTGGAGCACACATTGACGGTAATGCTTATTATTGTAAAGATATTGTCAAACATTGGAATTAGCAGTTGATTCTCTTTTTCCTTAATATACCATCTAAACGATATTATTATGATTCAGGATGAAGAAAAACAAAGGAACAGTTTGGGCCTGGATATACTCGTCGTTCACAAATCGCATCCTTTATCAATGAAAATATTTTCTTTCTGTAAGAGAAATAAAGGTCATCCAAAGTTGGCCAAGGCTAAAGTCAAACGGAAGATCAACCCTGATATGAGGTGTGTTATCATTGTGGAGAAGTGTTTGTCAACTGGTAGATTGTTTATTATTGTTTTGCAAATTTTAGACGGTTTCATGTATTATCTTCTATTGTTTTGTTTGTGGTGGATGAGGCAAGAATCTTTAGGTGTATATATCCTTGGGATTAACATCCCTTCTTTTGAAGAACATTTGAATGGATCAAAAGTCATGTTGATTTGACATTAGCATGATTTTGTTGAACCGCAAATAGAATTTTTGTGTGTTTATATCCTCGGGTGTATATATCCTTGGGATTAACATCCTTTCTTTTGAAAAACATTTGAATGGATCAAAACTTGTGTAGGTTTGACCTTGGCATGATTTTGTTGAACGGTTGAACTGCAAATAGATTCTAGAAGAAGTTGGCTTCTATAGATGAATTAGTAAAACCATAAAAGTGTAGAATTGGGAGGGTTCAAATTCTAAACAAAATTGAAGCTTCACAGTAGCAGTCAAACTACTGTGAAACCCTTAAATATGTAATTCTAAAACTGATTTACTTGATGCTCTTGTACTACTCTTTCCTTTTCTTACATTTTTTCCCCATAAAGAGGTATTACTACATCAAATGTGCTCTTGCATTAGTGAAACTTGAACACTTGGACACTGGTGTCTCCGGTGGAAGTTATGTTTGTGTTGAGAGAGGGAAACAGGTAGAGGACAAAAGATGGCTCAAATGATTAAGGGCGTTGTTGGGGCATTTTTGCAATGTTGGTGCTTACTATATTTTTTATTGTTCCAAAATTTGGGACCACTGCTCCCAAATTCTGAAGTGAACTAACGGAATATGGTTTAAGATGGTTTACTGATTTGCAATGTGTAACAACTAATGGTTCAGGAGGAGTGGGTTTATCCGTATGGAATGTACCAAAAGGGTAAGAAGAAAAATGAGGATATGGGTTGAAGGAGTTCGAAAGTTCATGATTGGATTGGCTTGGATTTCTTCAAGGATATGACTTTCAATAGAGTTAGTGGAGAGAATGGATTCATGTGCCTGACCTCATATTATATGAGGTTTTTGGCAAAGCTTCCTGCTATAAATTTTTGTTATAAGCTACAATTTATTCTAAACGCTCACAACTTCTGCTACAAACTAAAACTACTTTTTCTATTATTTCAGCTACAAGTTACAATATTTATCAAGTATTCACAACTTATGCTACAAGATACAGTCTATAAACTACTAGTTCTAACAATACCAAACTCCACCATTGTCACTAAAACTTGCTGTTTTAAGTTTCTAATTCTGCATTTCGGGACCGCGGAGAAAGTAAAAGAACTCAACTTTGGATGTGCTATCCGGAAAAGGATAGTTTTGGAATGGTGACATAAGGAACGATAAGAAAGTGAACCTGCTAACATTGCCATGAGAAAGTACCTACCATTTTTCTAGAAGACCCCACTCTAGCCACTTAAGGGCCCACCTAGTTTGAGCATTTCCCTTCTCACCTTTGTTTGAAGGTTGTGCCTCATGCTTTACATATTTCACTGCAAAGTGGCTGCCCGAGTTGTGTCATAGTTAACCCTAGGCTTATAACCTTGGTGATTGTGCACATCTTTGAACATGTGGGAGACTGTTGACCACATAGTATCAGTCTTCCAATATACAACATCCTCTATTTGTGCCAAAAATGCACCTGAATAAAATTCAGTTAGGATCTGGGCTTCCTAGAATTTGTCCTCTCTTGAACTAAGTAGATTGGACACTAAAGGCCCCGAAGGTGGTATCCCAGACAACTTGCAGTTTTCTTTCTCCAAGATCTCTCATTTCCCCTCTTGTTCTCTGTTCTCAACAGTGTTAGGATTTCCCTTTCCTTTCTTATTACAAAGTTGTGTGTGAGAGCGCACCTGTGTGCTTTTGGATGTTTGTTTGTATGTGTACACTAACTGTTAAGTCACCAATTGTCCCAAAAATACAAGCTGTTAGGAAATTGATCTAATAATGTATATCAAGCTATTCAACACTTCCTCTCACGTGCGACTCTATCTCGCACGTAGAGAGGCAAATAAACTAACTTAAACAAACATAACAGGAAAACAAACACATCACGAGTCTTGAATCTAAGACCTCTTGAACTAGAGCTCTGATACCATGTGACTATCAATTGTTCCCAAAGCTTAAGCTGTTAGGAAATTGGTTCGGCAATGTATATAAATCAATCCAACACTAACATTATTAGCCGATCATTGTTTCGGCTTTTCATAAGATGGCCTATTCCTTGCCTGAAGTCCGTTAAATAGAGAATTTTGTATTTCTCACATCATTTTGCAATTTTTCCTGGCTAAAATTATACATTAAATTGGCATGCTTGAAAATGAAATTGTATCTCCCTGTTTGATGCCCAAGGAGAGCATTCAGTTGGCTAATTTCCTAGGAACCCTTGGACTGGCATCTAAACCTGATAGTCGGGTCCTCATGCCTATCCACTCTCACATGGTCTCACATTGCTGTCCACCTTCTCACTACGAAATTCTGTCCAAAATGCCCAAGTATGTTGTAGGACCATTGGAAAACATCTATGCATGCTGTCATCTATTCCAAGTTCAGCCGTTCAGCCTTATGAATTTCGAACTTTGGGTAGTGTATGGTAACTTCTTTTGCAATCATTACAAGATTCTATATGTTATTCTATTAGTGCCTTAGGAGTGGCTATTTGATGTTTTCCTTTTAATCAAATGAATTTCTAGAAATTGTTTATGGTCCACTTGGGTTTTACCATTCTAATGCTAACTGAAATTTTATGCAGTGATGGAATGAATGGATACATTTATATTTCTGATAAACCAGTGTGTCCTCTGGAGATCAATCCACCATTTGATGACATGGTGATGGTTATAAAGAACAAAGTTGTGTATGTTTCTGCGGATGGTTATGTTTGCTTCAAAGTTCAAACATAGACAGAACCTTGTGTTAGGTTGCCAGTTTCTTGTCAACTATTGATTGTTCCCTTTCTTTGTCGTTTGCAGGTCTGTCTTGTATAAATATCCTTCTTTCCATGCTCACATCCCAAAACCACCAAAAGGAGTAAATGTTCCTGGGAAGGTATGTAAACTCTTTATACATTTAATGTATTTGAAATGCAAATCAAAAGCCGTTTTTGTGTGTGTGTGTGTGTGTGTGTGTGTTAGTCCTGGACTGAGCAAAATCTTGTCAATCGTGGTGGATTTAGATCATGCCACCTTTGCTTGATTGGCAGAAATGGAGAATGCAAATGTCCTATTTTTTTTGGTTGGATATGGATTGTGTCCCCTCGGCGCGTTCGCAATACAATTTTCTTTCCTGATAGAGAGTACAGGTGTTTAATCCTTTATTAAGGACGCTGCATTGAGCCTATATCATTCTTTCTATTTTGCTTGGCATATATCTTATGATTTTCTTGTATCAGTGTGTCAGTAAGAAGGATGTTCTGCCGCCACCTAAGCTATGGCACGAGACGTCAACCATTAATGGATGTGCATATTCCGGAAGGTGAGAGCTTCCAGATTTTTTTTTTGGGTAGTAATCATGTGTTGCATTGATTTCTTTCAAAGAGAGCTGCGACCAAAAGCTAGCTCATTTTTTGGACAGACCAGAGCCATATTAGTTATCTCAGGTCTTTTCTCCTTCGTAAAATGAGTTAGCTTGGTAATTTAATCATCCATTTCCTACATAGGCAAATGCTAGTTTTTCCATCCAATGTAGTTTTGGCCACTTGGGGTTCTGAGCTTGGGTAGCCTAGTTGTAGGCTTAACCTCCAGATCATTTGCACAAAGTTGCTGCCATTAGCCTACATGTTTATGCCTATAAGCTCAAGCTTTTGACCACTGGTTCATTGCACAAACCAATGGTCCTGTACTCAAATCACATAACTAGACAAAGGTTTGTTGACTCCAGCTGGAAGTACAGTAGTACCGAGGACAATTACTTTTTGATGTTTCTGCAAATCATCACTTTATGATGCCTTAACCCTTGTTTGGGATGTCTAGAAAGCTTGGTTTTTAAAAGGTTTAGCTTTTTTAAAATAAAGAGGAAGAAAAATAAGTTAGATTGGTGGGATAATTTTAGGGTAGTTTTTCTCTTTTTTGCTTTTTTGTTGAAATGTCTAATGATATGTCTTTACTTTTTTGCTTTTAAACTGTAGTGTTTAGGATACCGACACAATTTTTTGTTTTAGTTGACTTTTTAATTGAGGGTATTATAGTCATTTCATTCAAAAATTTCAGTGTTTTTGGGATATGTACAGGTTTTTTCTTCTTGGAAAAAGAAGTGAAAAAAGTTAGTAGGCTTTTTAGAGATGACAAACACTAAAGCTTAAAAGCTGTTTTTTTCTTCTTAAAAAAAGTAAGCTTTTTAGAGATGCCAAATAGGGACTAAGAGTGAAAATATATAATCTTCTCCTGATTTGAGCTGGACCCAAGCTCGTATGGGAGAAACATGTTCTTATACAATTGGGCAAGTTAATTCAGGTCACTTGACTCTGTTGAGGTTGCTTGGCCTGTGTTTTATTAGAAACCATTCCTTGCATTTGCTTCTGATGTCTTCTGCTACACTTGGTGAACCTTTCCAGGCCTCTCCCCAAGTCTCTCTCGGGTCATTATCTTGGAAAATTGGCTCACCGGCTTGTTTGTGAGTATTATCTTGCGAAGAAGCCAGGAAGCCAACTATGCATGGAAGCTGGCGATGATCTGGCATGCCAGTCAAACTTGAAAGAAATAGTTAGTGGGAAGGAACCAGATGGAAAAAGTGAAAATTGCATTGCTTTTGAACCTAGAAAAAGGAAACGGATCAGGGCCCGTGGTTGCCAAGATAAACCCAAGAAATGAAATGTAATACTGAGTTATTGATGACGAATCTAGAAGTGAAAGGAGAAAAATTTAGTAGTGGGTTACATAGGAGAGCCTCGAGGGAGACTTGGAGCTACAATTCCATTGACTGGTTTACTGTTCGTCCCCCTAGCTGTTGGCAATTTATATAATTTTGCCTCTGAATGAGCTCAATTCCCTCTGCTGCATATTTTCCTTGAAGGGGTTTTTATTATCTTTGAAAATACTTATTTAATAGTTACCATGATAAATTTAGGAAAAGGAAGTGGAGCAGAGGTTATCGTGGTCCCGGTGATTGTTCAAGGGAGAAGAATCAAAGTTCTATATATAATGGTTATAAATCGAGGAAAGATTCTAAAGCTTACTATTGTAGAACCTACAAAGCCAAGAAGCGCAAGCAGTAGGTATCTTTACAGGAGCCTCCTTTTTTCTTTCCCCCCCACCCCCCTGCGGCCGGAAGTTAGGAATATTCATTCTTCCTGAGTTATTACATTTTTTAAAGAGCATCATTGTACCATTCATTTATGAAAGCTACTTGACCTGAAATATTTGCATTGTCAAGTTGGTTGGTTGGGTGGGTTTTAATGCTTATATTTCATACTATTTGATCCCTCCCGTTCTGCTTTGCCATCAATAGTTTGTAGAAGTTTGTACTCCTATGAATCAAAAGTTGCACTTGGCAACCCATTTCTAAATGCAGTTGCAATATTTCTTAATGACCTAATGGTGTTCGGATTTTCTTTCTTTTCCAAAATTCTCCTCCCTTTACCCGTACTTGTACTTTTACTTTGCACGTGCTAACTTGTCATCATATTATGAAACAACGGTATTTTCTCTCAAACCCAAAAAAGTCTTGGGTTTCCAACTTGTCGACTTCTTTTCTTGTTTTGCTCTTCAAGTTAGCATGTGGATAGCATGTGTTAGGTGTGTGCAGTCTGATTTGTTGGGGCTCGATGTATGACCCGTTCCGTTGTAGATGCGTTATGATTTTTAATAGTATTTTTGAGATTATGGAGCAGATGATCGGCGGATAGGGTTTCTCCATTTGACCCATTTTTCCCTTTTTATTTGATTTTGGGTATTTATGTTCACTACTTTTGGTTAGGATTTATACTACTATTTTGTTTTGCCTTATTCCATAGTGGAATTGCCGCACTTTTGAGGAGCCAATAAATCTTGAGAAAGTGTGCTTTTTAAATATATTGATTGTGGACATAATGATGCTTAGGATAATTATTCAATAAATTTGAATAATAAGAATGTAAATGGTAAATCTTTTTATTTTGATTTGATTATAATATGAAATATAATTTTTTCTTATGATTTTTTAAACTTAAAATAGATATTGAGATTTTTTTATTCTAATTGTGGATGGGCATGAATTAGTATTTGTATTTATTTTATTGAAGTGTAGGACTTTCCTTGGGAAAAAAACATTAATGAGTAATATTAAACAATTCTCTCTTACTTCCGTACTATGTACAAGTAAAATTAATTATAATTAATGTAAGTAGTTTCGCCCATATATCTATAGTATATATCTATATATATCTAAAGGTTATCCTTTGTATTTTACTTTCTTAAAAGATTATAAAAATGTTATAAATTCAAGTATTCATTAATATGTCAAGTCTGTTGTAGTTTAAGATATAAAAAGATCAGTGAGCATTCATAGAAACCAATGAAATAGAAGAGCTCTATAAACGTATATATACATACACTAACAAATTTGAAATTCCATACTTTTAAGCACAACACCCATTATACTTGCGCAAACTGTTTTACAAAATTTTTTATTTTCATTTTTTATGTTGTTTTTTTTCTTTGTTTATTCAATTAAAAATTAAATTATATTTCTACGAATTCGATTCGATTTTCTTTTCGTACAGTATTATTCACTATGATTCATTCATTAAAACATATGATATAACACGATTTTGATTCTGAAGCACGTATTCTCGAATTCCCCCTAATTCTGTTTTGGGAACTCCATTCATAGAATTCTTGAGTGGGCCCATCTTTATAATCACTTGATTAAAGTTTTTTTTTTTTGTCATTTTTGTTGGGTTGAGAGGCGGAATTGGAGTTTTGAAGTTTTATAGGGCAAACGAAAATGGTCTGGAGAAAATCTAATATGAATGAATAGTATTAATTATGTTATGACTTGCACAAGTTAAACGTCTAGCCTTCAATGGGGTGAAGATCTTTACATTATCTAATATTTAGAGCTTCATACCATTGTATAACTAAAGTATCTAATAAAGGTAGATCTTATTTTCAGGCCCATCCTGGTCTAAGGACAGTAAAATCATGACCTTAGACTCCAAAGTCATGATTTTAATGATATTATATATATATATATATATAATTTTTTTTATATAATTCAACTCAATTAACAAATAAAGAGTTTAATATTAATTTTTTCTCAAAATCCAGTTAAAAAATAAGAATTCACTATTCATTGTCAAAAACAAGAATTTAATTCGGCAATTCTTAATTAATTCAGTATTTTTAATTTTATAATTTCACTTAGTCAAGAAGTGTAGAATAAACTTTAGGGTAATTTTCATTCAGTTGTACTATCGTTCTCGCTCGCAGCCGGTCTTGGACGTCGTCGCTTGTTGATTGTTGCTTCATTCGTCAGCACTTGCTATTCTGTTCTCATTCGTTGCTCGCCAATAATTCAGGTGTACATATAAGCTTAACTGTTCAAAATCTGTCGACGTTTTTATACTTAATTTCTAATCATGATTGAGTAATTTATGATGCTTAATTGTTTATTGCTTATTGCTTCAAAAGTAACGTCGACATAAATATAATGCATACTGAACTGATTGTTATAAAAAAAATGTTAATAATTCTATTATAGACAATGCTTAATTACAAAAAAAATTTTATTCACATCAAAAAATTAAACTCCTCGTAAGTATATTATTATTATTATTTTATTATGTATACTTTTTATGTAGAAATTTTAAGATTTTTTGACATCTTTTGAAATATTCATTATGAATTATAAATTATTTAGATAAAATCATGACACCTAATAAAGAATATCTATTTAAGTCTAAAAAAAGAGTAAAGAATAAACAAACTAATTCATTATTAAATTGAAACTCTTGACAAATTCTTTTGTAGCAAGAACCAAATTGAGAATATACGAGTTTTTTTTTTAAAAGTTCGTTTTAAATTCTTTAAAACTCAGCTGACGCTGCTAATTTTATGCTAAAATTAAATATACATGCATATATACTTCAACATAAGAATATATACTTCAACATAAGAAAATAACTACCTTTATTATTATTATTATGAAATACAAATAGGGTGGATTGCGATTGTTATTGCTCCATGACATGACGTGTACTCACCTTGATATCAATTGAGACTAAGGTGCTATTAGGAGATATGAAATAAGAAAATTAAGTATTGAAAAGTAATGTTGAATTTTAATAAAATTAATTACTAGTGCTTAAAAGCATTTTTCAATATAAAAATTATTATAATTTACTCAATTTAAGTTATCTCTAGTCTTTAAATTTTAAGTTAACAATAAATAAATAAAAATAACTGCAATGTCTCATGTAAAGACTTGAGAACTATTTTTAATTATTTTACTATTATTGTGCTAGGGCATAAGATTAATATTTATATTGTGTTTGGCAAGATTATATATGCAAATTTATTTTATGAACTTGAGCAATTTTTTATGTAACACTATTATTTTATAAATTATGCTATCCACAATTCAATAGACAGTGAATAATAAATAAAAAATATATAAATACCTATGTAAATTATATTAATATTTATAAAAGTGATAAGCTTCACTTTTAAAAGTGTACTAATATTAAAAAAAATTTATCTTTATTAACTTATTATCCACAACTAAATAGACAGTGATTAGCATAACCTTTATTTTATTTGTATAAAATAGTATACTAATTATTAATTTTTAAAATATTAAGAGAAAAAAAAATCTCAAAACTTTTTATATTACACGTGCAGCGTACTCATTTTCTCTCTCCTCTCACTTTCTCTACTTTTTTCAATTATTAAATTAAAAAGATCTCATTCATTAAAATTATCACATAAAATGAATATTACACTAAACCATTCTCTTGTAATATAAAAGTGTTGGGTATGATTTAGAATTTAACCATTGATAAGCAAACTATTCCATAGATTGAAGCTGAAATTCCATAATGTTCTAATTTTTCTACTAACTTTTTCATTTCCATTTTTATGTTGAATTTTTTAACCTTTTTTTTCCAATTACAAATCAAATAGTATTTATACATATTTAAATCTATTTTCTTCCCGTACCGTATTTTACTCATTCCGTCTCATTCTAATATTTGAGTTAAATCATCTTCGATAAGTCATGATATTCTTAGCCAGAAAACTTAATTTAATTAATTATCATGAATACTCCCTCAAGCAATGACTTGTCCTCATAGCTCACACCAAAGTAGTACTAGTTATCTATGGTTCTTCCACCTTCTAACTCTTCCCTCTACCCTTCTAGCTTCACTGGACGGCCATGGATAGCAGAAAGAACGATAAGGCTTCTGAGTTTCCAAGCAAGTTCCTCCGGGTCTCACAAACCAGTTGCAGTGAGCACTGCACATCCCTTGTCTATAGACGTCGAAAGAGTTGTTTCTTCCCGGGGATTGAAGATAGCAATAGAATCGTGTAGTCCCCCAAATATTGTTCCGGAAACTCCATTCGTAGAATTCTTGATTCTGAAGCACGTGGATTCCGATATCGTCATCTTTGGACTTGCAGTGGAGGCTCAAATTCAAGCCCTTTTCTAGCTGGTTCGTGACCCTCACGCGAATCACCTCACGACTAGCTTCGCTCACCATAAGGACATATACAAACGCCAACATTAGCACTATGAGTTGAATGAAAGAGCCCATCTTTGTGTAAATCACTTCGCCAAAGTTTTTTTCTCCCTCTTTAGTTGTTGGATGGGGTAATTGGAGTTTTCTAAGTTTAATAGGGCAAATGAAAATGAGCATTAATACCCATCATTCATATGTATTTAAAGCAACATACTAATGTATAATTAAAGTATCTATAAAGTTAAATCCTATTTTATATTAGAATTCAATATACATACATCTATATTTCAACATGAGGATATAACTACCATTATTAATTTTCATTTTATGGAAAATGTGATTCTTGTCATGATTTGAACCTACACAACATGAATAGAGCAGATAACACTACCGTTTCAAGTCAAGCTGCCTATTCACCTTGATTTCAATTGAGATTATGGTGCTACTAGGTAGAACTGAAATATGAAATATGAAAATTAAGTACTAAAACTAAATGTTGAATTTTACTACATACGAAAAGTGGTAGGTACGTTTTAGAATTTAACCATTGAGTTTTTCATCAAACTATTCAAAATGTAGAAGCTGAAATTTGAGAATTTTCAATATTTTAATGATTCGATTCTACTCTTTACATTTTGGTGGTGATAATGAGTGGAGATGACAAAACTAGTGATGGCATGTGGTACAATGAGAAGTGGTGGTAGCAATAGTGATAGTTATGAAATGATGGGGGCAATAACAGCAATAGTGGTGTAACAGTAGTTTTTGTGTGGTAGTGAAATAATGGTCGCAACGACTGCAAAGGTGGTGGTGACAGTGATGCTTTTTTGGTGTGGTGGTGGCTGTTGTGGTGGCATTGAAAGCGTTTGTAGCAATTGTAGTGATGGTGGTTGTTTATTGCTCTGTGGTAGCAGCAGGAGTGGCTGACAACAATGGTGATTGTGTGGTGGCAGCCACAGTTGTATGGTAATGGTGGTGTAAAGATGTGATTGTATGACATGGACAATAATGGTGTTGGTTATGTAGTGGTGGTGCTAGGGATGAGTAGTGATGACGGCAATGTTAGTAGAAGAGCGGTGGTGAGGGTTGGTGGTTATGTGGTGATGGTGCTGGGGATGAGTAGTGATGAGGGCAATGTTAGTAGAAGTGGAGGAGGTAGAGAGTTGTCCTAATGTGCACCCACATGCATCCAAGTATAGTGTAAGAGGAGGTGGCGGAGTGATGCACTAATGTGCACCCATATGCATCCAAGAATAATCTTTGTATGGAAAGTTTCAAAATCATCGTATAATAATCCAAAAATTGCAATAGAAAAGAAAAAAGGAAGGTTTGTGATGATTTTGAAATCTTTTCTACTAGGTAATCTAGTATCCTTACGCCAATGGGACCCTCTAATAAACCTATTGAAATTGGTTCTGTATCAGTAAAATCTCATCATTCATGCATAACAAATTGGTGTGGTATATTCATATCGTAACATATGAACGTATGGATATGATTAAAGAAAATATAACAAGTTTGTCGACATATATAATATCTGTTAGCCCAATGGCTTTTTAATTTGATTTTGATGATTTTTATAATTCATTTTCTAAGAATAAATGAATTTTAAATGGATAATATTTTATATTTACAAAATGAAAGTGTTAACACATTTTGAACAATCAAAATTGACACCTTAGCCAAAAAGGAATGACTTCTATCTCAAAAGATTCAAACACTTAAGTATTCCTTGAGTAGAATATTTTGTGTTGATCTTAATTGAAAATTAAGTCAAACACTTTTAAGGCAAAGTATACTTGAAGCTTATCAAGTGTGCCAACACCCATTGATCAAATGGTTTGACACCCTAACTGTTTTTCAAGTTGATCTTCAGGTACCAAAAAGTTAGTGTCAACACAAATTAGTTTTGTGTCAACATAAAAAATGCCGAAGTGCCCATGACTCATTTTAAGTCGACACAAACGTAATTTGTGTCGACACAAAAGTGATCCTCACTTTTGATTTTCAGAAGTTTAGGTCGACACAAATGAAAATTGTGTCGACACAAAACAACCGAGACCTCATGCAGATTTTTGGTGTCGACCCCAAGACAAATCGTGTCGACCCAAAAGTCCCGAGCCTGCCTGCAGAATTTTGGTATCGACCCCAAGAAGATTTGTGTCGACATAAAACAACTGAAACTGACTGCAGAATTTTGCTGTCGACCCCAAAGCACATTTGTGTCGACACAAAAGTATCGAGACTTCTTGCAAAAATTTAGTGTCGACACCAGAGACAAGTTGAGTCGACACAAAATGGTTCTTCCGGATACTGAAATTTCAATCAAGTCGACACTAGATTTATTTGTGTCGACCCTAGAACGTTAGAATGTAACGTGCATAATTTGTGTCAACCCCTCAGAAAATTTGTGTCGACCCAACCACTTGAATAACCCTGCCCTAGACACTTTGTGTCGACACCAAAGCTATTTGTGTCGACCCTAAAGACGAAAATTTAAAATACGACAGATCTCAACGGTTGAATTTTTTACATTTATTGCTCCTACTTACCTCTAACGATCAAGAACTCACAAGAACTTATATAAAGAGTTACTTCTCAATATTTAAGAAGGTTGGAGACTTGCATTTACTGTTCTATTGCTCAAATCAATCTCAGAAATCATCAAGCTCACATTTATTGCTGCAACTCCTGTTCTTGTTCCTCATCTCTCTTTACCCTTTCATTTATTGTAAATCAATCTTGTAAAGAGAGTGAGTGTTCTTCCTTTATTACATCTCATTTATTGTAATCAAGGGTGAGTCACCCTTTAACCTTTGAGTGAGATAGTGAAACTCATCAAAGAAGAGTTCAACAAAGATTAGAAGAAAAGAGTGGCTTGTTTTCATATGATCTTTTTGAAGCTGTAATAGGCTTGTGAATGTGCCCGTAAATATTCAAATAGCTCAAGAAAAATCTTGAAACTTGTAAAGGGTTGGAATACGCCCGGAAGTATTCTGAATAATGAAAATACTCAAGGGAGATTTTGAGTAGTGGACGTAAGTTAGGATAAAACCGAACCACTATAAATCGCTGGTATCTGATTCTTTTTCTTTATTCTTTATCTTTTAATATTTGAATTACTTATATATTTGCATATCTTAATTTATTGTAATATTAAAAAATTTCTGAAAAGATTTTTAAATTGCTATTTATTTTTTTAAAGACCCAATTAACCCCTCTTCTTGGGTTGTCTAAATCTAATAATATTATTTTTTTTTTCACGTTCCAACGTGAGAAAGAGTACAAAAAAGAGGTATCAAACCATATAAAAAGTACAAAAAAAGGAATCAAATCATATAATAAATACGACAAGTTGAAGCTTTCTTTAAAATTATTTAAAAAATGCCCAAAACACACAACCTAATATGCATATATTTTTTACTTACCAACAAAGAAAAATACATTTATTTTGAAAATTCTTTCAACAAACAACAATAACTTTCCAATTTTCTAAAAATCAATGAGAAAAGCCTACATAAATAATGGATGGTGCACAAATAATCTTTTTTTTATTCCCCTCTTTCCCATCAAATTGAAAGTCAAAACACAGCACAAAGTGAGAGCTACACTTTGTTCCAACTCAACTTGATAGGTTTGTAACCCAATTACTTGGGATTCTCCATCTCTTTCAGTTGATTCTAATAGAATTCTTTATTATCATCTTATCTCATGTTCTCTATTGCTTTTAAATATTTTTTATAAAAAAAATATAAAAATGAGCTATCTGAGAGAAGCACTGCATGCACATGACATCTCAAATGACTTATCCTCATTTTGTTTTCCATTAGAAAGATATGATTTATTAATTCTATATTTCACTAATACAATTGAAAGCTACCATTTCTTTCACTAACCACCACTATTATCATCTTCACCAGATAACTCCACGTCCACAGTCAAACCCTAATACACCCAATTCCATCACGAATACTCAGCACCATCTTTCCCATCTCAACCAACCATCACCATACCTCCTAAATTCTCATTAATAATACGAACCAACTTTCGTTGTATGGTTGATTCAAACCAACTTGGGGGCCATAGCTGGACCACCAAAGGATGCGGTACATAATATAGTTCTTTACACCATAATTTACATATTTCTTATCGAGGATAATATTTTATAGCCTATCATATTCTATAAAGACTTAATAAAAAATAATTATATATTTAAAATGTCCATGTTGAATAATTTAAAAAATGACAAGTGACGATAAAAAACTCACATGAGAGTTGATAGAAGTTACAACGAAATAACACTTGGCATCGAAAGAGAGAGTCTAACTTAAAATAGTTATTGGTGGTTATTAGTAGTTATGGATAATTTTCTATGAAATTTTATAAATAGATCTATTGTATAAATTGTAAATGACACAAACTTCATCAATTCACAACGGATTTTATTTTTTATTTTATCTTTTATTTTGCATTAGGAGTGGCAGAATGTATATAGTTCTCATTCTTCAAAGATTATTAAGGAGAGAATGCTCAATATTTGCCGAGCAGCCATAGGCGAGTGGTAACATTTTCTTTTTTGTAATCTTTGTTATCATTTCATGAAGATTAATAAAATATCATTTTATTAGTCTTTAATCCTTTATTTTCTTACCACAATCTCTTGATTTGTTCAGTTATTTTAATTTTCAATAAAGTCCTAAAGTCAGGCATTAAACCTCTGCTCAATTGCATTTAATCTATCGATATCGATCTCGACGGAAAATGTTATTTTTTGAAAAACAATAGTATAAAGCTATGTCCATCTCAACCACCTGTTATATTAAATTACTTTAATGATTGTCACATATTAAGTACAAAATCCGATAAGCTGGTGACAAATCAACCCAAAATGATTTCAAATAGTTTGTGTAACAATCACTATTATCAACTTTGGTAATCGCCAATGCATGAGATCAAACAAGGAATGACGAGAACTACACAATTAAGAGGCAAATATTGAAGATTCAAGCCCTTTTCAAGCTGGTTCGTGACCCTCACGTGCATCATCTCGCGACTAGCTTCGCTCACCATAAGAACAGGCACAAACCCTAGCATTAGCATTGTGAGTTGAATGAATGAGCCCATCTTTGTAAAAGTAGTTGGTTAAAGTTTTCTCTCTCTATCTTTCTAATTGTTTAGGTGGCTGGTGTAATTAGAGTTTTTTTAAGTTTTATAGAGCGAATGAAAATGAGTATTAATACCCATCATTCATATGTATTTAAAGCTACATACCATTGTATAATTAAAGTACCTATAAAGTTAGATCCTATTTTATGTTAGAATTAAATATACATGCATCTATATTTCAACATGAGGAGATAACCACCTTTATTATGATTTTCTTTTATGGAGAATGAGATCCTTATGATTTGAAACACAACATGATTAGAGTGGATAACATCTACTATTGTTTCATGACAAGATGTCTATTCACCTTGATTCCAATTGAGACTAAGGTGCTATTCGACATAACTGAAATATGAAATATGAAATATGATAATTAAGTATAAATAACAAAATGTTGAATTTTAGCACATATGAACAGTGGCAGGTACATTTTAGAATTTAACAGAGTTAAATCAAAGTATTTGAAATGTAGAAGCAAAAATTTGAGAATTTTTAATATTTCAATTATTAGATTCTACTCTTTACATTTTGGTGGTGGTGATAGGGAGAGAAGACAAAACTTGTGGTAGCAGGTGGTAAAGTGAGAAGCGGTGGCGGCGCTAGTGGTAGTTATGAAATGAAGGGAGCAATGATGGCGACAATGGCAGTGTAATGGTAGTAGTGATAGTTGTGTGGTAGTAGTGAAATAATGGTGGCAACCACTGCAAAGGTGGTGGTGACAGTGATGCTTTTTTGGTGTGGTGGTGGCTGTTGCAGCGGCGTTTGAAGTGTTTGTAGCGATGGTAGTGATGGTGGTGGTTTAGTGTGGTAGTAGTACCATGAGTGGTTGACAATAATGGTGACTGTATGGTGGCATCCACTATAGTGGAGTATGGTAATGGTGGAGTTAAGATGGTGATTGTATGATGTGGGTCATACTGGTGTTGGTGGTTATGTAGTGGTGGTGCTAAAGATTAGTGACGGTGGCAATGTAAGTAGAAGAGGAGGTGGTGGAGGGTTGGAGACTTGGAGTGGCGTCCTAATGTGCATCCACATTCATCCAAGTATAGTGTAGGAAGTGGTGGTGGAGGGTCGGAGTGACGTCCTAACGTGCACCCACATGCATCCAAGTACAGTGTAAGAGGAGGTGGTAGAGGGTTGGAGTGATGTTCTAATGTGTACCCACATGCATCGAAGTACATTGTTATGTATATGATTTAAAGCAAATATAACAAGTTAGTCGACATATATAAAGTCTTCAGCTTTTTCTCATGTTCCCATGTGAGAAAGAGTAAGAAAAAGACGGATCAAATCATATACTAAGTAAGATAAGAGGAATCAAACCATATAATAAAGACAACAGGTCAAAAGTTTCTTTAAAACTATTTTATGACATGCCCAAAAAAACATACAACCTAATATCCATATATATTTTTACTTGTAAAAGAAATACATATATTTTGAAAACTCTTTCAAGTTTCAACATAAAACAATAACTTCTCAATTCTTTAAAAATTAATTTAGAAAAGCCTAAACAAAAAATGGATGGTGCACAAATAATCTTGTTCTTTTTCTTTCCTTCTTTCCCATCAAATTCAAAGTCCAAACATAGCACAAAGTGAGAGCCACACTTTGTTCCAACTCAACTCAAAGGTTTGTATCCCAATTACTTGGGATTCTCCCTTTCTTTCAGTTGATTTTAATAGAATCCTTTATTATCAACTTATCTCATGTTCTCTATGCACGAAAATTAAATGATTTCTTACAAGCATATTAAGGAGGAGTTTGTCAAATCTTCTTTCAAATAGCTTTTTTATTTTTAGCGATTTTTTTCAACTTCAGTCTATACCTCTATATATTTAAAATTCCTCTCGTCATGAGTAATAAACAACGTAAAAATTTTAAACCAAAATGAAAAGAGTTTAGAAAAGACGAATATAAGTTGTTTTCAATCAAAATACACCTTATTTTCATTTTTCGTAAACTTTTTTTTTTTGACATTGATCAATATTTTTACTTTTTAAATTTGTCATTATGAAAGGAATCGGAAAAGAAAAAAATTTGAACACTAGTATTTAAAAAAAATGAAAATAAGCTATTTGAGAAAAGTTCCCACTAGAATTCATGTAAAACGAGATCTCAAATAACTTATCCTCTTTTTTATTTTCCCTTAGAATGATATGATATATTAATTCTATATTTCACTAACACAATTGAAAGCTGCCATCTTTTTCACTAACCACCACTACTATCATCTTCATCATATAACTCCACCTCCACCGCCGAACCCTAATATACCAATTCCATCACCAACACTCATTCACCAATTTTCCCATCTCAACCAATCATCACCATACCTCCTCAATTCTCACCAATAGTACAAACCAGCTTTCGTTGGATGGTTGGTTCAAACCAACTTGAGGGCATAGGTGGACCCCTCCAAAGAATATGGTGCATAATACAATATACATCTCAAATACCAGTTATAATTAAATTACTTCAATGATTGTCACATATTAAGCACAAAATCCTACAAGCCAATGACAACTCAACACAAAATGATTTCAAATAGTTCATGTAACAATCACTATGATCAACTTTGGAAATCTCCAATCCATGCAATCAAATAAGGAATGACCAAAATTGCACAATCAAGAGGCAAATATTGAAGATCTTATACCATAACTAAATGGATGAACCCCCTGAAAAAGACAAATCATTGAGGTAATTGTGTCAAACAGTAGCCCTGAAAAAGACACATTCCACTGGTAAAAATATATGAATGGTAGGGTAAAAGTGGAGCATCTAACCATCAATTGAATTGAACAAAGCAAGATGATAATTGTAGATTGTGAACTTCTGTTATCAGAATCGTATGATTTGCGCTTCAATACAACTAGCTATCAATTTGTACTGGTAAGGTGAATTGATAAAAACAAGAATAGTATAATTAGCAATACGTATCACATGATTCGATACGACTCGGTTCGATACACCAATAAATCAATTCGACACCAAGCAAGTTTGGATTTTTGTTTCTTCTAATTCATAATTTTGCATTTAAAGACGACATCCCACTTTACTTTTCTAAGTCACACAAGCTTGGTTATGTATTATAGAGGTCTCTGTATTACTAATTGGTTTTGGATTAGATGCCTAAATTCTAAATGGTATCAAAGTTGTCTTGGGTGGTCTTGCGAGTCAAGTTTTTGCTTAGGGTTTGTTTCTTTCATTTAGTTTATCCTTCTATCATCTCCACATGCAACTAAGCTGCATGTGGAGATGAAAGCAGCTGTCTTCGAACCCACATCTCTTGCCCTAGATACAAGCGTCTTACCTTAGCTATTACATCATGTGCTTATAATTCAAAACAAGCATTTCATTGATTTATGAAAGATTTTCATATTGATAATATATATTTAATATCTAATTATTTAGATATATTTTTATGTATTTTAGAAATTATAACCAAATTTTTACGATTCTCAATTCGATTCACGATTCAAAAAAAGGTCATTTCAATTCATGATTCGATTCTTAATTTGACAACTATAATTGTGGCCATCATCAAACAGCAGCCACACCATGTTTTTTAACAACCATAAACTGTAGCAGAAATTTGAAACCCAGGATGGCACAATTAATTACTGAAGATACTTGCGGTAATAATCATACCTGCTTAGGTTCGGAAATAGAGCGTGCAATTGTAACAGGAACACACAATTACTAATAGGTCAGTATGAAGCTTGGCATCCCCTCTGCATTTTGGAGCGAAAAGGTTGGACTCAATCTGAAGGGTATATTTCAAGTTCATTTTCCCCATCTTGAAAGGATAAGCAGGCCAACAACCGTCAAACAAGATGTAGCCACTATGCCCACCACAAGAGCAAATGCATAGACAAGGGACGGGAAGTTGAAGTATTTTTGGATCCTCTTCAATTCTTTGTCAATAACAGGTGCCAATGCAGCTGCACCTGCCACTCTGAATGGTCTCGTGACGTTGTTACCAGTCCACATTAGGATAACAATCTGGGACATCAAGAGAGTAAGTCGTTAAGGGAAAGCAAAAACAGCACAGAAAAAAGAAATAAAGGACCCTAGAGAAGGCCATTGATTGGCGATTCCTTCAGTTGCATACTTGGTGAGACGAAAAGAGTCGAAAGAGGCCTATCTATACACAAAAGAGCACACATAACTTGGCAGGATCGACCTGGATATTGTCTCCACTATGTCCACGCACATTGTGATTAGTTTGACAAGATCATACGTGAGTGTTAGGCGCTGTTTGATAACATAATTAAGCATTTAAAACTTAATGCATTCAATGGTTTCCCAATTAACTGTGTTCAGTGGTACATATAATCACCTACAACTTAAATCTGGACGAATCACTGAATGTTGAATAGGCTTAGGAAGATAATTTTCATTATCATTCCTAACTAACAAGTTTAGCTTAAAATTTTCAATTTTATAAATTCTCAAACATGAATATCTCAAAACCAAAAGTGTAGTAGTAAAAGTTTTCATTACTTAATTTTAAATTTTGCCAATTGGTTCCTTACCCTATGTTTAATTGCCCCTTATCCAAAGATAGCACATCAGTGCTACACTTTTTTATGAGAGAGAAATATGATGAGCAAGGGAAGAAATGTAGATTTTGGGCTACACATGACATCAATAACAAGCACATTTTTTACTTAACAAGTGGGGTGCATATGATCTAAGGCCCCGTTTGATTGATTGGATTAATAATAAGAGGATATAAATTTCACCAGATAAGTAATTCCTGGGACTGTTAGTGAGAAGATAATTAATATCACATTCTCATGAGTATTGGATATTCCACATTTTGAATTGATTATCCAACTACACAATCCTTCCACCGCACGTTGCATTAAAACGAGAGAAATAAAATCCCGTAGGATGTGTAATTCAATCCTTCATTTAATCTGATTAATCAAACATGCACTATAATCCTACTAAAAATTAGTTGTAAAATTGATTGTTATAGCATGTCTAGCACTCGCACATAATGGGATAAAACAGGCTCATTGTTACTCCGAACGTAGTCAATGCCAAAGCCTAGTTTTCTTTCATTTTGGCAGCTCTAGAATCTAAATTGAGCACAAGCCAGTGTGTTTCTTTTTGACAACTCCACAATTTAAACGCAACCTATCTTTTCTCCCCTTGGAATCACTTCCCAGCCAAATGTGGATCACCAATTAGAAGAACAAAGGAAGAATATCGTTCTGATGCTAACACAAAAAGGCAGTTATTTGATGAATAAGAAGAGGAATACAAGAGTTTAACACTTGCTCACCCCTAATAAAGCTTGGAGGTTGGCAGCAGGATTCTTCCCGGTACTTTTCTCATACCCAAGAAAAGCAAGTACAAAGAAAGTAGTATAAGTCACACCGTCGAACAAGCCGTAAGCCAGAACAGCCGAGAGTCCCAGCTTCCCAAGTTTTGAGCTCGTTTCGGCTGAATTCTCCTGATAAATGCACAAAAATAAGTTCGAGTTTTCATATGGGTTGCCACCAATTCAGACCAAGAAAACAAAAACCAAATGGGTTTCAGCAAATCTTCACCAAACTAACAGTTTTCCTGTCACCATATCTTTATCCTGGAAATTTAAATGCTTTTACTTAAAATTAGTTTCAATTTCATATGGGTTGTCACCAATTCAGACCAAGAAAACAAAAAATCAAATGGGTTTCACCAAATCTTTATAAAAATCAAATGGCAGTTCCCTCAAACGGCGAGCTTTTGGTTCTCACCCGCCACCCCCCCCCCCCCCCAACAGAGAGAGAGAGGGAGAGAGAGAGAGAGAGAGAGAGAGAGAGAGGCCTAACCCTCCAATTCTTCCAGAATCCCTTGTTCTGCTGCTGATTCTGTCAGAGAAATCAAAAAAGAGGAAATAAATAAGTATTTGAACAACCCAAGAAATAAAGAATAGGGGAAGAAGATATAGTCGGGAGGTGGAGGAGGAGGAGAGTAGAGAGAATGATGACCTGTGATTCTTGAAGTTCTCCGGGAACGTGTTCCCCTCCGGCGCCGGAGGAAGGACCATGGCTAGTTGAGGAGAAACTTACAGAAATAGCTGGTTTGAACTTGGCACCTCCAATCACAAACTTGTGGAAACGATACCCATCTCGAATCGGTCCATTACTGGATGCTATCCCGTCACTGTAGCTATCGGCGGCGCGTTTGTGAGTGGTAAGGACTCGGTTTTGAGGAGAATGCGCAAGTGGTAACACAACACTCCACATTTCTCTCTTCTCTCTCACACACACACACACGGGTTCGATCCCCGGAAGCTCAGGAGTTTCGGAACAGGCGACTGAAGTGTTTTGTGTTCCCTTGGAGCAACGACAAAAAGGGCTGTTTCGATAACATTGTGTTCCAAATTAATTGTAGACGATGGCCACCTTCACCTTCATACCTGTCAGGACGCTTGGAAAAAGAAATATTAGTTAATTTATGAAAATATTTGTTTTATTATTATTCTTTTATTTTTTATAATTAAATAAATAATTTAAATAATATAAAAATAGATAAATTATACCCACATCCCATAAAATTTCGATCAAGTACAAATTAAATTTACATGTTTAAAATAATTACATTAACACTTTTTACAATTTAAATATTATTACAAACTAATTTAAATAGTTAGAGTTTTATTAATCACTATTTATGTCATTAAATTCATTTTAATTTTATCATTTAATAGGTATTTTTTTTATAAAATTTATAAAATAATAATTATTTAATTTGAATTCGTCATAATAATTTATTAGCGATAGAATCTGTTCACTAGCTGCGTTAGGTTGTTAAAAGAATAGTAAACGTTATTGATCGAAAAATAATTTATATTTTATAATTAATTATGAGTGTAATAACTAAAAAAAAAAAATGAACGGCCCCTCCCTCTCTCTCTATGCCCCCTCTCTTTGCTATCGCCCCTCTCTCTCTCTCCCTCCCTCCCTCTCCCCTCTCCTCTCTCCGCTCTTCACTCTCTCTCTCCCCTCTCTCCGCTCTCTCTCTCTCCACCCACCAACCCCTCGCCGTCGGTGCGTTTGGGACGGTGGCGGTGGCTTGGTAAGGCTGCGGTGGTGGCGCAGTGGAGGGGCAGGCAGAAACCAGAGAGAGAGAGAGAGGGTTTACAGAGAGGGGGAGAGAGCCACATGCATGCGGGGGGAGAGGATGGCCGGAGCAGGGGGTGGGCGCCGGCGGCGGGTGTGGGCCTTGCCGCGGGGAGCTTGGTGGTGCAGGGGGAAGAGAGAGAGAGAGATTGGGGATTGGGTTTGGGGTGCTCGGAAGAGAGAGAGAGAGAGAGAGAGAGAGAGAGAGAGAGAGAACCAAATGCATGCGGGGGGAGAGGATGGCTGGAGCAAGGGGAGGGCGCCGGCGACGGGTGGGCCTCGCCGCGGGGAGCTTGGGGGTGCAGGGGAAGAGAGAGAGAGAGAGAGAGAGAGAGAGAGAGAGATTGGGGATTGGGTTTGGGGGTGCTGGGAAGAGATAGAGAGAGAGAGTTGGGGAAGGAAAAGGTATTTTTGTGGTTTAATTGTTTTTTATTAATGTTGTTAAAAGTAATTAATGTTAATGAGTGTTGGTGTAATTATTTTAAACGTATGAATTTAATTGTATTTGATCAAAATTTTATAAAAATTTAATTTAATTTATTTTATAAAAAATAATTAATTACTTTGAATTTTTTCTTTTTAAAATCTCTTCGATTAGGAGAGATTTCGATTGTGCTAATATCTCATTCTCTTTAGATTTTTTTTATACGGCTTTTGATGTGCAGTGTTAAATAATTAAAATTGAATTATTTAGGTATTAAATTAGTAGAATTAAGAATTTTAAGTTTTTAGCGCTCATTGAATCAATATTAAGATTTTTGACACCTATATGGGGATTCTAAGCAACGAAAACACCAAATCTTGCATGAATCTAAAGAATTGAGAAGAAAAACTTGTCGAAAAAATTGAAGCCGAAAATACTGAAGATACTTCAAAGAATTCCAAATATTTTTGGCAAAAATCATCATTAGGAAGAGTAAGTCAAGAGGAGTAAAGAAGTGTAATCGGCGACTATTGATATTCATACGAATGCTAATATCAGCACGGTGTCAACGCTGAATTGCTGATGTCAACAATATGTTTGTCTACTACGAAAACTTTGAATATTAGATATATGTATAGAATACAATTGAATGCTTTAAGATGAAATTGTGGTTAAGAGAGAAGAACAGAATAAGATAATAAGGTTTTGAAAAGACTTTATCATTGAGTGATTTTAAATATATACAATTTTCTTCTTTGAACACTCGGTGCATGTTGTACAAGAATCTCTAGACATATGGTGGGAGTCTAAAGAAAAAAATGTGAACATTTAGAATTATCCTTATCAGTCTCCCTTCCCCTCACACTTCTTTATATAAAACACACCACGGCACAACTGCAATACTACCTTTAAGACATTAAAAATTCAAAACTCTAGGTAGTTAAGTACTGTTTTTGCATTTTTTTCAAACCAATATTAGAGTTCTTCTTTTCTTTCTTTTTGGTTTTGTTATTCAATGTGCCATCGTGGGTAAGCACATTAATCACCCTGCAAAATAGTTAAAATGAAACGATCCTTATTCCACATTTAGAAGAGTCATTTTCTGATCAAATTTCACATTTGTTTGTATAAGTGATTTTCTGTTCATAGTTCAGCCCTGTTGATGAGTTGGCTTGGGAAAAGGCCCAACACGTTTTAGCTAAGAAACGCTGACACGTTTTTACGAAGATGGTGTGTTGTGCCAAATACTCATATCGAACATGACTCTTTTTTAACGCATTTTAAATACTTTTAAATTTTTACTCAACACTTTTTTACCGTCTTAATTAAAGAATTAAACTTATAGCTTTGATGACACTTTTTGAACAGTTCTAAGCTACCAACTCCCGTGGATCAATCAATGAATATAAAATGAACTCTTTGTGATAAACAATATTTTGCATTCTTCAAAAGTTATTTTCGCCTTCTAGTTGGTAGTTGCCAGATTAGCTTTCGGACTTTCCCACCTTTATTGAGGAAAAAGAGAGATAAATGTTGGACATCTATTGATGCCATGATGACAAGGTTAGTGTTTATTCGATCAACCACCCGAGGACAGGCCGATCAAAGCTATTCTTTAGGAAATCGGGCGAGGCATGGCATACCTTCATGTAAGAGGAAGGTGCGGGTGTACAAGTCTAAGTCCAAAATGAAAAGGCGATGTTCGCTAACCACCTAACCATTAACATATTTGCTTTTCAGGGCAAGTAAGTTCTAATTGGTCCTAATCATGCGAAATTCATATAGCGTAATTAAAACATTTTTGAAACTGTGCTTTCGATGGCAAGGCCAGAACAATTAAATCAAGGGACATGATTGATTTCCCAAGTTAGGCTGTTGCTCGACCTTTAATAATGCCTTCTTCGATTTAAAGATCCCATCTTATCTTTCAAAAAAATAATATCCGAGCCGAAGGAGCTCTCACAAATAGAACTTGAATATCACAGAGAAAAGCTACTTGGATAAACAAGACTGGGATCACCTGACGCAAATTATGCACACTTAATATGTTTTGGAACACTAATAAAAAAAATATAAGACTTATAAATTTAGGTAAATTACACTGATCTCCCCTGAGATTTAAGACAAATACAATCAATCCCACCATTTTGGACATATTACACTGACCTTTCTTACAACTAAAATATTGTTACACTGACACCGCTTAGCAGTTAATGCCGTTAGAGTTCCGTTTGGGTCATTAATTTTGTTTCAATTTTGCCTCTCAAATTGGAGGGCATCAAATCTGTTTCTCTTTTTTTTTATAAAGTTTATAAATCAATAATTCTTCGATTTGAATTTACAAGAGTAATTTATCAGTGATCGAAGTCGTTCATTAGCAGCGTTAGGTCGTCAAAAGGGTAGTGAACGTTGTCGATCGAGAAATAATTTATATTTTACAATTGATTGTGAGCGTAATAGCTCAAAAAAAAAAGGAAGAGGAAGAACTGGCGCCGCCGCAACCCCCCACCGTTGCCGATCACCGCCACCGCCGTCCACGCTTGTCCTCCCGTGGTGTGAAGGAGGAGAGAGAAGGATAAAACGGGAGAGTGAGAAAGATTACCGAGAGAGAGAGAGAGAGAGAGGAAAATAGCGGCGGCTCGGTGTTAACGGCGTCGGCGACGGCGGTAGCGTGGTGGCTGGCATCGGCTGGTGGAGGAGTCGTCGGTGGTCCTAGACAGCGGCAACTGGCACCGACGGTGGAACGAGAGAGAGATGAGATTTAGGGGGGTTGGGCTGAGGGAGAGAGATGAGATTTGGGGGCTGGGGGGG
>JAOTRH010000001.1:10573057-10602143 GCA_034768845.1 Heliamphora exappendiculata
TGGGGGTGGTGGTTTTGGGAGGGACGGTGGTTTTGATGGCGATTTTTGGGTGGGACAGTGGTTTTCGTTAAATTGAACGAAAATTTTAACGGTTGAGATCTCTTTAATGTTAAAATCAAATCTGATGGGAGATTTGTACAATTTTTAAAACCGCATGAGTGGTTTCTATTTTTGTCAAAAATTTTAGGGGTGATAAGTGAAATTTATCCTATAAATTAAGGTAAACTAAATGCACATGTGAGTGCACACGGAATGCCGTTTAAACACGTAGATTGTGTGTTTTATCGGCATTAGTGGTAGCATGCTTTTTTTTCAAAGAGAACATGATTTAGAGTGGAAAATGACTACCATGTCCTTTTATGATTGTGGAATGTTGGATAAACTAAACATGCTAATCAATGTTATATTTTATTATTTTCTTAAATTGGAATTTTGTGCCCATTTTTATAAGAGATTGGTCAATCAAGATTTTTAAATTTATCAGTGAATAGATAAATTATTGTTTCTTCTTTAGTGGATGCAAATGAAAATGATGTTTTCATTGGAAGTAGATGTTTTCGACTGGTCTGCTATGCGTTCTGGGTAATTTTTCACTAATTGAATTTCTTTTTCTACCTTATTTTTATTCAAAAAGTGTGATTTTAGAACTCATTTACACTAAAAATATACCATTAGTGGAAACTCTACTTTCTACTTGAAAAGTGTATCTATCCTTTCACTTCTTACGGCAATATTCAGGCCATCGCTCTGTTTGATTTAGTTTTTTCAGTGATTTTTTTGTGACTTTTTTTTTTTTCCTTTTAAGAACGTTTTTTTTATTTTTTGGGTTAATTTTTTTACTTTCGCGATTCATTATGATAAAAAAAATTTAAAAATATAACTATTTTGACAAAAGTCAATTTTTTTTACTAAAAACGAAAAAAAAGGCCACATAAAAGCCTTGAAGTAATTTTTTTCGTCTTATCTAATTTTTTTTTATTTTTTTATCAATTTTTTTTTTTTTTCATTTCTAATAACGAAAGAAATCTAAAAAGTATTATCGTTTGAACAAACATAAATTTTTTTTTACTAAAAAAGGAAAAAAATCATATAAAAAAAGCTATCCTACATGATGCTTAATTTTTAAAAGACTGATCAACCACCAATTTCAATTTTAAAGTGAGAAATAAATTAATATATGAAAGTTCACAAGAGTATTATCTCATTGAATAATCGTGCATGGGCCATGATTGTCATACTGGATTAAGATATCTAAATTAGACATTCAATAAACAACTTCGTCTCGGCAGGCAAAGAGAAATTTTTTGTCTAAGTCTTACTTTAATAAGTCACATGTAATTAAGTCTAATTACAAGTTTTATGTTCAACCCAGTCCTACTCGGTAAATACATTTTCAAATTGCCCTTAATTCTCGATTTCTTCTCATTCAGCGTCAACCAAAAACTCTCAAACGGCTCATATGATCTTGCATCTTCACTTACATAAACATTTGGAGAAAGATCCAAAAAGAGAGTTGAAAACGTTCAAATTAGGAAAATGAGAATTTTTTGGCGATTGTGGTGGTGAAAAGTTCTCATTATACCAGACATTTTCGAAGAAAAAAAGAAAGATTAAAAGTGAGTTATCAAAACACTCTCATTCCATTTCATAAACTCTTATTTCGATTGAAAATCCCAAAAATCGAGTATCAGTTGTGATTTTTTCAATTTCCTCAATTAATAGAATACATAACAATTGATAATAGTCCAAGTATACCCTTGTTCCATACATTGACTCATACATTTCTCATTTGCTTCGCATCATGTATCACACTCTCATTCTGATCACCTCCGAGGGAAAACCCATTTTCCAACCTAGGGTTCTCATTTTTCCATTTTCAACTTAGGGTTCTCATTTTTGACTCATACATTTTTCACTGACGCAAACATTTCTCATTTACATCTCTCATAAGTTGTCATTAATATACATAGATATGAACATTTGAACATTTTGAGAATGTTCTTGTTGGAGGCAAACTGTTAAGATCATTAATTTGAATACAATTTTTCGATAAAAAAATACTGGACGGGCAATCGCCGAAACAAGATCCAGATTAAAAAAAATTTAATATCGAACGATCAAAATAAAACTCGTACTCTCAAAGTTAGATTCGGGATTATACCTTTCGAAATCTGGTAGATTAATTTTGGTTACTATAACAATCACGAACGTGAATCTTTCGGGTTGAACCCCCGATTAAGCCTTCTACTGTATTCTCGATGTGAGTCAGAACGTAGAGTGAGCTACGATCCTTTATGAACTTAAACCTGCTAAACTAATCACAATAGAAAATATGTGAAAATCCTAGTCTTGGAAGATGACTTGTGATTTATTTTTAGCATAACTGCATATATATATATGGTTACAGCAGGGACCTGTAGAGTAAATATGACTTGGGCTTCTAATATAATTATGAAAATATGCATGTCCTTGAGGCAATTTTATAAAAATATAAATTACAATTCATACCACTAAAGAATCGTAATTGCATTCCAACCATATTCTCAAAACTAATTATTCGAGCTCATGTTATTAAATACTTAACTCATCTCCACACGTTAAGATTCTTGATACCCACCAATTAAATTTAATTACTAACAATTTAATTTAATCGATTTCTTAAAATCTTTTAAGCCCTTTCGCTTAACTTATTTGCTAACCGGATAATTAAATCCACATGTAGAGTTTAACCCGGGCAAAAGTTATAAATTTCTTTAAGGGGGTATCGTCAATCCTGAACAATCAGGGACTAAATTCCATTAATAATTAATATTCACCATATAATTAATATTACTATCCAACTCACCATGACTATTGACTCATAAAAGATCGCACTCTCTAATGAATCAAAACAATGAATATTAAATAAGCGAAAGTAATAATTATTTCGGAATTAAGAGTATAAACACTAATAATAACTTTGGGGTGTGAATTAATTTATATAGTAAGTATAAAATTAATTACCCAAATATGGTCCTGTTTAATGCACACAAAGTGTACTAGTACAGAGAGTTAGAATAATAGACGGCGCTATTATCTGTTTCCCGTAACCAAGACAGATCTACTAAAATTTTGTGTTATAGTCGTACCGATGGTTTGTCCAATTTCTTCTAAATTGTGAACAAAAATTTATATTCTGCAAAAACTTATAATCTGGTCTTCTGTGTGCAAGCCATACTCTACACACCTGATTAAATATTATACAGAATAAAAAATAACAACACATAACATTAAAAAAATGATATTGCATTCATTACTCATTAAGATTTTCTCATAAAATAAAAATATAATTTTATTAAAAATGAAATTAAATACTAAAACTAAATAAAATTCATAATTTTTAGTATACAATCCTGACAATCTCTCACTTTTACTTAAAACTATGTTGACATATATCTGGCTCCCATGCCCCCTACATGATTATCAAAAGTCTTAGCCGGTAGGCTCTTTATGAAAGGATCTGCAAGGTTGTCCTCTGGTGCAATTTTGGTCATAAAAACATCACCCCTCTGTACAATTTCTCGTATCAGGTGATACTTACGCTCAATGTGCTTTATTTTCTTGTGGACTCTTGGCTCCTTCGAGTTTGTAACAGTTTCGCTGTTATCACAATAAAGTGTAATAGTCGATTGAACTGAAGGCACCACATCTAAATCCAACAGAAAGTTCCTGAGCCAAACGGCCTTCTTGGCAGCTTCAGAAACTGCCAAGTACTCGGCCTACATGGTGGAATCAGCAATGCAGAACTGCTTGATACTCTTTCAACTTATAGCTCCACTTCCCAAAGTAAACATATATCTTGAGGTAGACTTATGAAAATTTTATCTGACTGAAAGTCCGAGTCTGTGAACCGCAAAGGTACTAGACTGTCTATTTAGTAAATCAACATATAATTTTCAGTCCTTTTTAGGTACTTGATTATATTTTTTATCGCAGTCCAATGCTCTTGCCCTAGATTAGACTGATATCTGCTAATCATGCCAACGATAAAGCAAATGTTGGGTCTGATACGAAACATAGCATACATTAGGATTCTTACAGCCGAAGCATAAGAAACCGCCTTCATCTTCTCTATTTCATCAAGTGTCTTAGGACACTGATCCTTGGATAGAGTAATTCCACGCCTGAAAGGGAGAAGCCCTTTATTGGAATCCTGCAAGCTAAAACGAGTAAGGATGTCATCGATATACTTTGCTTGTGATAAGCTCAATATCCTTTATTTTCGATCTCGCAAAAGCTTGATCACAAGAATGTAACTGATTTCTCCCAAGTCCACCATATCAAACTGCCCAAATAATCATACTTTTACCGAAGATAACACTCTCACATCGTTTTTGATGAGCAAGATATCATCTACATAAAGTACTAAAAAGACCACTACGCTTCAGTCATGTTTCTTGTACAAATAGGATTCATCTGGATTTTGATTAAAATCATAAATGGTTTGATCAAACTGAGTATTCTAAGGTCTTGATGCCTGCTTAAGTTCATAAATAAATCTCTTAAACTTGCACATGTGCTCTTAGGCTTTTATTATGAAATCGTCTGGTTGTACCATATAGATACATTCATCAAGACTTCCATTAAGGAAAACTATTTTAACATCTATTTGTCAAATTTTGTAATTGAAATGAGCCGCAATTGATAACAAAATCTGGATAGACTTAAGCCTGGCTACTGGCAAAAAAGTTTTCTCATAATTGATCATTTGTTTCTGAGTGAACCATTTTGCAATAAGCCTAACTTTGAAGGTTTCTATCTTTCCGTTTGCTTCTCTCTTCCTCTTGTAGATCCACTTGGATCCGATTGATTTTATCCATTCAGGTAATTCTACAAGTTCTCAGACCTGATTAAAATACATAGATTTCATCTCTGAGTTCATAGCCTTTTGTCAAAGATCTGCATCTTTGTCCTGGAGTACTTTATTGTAGTTACAGGGTTCGGCATCCAGTTCTGTCGTGTCAAAACACTCTTCTAAGAATATATACCGATCGAATTGATGAACAACCCTCCCACTGCAATGAGGCACAACCTGCGTCTGTGTACTAGCAGTAACGTACTGTGCAAAATCTGAATCATGTGTACCATTACCCACATGTTCGTTTGGCATGTCAATGGTATCATCTTGATCTAGTTTGTGATCTGCACCTGTCCCGATAACAACCAGTGTTCGCTATCCGAAGCACCGAAAATAAATGTCTGCGACATTTGTGGGACTGAGACATTTGGGATAAGGTTATAATATTTGCCACTCCTAATTTGTGGTGTAGAATATATACTTTCAAAAACTTCAAAGAACAATAAGAAATGTTGTTGTCGTATGAGAAATTACACATTTTGTCCAAATGAGGATGTTCACATTGTGTGACAACTTATGTTCCAGTTAATGTTTCAACAATTATATGCTCTAATTTGAACCAGAGTAGGTTGGTATTCAATATGGTTATTAATATTTCTATTAAGTAGAAATGTTCACAATAATGTGATGACTAAGTATGCTTAAAATGTTGGCTTATTCTCTAATTAATAACGTTCAATAATAAACACAAAACAAAGTAGTTTGATGTCCCAACAACTACAAAAATATTATTTGAAGTTGGACTGTTACAAATTAAGAACTACTACAAGCCTTATTGAGACGGATCCCCGATTTATTTCTAAATTATGAAGATGATAATAAAATCAATACTAAATGATTCAAAACTAAGGGCCTAAAGCCTCCTTACAAGATTTTTTGTTGTGGTTCCCCAATCGTCCACACCTACCACATGTGATTTGTCTGACTTTCTCTCCCTGTGAAAGGATTCTATTTTTTCTTGGTCTACCAAACTGCTTTCTAGATAATGGCGGTAAAATACGATCTTCAATCATAGTGCCATCTTGTTTTCAAATAATACGAACAAAATGAATGGGAAATGAATAAGATGCCCAAAACTCTAAACATGACAATACAGAACAATGTATGAATTCAGATCTCTACCACTCTTTTGTATAGCACCAACCACATGTGTATAAGGGAGCCCATTAACTTTCCATTGACAACAGGAACATGTGTGATTGGCAAGATCAACCGAAACAGATGGAGTAGAATGTACCTAGTAAACGTCGTTTCCAGATAAACTAACAACCCATGTCCTCGAATCATTGAAAACCTCGTACAACTTGGTATCCATTACGGGACATATGACCCCGTTCCATTTGTTTGCAGCATTACTCATTGTGGAAATCTAATTCATCAGCTTCACCCTTATTGCATTAATCAAATTTGTAATGGGCAGATGGTGTTCTTCACGTATCCAGTTGTTAAAGGATTCAGCTGCATTTGAACACATTTCAAGGTAATGACATCCTTTGAAATAGGCATTGCTCCAATGCTCGTATAGCAAACTATTAATGAAACTTTTGACCTTATTACCTCCCTCATTCTTCAACTCTTCAAGAAGTTGGTGAAAGCTTTTCATTCGTTAACATGTAAGCACAATTACCAAAATCATGAGCTATTTTCTCTCGAAACCACTTCTTATAACCCCTTAGTTGATGCCTCAAATTACCCTTCAAATGATATAAGCAGTACCCATGGTGGGCTGATGGAAAAATCAAAGAAACCTCTTCTAATAAACCAAGATTTCTATCGCTCAAGAATGTGATGTCCTGACTTGTTTGCATAATTAATGACAATTGCTCTACAAATCATAGTCAATTGTCACTGTTCTTAACATCAACGATGGCAAAACAAATCAGAAATAAACCTGTGATACAGCAAAATTTAAGAAGAACAATTTAGCAAATAACACGATTGCATCTTCATATTTGGGGCATACAAAGTTTACGTCAAACAAACATATAAAAATTATAATAAAAAAATGGAGATCGATGAGAACCATTTACCGAACTTACCTTGATTACCATCTTTTGCAGTAGTAGACAACAAGATACCCTTATGCCTCCTTTTTAGGAATGTATCGTCAATAAATAAAAGTGACCGACAATGAGAAAAACCCTGATACATGCATAAAATGCAACAAATAGGCGTTGAAAATGTCTATTAACATGATCAATCTCAAGAACAACTGAATTGCCTGAATTTGTACTGTTTAGAGCATCAATGTATCAATGTAGTTGATCAAATGCCATAGAATAATTGCCAAAAATTTCCCCCTTGCTTTCTCAATACCGCGTCAAGCTTTATGATACCCAATATTCAGTCCATAGTTTAGACTTGAACTCGTGAACATCTATGGGGCGTTTTAGCAGCTTAGTGCGAACATCATCACATATCAGGCCACCAACCAATCTTGATGTCATACGGGAATTGGTAGCTGTACGAACTGCTGTACCACATGTATATACGTTGATTAACTTTTTAATGTAAAACCAATCATTCGCAGAATGAACCCTTGCATGAACTATCCATTTGCAATCTTTCTCTCAAAAGATACGTTAGGCTGTAACACGAGAATTATCATTTTTAACATATAGGAACTCAAATCCAAACTCGATGGCAAATTTGCAAAGAATGGTGCGAAATTCAGTAGCTCCGCCTTTAAATTCTTGCCCAACTTCGACAATTCCCTTTGACTATGAAGAAGATAACAAAACCTTCTCAGCATTGGGGCAAAACGATGCCAATACATTATTTCCTTTATCAAACTCCACTTTCCATTTCATTTGGTGAGCATCCAATGCTATGTCATCCACACCATCGGAATTAGGGGTGAACAAAAAAATCAGGTGAACCGGTAATTCGGTCCGGACCTGTCCGGACCATACGGCTCGGTCCGATTATTTTCTATGACGGTTCGGTTCTGGTTAATATTTATTAAGAACCGTTATAAACGGTTCAGTTCCTAGTTTCTTAAAAAAACGATTTTAACCGGACTGAATCGGCGAAATAAAATAAAAACTAAAAAAATAAAATATTAAAAATAATTGCTTGAAGCTTTAAAAATAGTTTTTTAGTTGCTGGAATTATGTAACTAAATCTTAGTTGCTTGAAGCTTTAAAAATAGTTTTTTAGTTGTTTGGGAAATCTTAGTTGTTGGAATTATTATCTTAGTTGTTGAAAATTGGAATGTAAGTTGCTGGAATTATCTTAGTTGCTGGAATTGACAATGATTTTGGATGAAATATTAGTTGCTGGAATGTATTATTTTTTTGTTGCTGAAATCTGTTGAAATGTATTACTTTTTTGTTGCTGAAATCTTAGTTGCTGGAAAGTATTTTTGCTGATCTTACTTTTTAAAAATAGTTTTAAAAATAATTTTTTCTTTTTCGTTGAAGTTTTAAAAATACTTTTTTGTTGAAGTAATATAACTGTTAATTGAACCGTGACCGATCTGTAATGTTTTTACAGATCGGTTCCAGATCCGGTTCTAAATAACCTGAAATCGTTGGTAATGGTCCGGTTCTTGGTTTTTTCAGGAACCGGTCCAATCCGGACCGTGTGCACCATTAACCGGAATCATCATCACCATCATACTTTGCGCCTTCGATGATTCTCCTATCGTGCACGGTGACATCGACAATATCAGCCCCCCTGTGACAATCAACTCGAACATCATCTGTATATCTACATCGTTATCTAACAAACAATTGGTATGACCCGATAATGAGTATGTTAGCGACATGAAATTGATGTCAATATGACTCCATCTAGATCGAACATTGTAAACAAGCTCATCATAAGAGCAATTTTTTGTAACCTTCATCGCAGCTGTGAATCCAAAATGCTTACACAACAAAATCAAAGACATTTTGTTCACTGATTCATAAAAGACAAAAACAAAACAAAAAATCATACGAGTCCACGCCTCAATGATCATATGAAAATCGATACTGAAAATGTCAAAATGTGCATAAAATGAAAAACACATCACTTGAGTGAACGAGAATGAGAACATAAGAAAAATGAATGCAAATGACATGTCAAAATGCACAGGTCATTCTGATATAATATAAAAAGCAGCACAAACTGGAAAAGAGCTAAAATGAGGAACATGAGAATATAGTAATAGCAATAAAGAAAACTACATAAACTTAGGCTGAATACAAAATGAAAGCAAAAGCTAAAAACAAAAATGAATGTTAAATAATTCTGTGTCGAAATTCCATAGTCGACTGTTATACAGCTAAATGTTATATTTTTCCCATAGTCGACTGCTAATAAAAATTTCAATGACAGACTCATTTCATGCAATGGAGACGTGCAAAACAATCAAACAATGTTGGCATTGTCGACTGTTTTGCACACGATCCATGGTCGATTGTTTCACACATGTTCTCCAACCGGGTAAAAAATAAATGCAGAAAATGAGAATGTTAATTTTTTATCATTGTCGAATATTTTGCACATGTTCATTTTTTATCGTTGTCGACTGTTTTGCACTTGATCCATGGTCGACTGTTTCACACATATTTTCCAACCGAATAAAAACAAATGCAGAAAATGAGAATGTTAACATATTCCATAAAGAAACAATGGCGACGACGAATTGTACCGTGAGAGTCAGCAGCTTCAGCAGTAAAATATAGAAAACCTCAATGGATTCCAAAAAATGTTATCTAAACTCCTCAAATTCTTGAATCGATACCGACACCAAGACCTAAAAGTTCTTCACTTGTTCTTTGTCTGTGGGAAATGCGTTTCTTCTTATCAAGGAGCATCTAAACGATTGGAAACAAAATCCAAACTTCAAATCCAGTAAAAGGAATATAATCCCATAATTTTTGAAAAAGAACATATAATCAAATAAAATTGTTCCAAGATTGGCTCAGTATGAACTGATGAACCAACTTTCTCATTGCGTTGAGAAGCAATACCTGACATCTCATGGTAATTACGACTAAGGGAATAATAGACCCAAAAATTTCATGTATTTAAAATTAGGACTTAATAAAAAAGTGAGCTTATGAATGAGATTCTAAGTCCAACACATTTTTAAAAGTAGAATTCAACTCCAAATAACTCTTTTACAAATATAAGCAAATAAGTCAATAAGCAAATTTCCTCCCAAACGAATACAACTCTCACATTTAAGCCACTTAAAAGCTAAGTATCCCAAGCCAACTTGCTTATTTATGTTTTTGCTTATTTCACAATAAACAAATAAGCCATTTGCCCAAACGGTCCTGTTTGGGCAAACTTGCTTATTGTTTTATTGGCTTATTGGCTAATTTTAGCTTAAACACTATAGAATTTGGTTTATTGGCTTATTTTTGTTTATTTTTGTTTTTTTTGAACTTTTTTTATATTTTGATTAAAGATTTTTACTTTTCCAGCTCGTCTCAATGAGAGGAGTCTAAAAAGTATAATAGTTTGACTAAAGAATAAAAAAATTTACTGAAGACAAAAAAATTTTCAAAGTCAAATAAGTCAATAAGCCAAATTCACCCATTCAGGGCCATTAAAGAATAATTAATATTGTATTTATTTGCATCAATTAAACTATTAGTCACTTGTGTGAGAATTAAGACTCTAATTAGAGTTTGCTTCTAAGTTAATAATTTGATCTTTTGATTAAGGCTTCATTTGTAAAAAAATTTGCAATGAAAAAGATTTTCTTATGTAAAATAATTTTATGAAAAATATTTTTTTCTTTTTATTATTTGGTTATTGGTGGGGGCATGAAAAATATTTTTTAATAAAAATTATAAGTTTTTAAATAAAAATACATTACTATTTAAATACATTTTATCGCCACCACCATCACCACAACCACCATCCTCACCCCACCACCATCCGCGCCACCACAAACACCATATTCAACCACCACTATAATTAATGCAACTGTCACCCACCATTGCCTCCACCCACACTACTAGTACCTAGAATCGGTTTTGAGTTTTTAGGAGCCCTAGACAAAATATTAAAATTAGGTCCTAATAAAAAAATATAGATGAAGATTTTAGAAAAATAAAATTAAATGAACTTCAAAAGAAATTATTACATGAATTCAATAAGACTTGATTTGTTAAGATAATTTTATTTGTGTGTGTGTTGGGGTGTTTTAGGTTGTTTTACTCTCTCTCTTTTATGAAGAGTGCAACAAATTGAACATATTTGGTAAAATATGTATTTAAGGTTAGTTTTCTTTATAATTGTTATTTGGTCCCTTTTTTTTTGACTTTTTTTTATAATAAACAACGTTTAACATTTAGAGAGTAAAAAGAATTACAAATGTTATAATTTCAAAAAAAAAACCTAAATAATTTAAAGTTATAAATACTAAAAAAATTTAAATTTTTTTTATCAAATATCGCTTAAAAAATATTCTTCTCACATACTATTAAATAATTTTCCACGAACAAGTCACGAATTTAAAAAATGACAGTTCAATAATTTTAATTAATTTAGCACTTTCATTAACTTTTTATTTTTTGAAGGACTAGCTCCAACTGCTGGGAAATGGAGTCCTAGGATTCAATTATAGTGCATATGGATTATATCGAAGAAAAAAAAAAGAACTCGAGAACCCGATTAATAACCTACACGGTGGAATACGGGTTATACTTTTGAGTTTTTTTTTTGTTTGATTTCGTCTTAGCATTCGAACAGAAAGCTGCCAAATGAACGCACACGAACAAGAACTCAACTGTACCTCAAGGTTTTTATCGTATTTTTGTATACCTAATCACGAATTGAGAATGAGTTGCAAATTCATAACCTTAACCCTTGTTCAATTGTCTCTTGATATAATGAAAATATCAAAAATTCTAATTGCCAAGAGTGTTAGGGCGTATATAAATAAGTTATGCAAGGGACTTGAGGAGTTAATAACATTAGGTTCCTTATATAATTGGAAAGTTTAATTCAATTTGAATTAAATTTTTAGCTCCATAAATTATAATTCATATTGCTAAAAAATTTATAATTGCACTTTCGGTCTTATCTTTAAAAATAATTGTAAACTCATTGTTATTAAGTGTTTATTTATCTTTACACGTTAAGATTAACGATACTCGTCGATTAAATTAAATTAAATTATTAACAATTTTATTTAATCGATCACTTATAATTTTCTTAAAACTTTGCACTTAACCTATTTGATATATTAGATACAAATTTCATCTGCAGGGTTTGACATAATCAAAACTTATTAATTTTTTTAAGGAGTATCATCAATTTCTATTCCGGGACGTAGATTCTATTAATAATTAATATTCACCATACACCTAATATCGTTATCTAACTCACTGAGCTTATTGACTTATATGTTGGGAGAAAATATAACGCTACAAGATACATGCTCGGTGAACCAGAAAATACATCTTTATTAACTTTCAACGATTACAATATACAGAATTTACAGAAAACGAAATTGCAGAAATAACATGAACAGAATACGCAAACCGAGTCCTGCAAACGCAGTTTTCTTAAGAATAATTCACCGCCTACCGAGGATGTTGTAGGTTTTCCACCGGCGCCACTCTCCCAGGATAAAACGGTTAACTCGAACGTTGGAACACCACCAAGGATCGACTACGAACGTATCTCGTTTGTCTTTCTCTCTCTCACAACTTACAATTGTAATTTGGTCTCTCTCTCTCTTACTCCTCTTGTATTATGAGTCACTCACATCTCCTCTGTTCTGTCATCCCTCATCAGAATACCATGAGAGATCTTATATAGAATTTTTTCCATGGAATGTTACACCATAATTGAATTGGAAATTGAATAGCCATTTCAATTGTCAATTAAATTCTGATATTGAATCCAATTGAATGGTCTGAATTTAATTGCCAATTGAATAGCCAATTCAATTGCTAATTGAATTCAGAAAAAAAAAATCAATTGAATTCAGACAAATTCCAACAATATAAAAGATTTCACTCTTTTATGAATTAAAATAATAAACATTACATATATATCCTTATTAATTATTTTGGAAATAAGAGTATCTTATGTTCAATACATATCAAGTGTACTCGCACAATGAGTTGTAACTATAATATTTTTCATAATCAAGACAAATATATTAAAATACTGTGCTACAGTTCTACCGATAGTATGTTCAATTCATCTAAACTATGAAAAGTCATGACCGTTCAATTGAAAGATCCAACCGTGCACTATTTTTTTTTTCCATTCAGACACCCCACAAGTTTCGTCCATACGAAAAATCCCCAATAAAGAAATTTTAGGCAACTTTCAACAGATTGCTTGTGCTGTGTATTTTTCTCCTGGGAAACTTTTAACAGATTGCATGTGCTATGTATTTTTTTCCTCTCCTCTCCAAGAATTGATTTAATAGAAAATATAAGGACATAGATAGACTCAAAGGGGACGTATGGGGGCCATTGCCCCCCTAAATATTAAAAAAAAACTCAGAATTATAATAGTTTTAATTCAAAATATGTTTAGATTATATAAGTTCGCCTCCTTAAAATATTTTTAAAAACTTAATATCTGCCGCTTAAGAAGTTATAAAAACAATTTGTTCCCCCTAAATTAAAATTCTATGTCCGTCCTTGTGTAGGGGAATGGCGTATGAATGATCTTTCGAAACAAATATATCACTTCGTAAAATACTCCATTTGTTTTGACAAAAAAAATACTTTTTTATGTATGGTATAATGAAAATTTAAAATAAAATATAATTTTCTAGTCAACCAAAAAAAAAGTTAATTTTGATAAAAAGTATATCTTTTTAAAAGGAAGAAAATTATTGTTAAACATAATAAAACACAATTACTACATTACTAGCTGTCATCGTTCCAATACCACCGTACCACTGTTATTATCCTATTACTATTGCCACTACTCTCTACATGGTAAACACCACTGTCCTTGTTGCTATTGCACCTTTTGCCGCCGCCACTATGATTCACCTCCATCACAGCCATTGCCATCACGTTTCTAACACTACCACCGCCACCCTCACCAGCACCTCGGTCACTTACCTACACTATCGTTGCCGCCACAATTACTATTGCCCCTAACACCACCCCCTCCCTACCACCTCCCACCTCCCACCTCCCACCTCCCACCATCACTAATGTTATCATGGTTGCTACTACGGCTCTCATCCACCACTGCTATCTTTGCTATCTCAAACACCTACATAAAGATGCTATCTCTAACACCTACATAAAGATCATAACAAGTTAACAACTACTACTATCATTATTTTTATATATATAGTCGCAATCAAACAAAAATAATAATTTAAAAAATTTGTATTGTAAAAAAATATTTTTTAATAAAAATATATATTTTTTCAAAACAAAAGGAGCGTAAATTAAATTTTTTTATCAATCTCAGAATTTGAGAGCTGTAAGGAGAATGAATTAGTGTTTGATATTGATATTTTAATTTATTGGAAGATAAATTTTAACATATTATTCTAAATTTTGATGATATACGATAATTCTATTAGATTGACCATTACGCATTACAAGTGACACGAATTAATTAGTTAAAACCTATTAAACACGGCTCCTTTTGACAAGTAACACCATGTCATTGGATATTTTTAAATTTTAATTTAAGAATATGAATATTTAATTTATTTGTAATTGTTTCTTAATGATTCAAGTAAACTATTGTCTAAATAATTTGAATAATAATTTAATAATATGGCCTAAAATACTTAAATCCGAATTATTAATTAATAGTACCTCACAAATTTTTTAATATATCAGACTTAATTTTTATCTTCTACTGATGCGGAATATGGTATCATAATATCCCTTACTCAAATAGACGACACTATCTTCACGTGGGCCAGGGCCAGGTTCTTCTCTTAGCTATGACGTGAATAACAGTCTATTAGCGAACATACAATAACTTATTAGTATGCACAAAATATGCAGTGTAAGAAAAATAAGTATGAAAGAATGAGAAAAACAGTAATTAAATAAGGTTTTAAGACACAAATAATCGTTTTCTTTAAGACAAAATTTGCCCCCACTCAAATTGAGTTTGCTACAGGGTTCCAAATAAATCGTCTCCAAGATACAACAAAGCCTTGGATTCAACATATAGCAATTCTGAAGAAATTTTCTAGAATTTCTCAATTCACTGAAACAAAAGGAATGATGAATGAGGAAAGGAAAAGTAAGTAAAATCTAAAAATTAATCCTATATTTATAAAACGTTAGCGACACAATTAAGGTTACACATTTTCATATGGCAGTTAAAATCGTTTTTTACTGTTGGCAAAAAATATATTTAAAATTTAAATATTTCCAACCGTCAAAAAAATGGGTAACGATCTAGTGCTTCTCACCAGTACCAAATAAAATTAGACCACCATTTAAATTCAATCACATGCGCACGTATCACGTGTCCAAGTGCTATGTGCGCCACTAAAACACCAACAATGCGCCACTTTGTGCCCTTGGCACGCACTCCAGTGCTACGCACTGTAGCGCGTAGGATCATATTTTTTTTTATCACTTATTAAATTTAATTTATCTAAAACGCCTCCATTTATATTCAAAAGAAAAATTTTGTATTCTTTTCATGTGGGATAACACATTTTCCAAGTCAAAAAAATATTTCTTCTTCCCACATTCATTACAACGTGTGTATATATATATATATATATATATATGCAGCATCATCGAAGCTTCTACCTATTTTTAGAACCCTTACTCCTATATTCACACCACCACTCAATGGCGATTCTACATAGAGCTTGATAGGGGTTATATTTTGAGTACTTATTCAGCGATAAAGCTTGTTTTAATTTTTAACTATATTCCATAAGAGCCTATTTTTAAAAATTACTATTAGTTTGAACAGTTTTATCCTATTTTTGTTATGTAATTGTATATTTTTATTTTAAATATTTGTATTACTTTTTGATTGATGATATATTAGTTAAAGTATATATATATATATGCACACACATAAAAGTAAAAATAGCCATATTTTTTTATTATTTTAATCATTCATAATTAAAACTTGATTTATAGTAGTGTTAATTTAGTGTAGATTTTATTTTTATTTTTGTATTTTGTTGTATTTGTTTTGAAATATTAATATTTTTTTCATCCTAAGTTTTTTAATGATAACTTATTGTAAAAAGTAAAAATATTCTCATTTTCAACATATAAAAATGCGAATTTCTCATTTTTTGAATACTGATTTTTTCATTAATATTATTTTATTATTCATGCAATGTTGATACATTGTACATTATTTCTCATTTATAAAAAAAAATAAAAAAAATTTAAGTTTTTATTGCATTTATACATTTAAAACTAATTTTAAACTTTAGATGTTAATTGAGAAAGTTGATTTTTTAAATTTTTCTATTTTGATTTCTCGTTTCTAGTTTAATATCGCTAGTTTCTCATTTTTATGAATTACCATTTTTTATGAAAATGAGAAATTTCTCATTTTTGTTTTTTTTTTTAAATTTTACATTCAATATGGATTTTGTTTTATAATTTATGATAAGTACGTTCTAAAAATATAATTATTTTTTTAAATGAATGAATATAACAAAAGTTATGAAATTTTAAAATTAAAACGCAAAATTAAATATCAATGCCATGTTACCAAGAATGTATTTATTATTCTCTTTAATCACTCAATGCACCTTTATGAAAAATAGGTAAAATTGTGGTGTAAGAGTATACGCATAGAAAAAAAAACATTTATTAAGTATTTTCAAGTAAAATGCCAAGCTAATTAAATCAAATAAGTCAATTACTCACTCAATAAAAGGATCTTCTTCAAGAAGTTGAGTGATGGGAATTAACTAATGATGGGGCTCAACGAATTACTCATTTTCATAGCGGGAGCGTACACAATGAGCTAATTATAAGAGACAAGTGGGTGGTATCATATCATCATTTTCATATAGATATGATTCATTTGGAAAAGTTGATATTTTATTATCAAGAAGTTTGATGAAAATTTATTTTTATGATATGGCGGGATTTATTTTTAGTAAATGAGCGGCGATTAGAGTTCACTTCAAGAAAAATAGTGAGGCAGTTGTTTATAGTTTTCTTTTTTGTATTGAGATTGGATTGGTATTTAGTTTACATTCAATCGAAAATCACGCTTTGCATTTCAAATGATATGCTCAAGAAAAAGGGAATGAGAGGAATAATCGATGAGGAATCTAGAAATTGCAAAAGAAATAGGGAGTTGGTTGATTATTTGCTAGAAATGATTCATACCATGTTTAATGTTTCGAGAGAAGTCCATGCTAACACTTGTAGTAATCTCACAAATGAGGTGGCGACACTTCTTGAGCCAGCTCTAGCTTCAGCACTGACGAAAGTTAACCAAAGGAAGGTGCTTGATAGTTTGATATACATTGTTGGCTCCTAATAGCTTAATATTTTGGGATAATCGACTTAACATGATAGCAAAGCTTTGGTTCAACGAGATCTTGGGTTCAAGTCTTGTAATATGTATTTTTTTATGTTATATTTGTTATTATGCACTGTGTGTTGGTACACATGTTTAGTTCAATTTATTTGTCTTTTTATGTGCAAGATAAGGTCACACGTGAGAAAGAGTGTTAAATAATTTTATATACATTATTAAGCTCATTTCCTAATAGTTTAAACTTTTGGAACAATTAGTAACTTAATAAGAGAAACTTCTCTTGTCAATACATACTCAAATAAAAGATCTTATTCAACAACATTGTGAACCAAAACCATGGAATAAGGAACTGTTCTGCTTCCCCGAACAAGATTAGGTCTACACCCAGGGGCAAAGGGATTTGGAGATCTTTTCGAATATAGATATAGACACCCTCAAGATCTTTTCATTAATATTATTTTATTATTCATGCAATGTTGACACATTGTACATTATTTCTCATTTATAAAAAAATAAAAAACTTTGAAGTTTTTATTGCCTTTATACATTTAAAACTAATTTTAAACTTTAGATGTTAATTGAGAAAGTTTATTTTTTAAATTTTTTCATTTTGATTTCTCATTTCTAGTTTAATATTGCTAGTTTCTCATTTTTATGAATTACCATTTTTTATGAAAATGAAAAATTTCTCATTTTTGTTTTTTCTTTAAAATTTTGCATTCAATATAGATCTTGTTTTATAATTTATGATGAGTACGTTCTAAAAATATAATTATTTTTTAAAATGAATGAATATAACAAAAGTTGTGAAATTTTAAAATTAAAACACAAAATTAAATATCAATGCCATGTTACCAAGAATGTATTTATTAATCTCTTTAATCACTCAATGCACCTTTATGAAAAATAAGTAAAATTGTGGTGTAGGGGTATACGCATAAAAAAAATATTTATTAAGTATTTTCGAGTAAAATGCCAAGCCAATCAAATCAAATAAGTCAATAACTCACTCAATAAGAGGATCTTCTTCAAGAAGTTGTGTGAGGGGAATTGACTAATAATGAGAGCTTAACGAAGGACACATTCTCATAGCGGAAACGTACACGATGAGCTAATTATAAGAGACAAGTGGGTGGTATCATATCATCATTTTCATATAAATATGATTCATTTGGAAAAGTTGATATTTTATTATCAAGAAGTTTGATGAAAATTCATTTTTATGATGTGGCGGGGTTTATTTTTAGTAAATGAGCGGCCATTAGAGTTCATTTCAAGAAAAATAGTGAGGCAGTTGCTCATAGTTTTCTTTTTTGTATTGAGATTGGATTGGTATTTAGTCTACCTTCGATCGAAAATCATACTTTGCATTCCAAATGATATGCCCAAGAGAAAGGGAATGAGAGGAATAATCGATGAGGAATCTAGAAATTGAAAAAGAAACAGGAGAGTTGGTTGATTATTTGCTAGAAATGATTCATGTTATGTTTAATGTTTCGAGAGAAGTCCATGCTAACACTTCTGGTAATCTCACGAATGGGGTGGCGACACTTCTTAAGCCAGCTTTAGCTTCAGCACCGACGAAAGTTCACCAAAGGGAGGTGCTTGATATTTTGATATACATTGTTGGCTTCTAATAGTTTAAGATTTTTGGATAATCGACTTAACATGATAGCAAAGTTTTGATTCTACGAGATCTTGGGTTCAAGTCTTGTGATATGCATTTATTTTCATGTTATATTTGTTATTGTATACTGTGTGTTGGTACACATGTTTAGTTCAGTTTGTTTGTCTTTTCATGTGCAAGATAAGATCACACGTGATGGAGAGTGTTAAATAACTTTATATACATTATTGAGCTCGTTTCGTAATAGTTTAAGTTTTTAGAACAATTAGTAACTTAATAGGAGAAACTTCTCTGGTCAATACATACTCAAATAAAAGATCTTATTCAACAACATTGTGAACGAAAACCATGGAATCGATGACTGTTCCGTTTTCCCGAACAAAACTAGGTCTACGCCCAGGGACAAAGTACTTGATGGGGGATATGGAGATCTTTTCGAATATAGATATAGACACCCTCCAAAGCTTGATTGAAGCCGTCAAAGACCCAACTTGCCTAAAATCTCTCATTAAGGATTCCATCCCAAATTAATGAAAATGAGGGATGATCCACTCTTAAAAGACGGAAACATAAGAGTTAGCTGATAAAGATTGACAATGAAGATTGTGTCATTTCTTATTTTCTTTGGCCTCATCATCGAAAGCAACTTCCAATTGCTCAAAGATTCTCAGATATATGTGGGGCTTGGATGATGAGCAAAAATAATTTATCAAGAAGTTGGTCAACTTTTGCATGAAAGAAGGTAAAAGAATAAGAGTTCGTGATATTGTTTATCAAACTTTTTATTGCCCAGCTTGTACTAAACACAATGTAACCAAACTTATTGTTGACGCCCTAGAAAATATCCAAACCATATGCGAAGTGAAAGAAGTATGAATAGTAGGTACTATTTATAATGTCCCCTGGGATTGTAGCAAGGGATTGGCAACAAACCTTAGTTATTCGTTGGATCTTTAAAGCAGCTTTCAAATAATGTTTATGTCACAAGATAAGCTTAGAGAAATGTTCACCTACTCATATACTAGATGCTTTATGAAAGAGGAGAATTGCACGTAAGAAAAGAAAAAATCATCATGGACTAGCTTCCACCCATCAAAGTCTCACGCATTTCAGATGGTGGTAAAGTGAAACCACATGAAAAACTCTTTCTCATTTAGTAAGACATGTTTCCTTTTTTTCTTTTTGTTTGAATCTTAATATAAAAAGTTGGTTTCCTCATACTCCTCTATTCATTTATTGAGTTGAGGCAATTCATAGGAGGCTCAACCGTTATGCATTTGTACACATTCAAATGGAGGCAAGCTAAACGACGTTGTACCAGATTACTTCTCTTACTAGTTTTATTCCGAATATGAATGATGTATCCGTAGTTTTTGAAAAGTTATGACATAAAATTTTACAAATTATAAATTTAATTATACCACTACCGCATTAAACTATTTTTCACAATTATAAATATACTAACTTTAAGAGCTTCACAACTGTTTTATAGAGTTGAATACCAATTTAGTTCTTTGTATGATTTGATTTAATGATTGTTTTGTCGCACATATTAAAAATAAAATTTTTGATATTATTGTCAACTAAACTATTATGCACTGATTTTAAAATATGAAATCTCACTGAATACAATTGTAAAAATTCATATATTTATATTTAGTTTGGCAAAACAACAGTATGATTATATTAAAAATATATTCTACTTAGTAATTGATATATATAATTTAATTTGTATTATGCTAATAATAGATGATTAATTATTAACTAATGTAAAAGTTATTATCTTATGAAATAAGTGAAATTTAAGTTTTTGAATGATCCCATAATAAAATTTTTTAGAATCGCCACTGTCACTATAACACCCTTGATGGGACTAAGATTGATTTTGATACTATTTGTAATAACTTAAGTAGACCACTAACTTAATAAATAAATAAAAAATCTAATAACATGAACTAAAATGCTTAATTCTAAATTATTAGTAGTAATTCACAAATTTTTTTATATCCTAAATTTAATTTTTATTTTTTTTTAATATAAAATGAGGTATTATATTTTCAAACACACGTAACATGTGACAAATTTGTATTTAGTTAAAATTTCAGGTCTACATAACTATATTCCCAGTTCATCTAAAACAATAACCCATTTTTATAGGTTCTTTTTTATTTTTCAATAGAGAAAATACCAAAATCTTATATCCTCAAAAGAAAAAAGAAAAAAGAAAAAAGTTTCATTTTATTTTGTGGTGCGTGATGCGTTTATCGACGCAGGCGTGTGGCTGGCTATCTTCCTTCCTCGGCCTCTAAAAGCTTATCTGGCGGTGCGCTCCCTCGCCCTCCCTCCGCGATTGCGCATCAAACATGTCTTCCGCTGTGGTTCCAGGTGCTTCTCCTTCTTCTTGCTCCGCTGCTTTTACAAGGAATCATTCCGTCAAAACTACTTCAACCTCACCTCCCAAGCCATTTGCTCCTCCTCATTGCCAGGTATTCGATGCGTACCAAACCCGCTCTTTCACTGTTTTCGTTGCGAGATTTTGACGCCATTGCATTTGCCCTCTCTCTGTTTGTGTGTGTGGACAGAAAACCTCCTTCCAGGGGTTCTCGCTTGTAGACGCCAAAAGGGGTGTATTGAATTCCTTCGTTGCTGATAACAGGAGTACAAGTTTCAATATTGCAAGAAGAGGTCTTGAAATCACAGCAAGGACTGCTGGGACTTCAAAGAGCATTGAGGTTGAAGTTGACAAGCCACTGGGCCTTACTTTGGGTCAAAAGCCAGGTGGTGGAGTTGTCATTACTGTGAGTGTCTTGCTTCCATCTTTCAATTCACATTTATTTCATGGTTTTGGAAAAAATAGAATTGGGTTTTTTTGGTTAATGATTAATTCTCTCTAAATTCGTTGTTCATGGACCTTGATGGTGTTGATGCTAGGCTGTACAGGGTGGTGGGAATGCTGCAAAAGCAGGGCTCAAGGTCGGAGACCAGGTAATCTACACCAGCAGTTTCTTTGGAGATGAACTTTGGCCCGCTGATAAGTTGGGATTTACTAAAACTGCCATCCAAGCAAAGCCAGACTCTGTCTACTTTGTTGTTAGCAGGTTTTCTTTGCATACCTCTGCTTCCTCCTTTTTGTTTCTGTTTATCTTCTTTCATGTTGTTTGTTGTATCTCCTGACAGAATGAGCAATTCCCTAAAATACAGCAACCCATGCCATGTCAATCCAATTGAACATCCTTAAGTACCAGGATTGAATAGGGTTGGCTCTAGAAGTAATCCATGATTGATTGTGGATTCATTTACAAGATCTCTGAATATTCATATTCATGTCATACTATAATTTATTTATTTTGGTGCATAAATTCTTTATCTTATGATGGTGCCTCTATGGATATGGAGCTTCAATTTTGATGATGATTTTGGTCTCTACAAGTTACTTGATCTGCCAATCAGTCAGTCTCACTTAAGTTTGGTTGAGGATTTGAACCCTAGTGGTAATATATGCTTGAAAGTTATGGGCTTAAAGTATACCCTTAAGAACGCAGCAATGTGGCAGATACTGAGTGAACTGACCTGCCCTTTAATGGTGGGTTGCCTAGAAGATAATCAGCCAACTTATTGCCTTATAGAATTTGTACCTCAATCCTATGCTTATCATTACTAGCTCAGATTAGTGAGCTTGACCCACTGCACTACTTAGCATTACAGATATGACCATGATCACGAGTGCCAAGGTTTGCAAAGCATTTTCTTGGTAATCTTGCCATTTCACCATTTTATCATTTGTTGCTTTTCCAATCATCTATGGACACTCTGTCGAGATGCATTGTAGTGAAAGTCACACATGGCTAATTTTGTGAACACTAACTGTATATTCCCTGAAGTCACATTGTTGAATGGTAACATGGTAGTCATTACACGTAGCCAGCAAGTCTTCAATTGCTTGTGATCAAATTACATGTTCACTTCCATCAATTTTTACAAACTCCAATACAGTATCAACACTGGTAATTGAACAGTTCCATATTTCTTGAAGGAAGGAAGTTCATTTTTAATAATCATCAGATATGTCATGTGATGCAGAGGGGTTGATGTAGATGTTAAAAGACTACCAAAGCGGCCAGCACCTCCTCGCTTTGGGCAAAAGTTAACCGAGGCTCAGAAGGTAAGAGGCTTAGTGTGGAGTGATAGGATTTTTGCCCAGATTTCTTTCTTCAAGTTATTCGACTGAAATGAGTTTTGTGCGTTGTGCATACGAATACAAACATAAATGAGGTTCGCCATTTTTCAGGCCAAGGCAACGCACATATGTCTTGATTGTGGATACATATACACCATGCAGAAACCTTTTGAGGAGCAGGCAAGTTCACTTCTCAACTTTGTTTGGAAGATTAAGTTCAATTCTTCTCAGTGTCGCAGAGGATATCTTGTTTCTTGACCGTTTCTCAATATCACAACTATATTCAATCTGTAAATAACCTCCTCCCCCGCCCTTGCACCCACAATTCTTGATTGCCATATTTGGGTCTTGGAATTGCAAAGGAAAAAAGTTAAAATGGAGAAGATAGAAAGATAAAATGAAGTGAAAGAAATTTCCTTTTTTTTGAGTGGCCATTCATAATTTAAACCATTTGATTGTGTTATGTTGATTACGAATATTCTTTCCTCGCTTTCACAAGGGTCAATCTCTGTCCTATGGTCCATTTGGCTAATCACATCTTCTTTACCTGGGTTGTTGCTAGGAGGAACTTATTCACTTGTTCATTGTTTTGCGTTTTTTCACGTGTTGGGTTGCAGCCGGATGACTACGCATGCCCACAATGCAGAGCACCAAAGAAGAGGTTCGCACGGTATGATGTTAATACAGGGAAGCCGATTGGTGGGGGTCTACCTCCAATTGGGGTTATTATCGGGCTTGTGGCTGGTATTGGTGGAGTTGGAGCATTACTCGTTTATGGTCTTCAATGAAACACTTTCTAATTGTCTTCAACATTTTATTCCACTTGTAATTTTTTACCCCCAAACTAGAGCTTTTTTTTTTTCTTTTTTTTTTGTCTTGCCACTGCTATGCAATGTAGTGTGACTATGAAGTTGAGGGGCGGATTAAAAAACTTCCAAAAACACTTGTAATGAACAGATATACTTATATGAATGGCCATTCTGAGCATCTTTTAGAACTATATACTAGAGAAGAATGTGAGCAGGATAAGGGGGTCTGTAGTTTTTGTGAAAGGACTGCTATTATCATGTTATTGTGAAAGGAAAAAGGAATTCTTCTATTTGATATTGTTTCATCCACACTTCTATTCCTAGTAGAGAAAGGCTAACCGCTTTATTGGATGTGTGTTTTATATTCTACCGACCAAAATAATTAGAATTTTATAATTATATAGGGGCTATGGTTTTAGTATTTACTTATAAATAAAGTTCTTATCATTCTAGTAGATCTGTAGAAAGTTAAATCAAATAGGTAGATATGTAGAGAAATGCAAAAAATATCGGGCGCACCGGGGTAACTTTTGAGCGGGAAAACGAGTCTTGTCAAAGCTTGGGTTGTGGGTGTCGAGTTTTTGGATATTTTTGGTTTCATGATTATACATTCTAGGTTACAGTGGATTATCACTCTTACATGTAGATGTAAGCAGGTTGTACCAAACTACATAAATTCTTGTATAATTTTTTAATGTGTGCATGGATGTGCTTCTGTTTAGGTTTGAAAATTAGTGTTTAAATCTCAGCACACTTGTTGGTTGGGAACTAGACGAACAGGAACGTCCAGGATGTCTCCGTGAGAAGGGAAACACACAAAAATGGCCTTGTACCCCATTCTCGACTTTAATGGGGTCTACTCTTTCTTTTTGGGAGAGTATGCCAATATGATCTTAATAAGATGCGGAGCTTTACATCTGACATTCATTAGCCTTTCTCTCTTCGAGTGCTTGTGTCCTGGCATTTTGAGCAATAAACACCTCAAACCGAAGACTAGTGGTAGGTGGTCCCGTGGAAATTTCGAAAAAGGATAAGCTAGTGTGTAAGTACAACAATGAATCATGACGAACCCTCACATGACCTATCTAAGATTATGGGGGAAATTCTCAGTAGTGGTAACCCTTTTCACTCTTTCACAAACTGATACATGTACTGAATGCTCATACGAAAAAGTTAACTCTAGGTTCTAGTCCACTAAAGGAGGTGCGAATACAACGTGCAGATTACAAGTGACAGTTAGAAGAATGTCAGGGAAGTCGACAATACTCGACAACATTTAGGGATAGATGTAGATCCACTGGTCAAGGATTATAATTCTGATCTTGGGAGAGAGGGCAACCATTCTTAAGAACCAAAAAGACTGAGCTGAGAAAAGCCTTTTGTGTCATTGAAAGGACGGCAGGACCTTTGATATATCAATAGAGGGAGAAAAAAGAAATTTTTTTGCTCATCTTTATAGTATGAAGAAAGAAATAAGGTCCAAAGTCTTAATTGCTAATAGTAGTTTTATCTATAGAATGGATCATGAAAATGGCGACCAAAATATTATTCGAATCCATTTACGATCCCGAGTTTTGAGACAGACAAACACATCACACTTTCACTCGGACGAGGCTACCACTTGGCAAGGGGGTCTAAGAACACCTCGATCAGTCAAGTACAATCAACACTCGTCTCGTAGTACCAGTTGCAATACTTAACTAAAGAGTGAATTTATCAACGAAGCTCAAGTTGTTTAGTCGGCAGCAAAGTGTTGTTGTCGAGTCTACTTGAAAATTATCCATTAATCTTTCAACATAATTCCAATTAAGGCTACAACTCGCAGCGAACATTCAATGCACCATCCCTATTTGATAGCAATTCAACAGTATATCTTGAATCCCAACCAATTTTTATTTTTAATTTTTTTAAAAAGCATCCAAAAGTTAACCACTTGGAGAGTAGACAACAAGTATTTGGGCAAAAAATAAGTGGATAAGATTATGCAAAAGGTGCATTGAGCCCGTGGAGTACACAAAAGGGCCCAACAACTAAGAGGCCCCAGAGTTGGTGACCACGGACCAGTCTTTGCCTGCATATGCAATCAAGCTCCTTCCCAACTCTACAAGCCACTGGGGTTGTTTGGGAATCTACTGCTATTTATTTTTAATTTTTTACTACTAATTTAAATTATAAATTATAAATTTTTTCAAACACTTACAACTTTTGTTATAATTTTTAATTATTTTTTTTTATTTTAACTACAAATTATAATCTTTATCACACACTCACAGCTTTTACTACAAACTACAATCTATAAACTACTAGCAGTAGTTTTGCCAAACACCAACACTGATCTAAGAGAGTTTTATGTATATTCACACGAATCTACAAACCACTGATCTAAGAGAGCTTTGTGTATATTCACATGATCAAAAGAAAAAGAGACCTAATTGTTCCCACGCTGCTATTCTCAGGACCCAGTATCTTACCAGGCCACCATGAACCATTCCGTCGCCGAACCCAAACAATTGTTCCCACGCTGCTATTATTCACACCTGTTTCCTTATCCGAACTTCCCATTTCTCTCTCTCTCTCTCTCTCTCTCTCTCTCTCTCTCTCATACTGGTACTGTTGATGATCGTTGGCATGCTTAGATACCTAATTGATCAATCTGTCTCCAAATCAAATTCTAGAATCCAAACAGAATGAACTGTCGACGATCCTTTAAAAGACTGGGAAACCATACTTTTCAACCACCAGAAAAGAAGAGAGAGGATTGACGATGTGTCCAGATGATCGAAAAACCACCAAATTTGGAGGGCCCAACGGGTATGATTGGGGTTACAGATAGGGTTGCGTTCAAATTTGGGGCATTTTCACTTCTAAGGCTTTTGCGATAATTTCATGAATTGACAACTCTCTCATTCAAAACATCAATCGATTCTCACTCCAAACCGATGCATTGATGGGTGTTGTCACGGTTAGGGTTAGGGTTAGGGTCAGGGTTAGGGTTAGGGTTCTCGATTAAATCTGGAGAAATTTCACTTTCAGGTTTCCGCAACAATTTCATAGATCAATTGACAATCGGCTATCTGATTCAAGACCAGCAATTATTATTTTATCTGTCCATTGTATCAGTTCAATCACTCTATACCTCTATGGCTGTAGCTTGTACCGTTTGGGTTGAGCTCTGAATCGCTGGTATTGACTCACTTAACAAGATGAAACATTGGTAGAGTTTGGCATTGCGAATAGTTTGTAGATTATAGTGAAATAAATTATAATTATAATTTATAATAAAATTTATAAATATGTACAAATATAATAATTTGTAAATAAAATTAATTATTTATAAAAAAAAATATTAATTATAAATTTTAGCAAGATTTATTAGTGTTTAAAAGAAATTATACATTACTAAAATTAATATCTGAAAACTATAGCCCGTTTTGGCTAATTTTTAGAAATTTTGTTTATTTTTTTATTTTTTTGAATTTTTCATCTTGTAATTATAAATTTTATTTTTTGAATCGTCTCATGAATTGAAAAAATAAAAAAATTAATTAAAATATTAAAAAATATTTAAAATAAAAATAAATAACATAAAATTTAATTTATTATTTTATTTTTTTATATTTTTTTATCTAAATTATTATACTTTTTTTTTTATACTTATCTCAATTATTCCAAAGCTAAACACTACCATTACCCGAGTTGGGTCTGTCATATGGGACGTGAAAACTTCGACATTATAGTGGTTTTTCAACTCTTTTATGGGCGCTATTAAAAATTTAAAAAAAAAACACCTTTTGTTGATATTAAAATTTTACTAAATTTTTTTTTTTTTTTTGTATACAGACAACTAACTACTAAAATTACAAAAAGTTAATCTTGATTATCCATTTACATTAAAATTAATAAGTATTATAAATTTCAATAAAAATAAATTATTGTAATTCAATTTTTATAATTGATTATATATGTAGGTAATATTATTATTTCATAAATAATTACTCATAAAACATCATAAATAGTTACCAATAAAAAGTTCAAGAATTTGACTGCCTGCTTTTTTAGCAATAAAATTTTATAGATTTGGTTATAACTATTTTCATTTGGGAAGTTGTACGGTTTTTTTGAATATAGAATAAGTAAAATTTATAAATAAATCTGTAATACGGAACGAAAATAGAATAATGGTTAAGTAAAGGAAAATAGTAGCCAAAATTAGAGTAGATGCAGTATGAACATGAGAAAATTGAGAATTCATGAGTTAATGAATGTTAAAATATTAGATTGATTGTTAAAATATTATATTAATTTTATTCTGATTTGATTTTATTCTCTATATTTATTGTATTTCCTTTCTTGTTTATCTCTATTCGCCTATAAATAGGCCATATATTGTACATTTGCAATATATTAAAAATATACAGTTATTTTTCTTTTTTTAATTTTTTCATGGTATCAAAACCACAATCTTGTGGTCTGTAGGACGTCGTCCAGTCGTCGCCGCACGAGCCTCAGTCGGATCAGGCACTGGCATCGCCGGAATCACCGCCGCCGCTACTCTCGGAGCCTTGTCACCGTCACGGATCTCCCTCACGTGCTCGCAAACCTCCACCATCAACGCTAGTGCCTGCCTCCGTCGCTCTCGTCGCCCCAACCAGACACTTGCTGTCGTCACCTGACGCTCTGCCGCCGTCTGTCGCTTCCGCCGCCGCCGTCCGTCGCTCCCACCGTCTGTTGCTTCGGCCTCAACTAGATCCACCAGATCTGGCCTCCCCCGTGCTGTTGACGCCACTGTGTTGCCGCCTTCGTTCCCTTGCCGCCGGCGCCGCTTTGCCTCTCCACCACGCCGCCGACACCGCTGCTCACTTCTTCGCTTCTGCCGCCGCCGTCCGCCGCTTCCACCGTCTGTTGCTTCGGCCTCAACTAGATCCACCAAATTTGGCCTCCCCCGTGCTGTTGACACCACTGTGCTGCCGCCTTCATTCCCTTGCCGCCAGCGCCGCTTTGCCTCTCCACCACACCGCCGGCACCGCTGCTCACTTCTTCCTTCTCGATCTCCTCAAGTGCCACCCATGTGTGCCTCTCACAGCAAACAACTGAGTATTGGAGAAGAAGATGTATTGGGGTTTTAATCCAGTGTGGTCTTAATC
>JAOTRH010000001.1:10620089-10651619 GCA_034768845.1 Heliamphora exappendiculata
GAGGGGGTGCTCGGCGACTGTGTGGGAGAGGGGGAAAGGGGTTGGCGAGAGAGAGACAATGGGAGGGAGGTCGGCGACGGTGAGGGGAGGGGAGGCGATGGTGAGGGAGAGGGGTTGGCGAGGGTGAGACAGGGTGAGAGAGGTCGGCAAAGGGAGGGGAAGGGGAGAAGGGTGGGTCAGCGACAGTGAGGGGGGGCTTGACAATGGTGAGGGAGAGAGAAAGAGGGGTCGGCGAGGTTTCCTGGTGTACGGGGGCTAGTTGGTTGGAGCTTCTGGCTTCTTTTTTTGGGTGGTAACTAATGAGAGAGAGGATGGAGAGGCATGAGGAAGAGGCAAGGAGGGGCGTACGCGCGAAGGTTGCGCAAGGCTTGAGTCTACGCACAAGGGGGGCGCGAGGAGGGATAGCTGTGTCTCTATTTTTTTTTATTGTTAAAATAAATGTTGAGAATGAAAAAGACAAAAAAAAAACACACATTAAGTTTACAAAGGGGGGCTAAAGCTTGCGCAGGGGGTGGGGTTGGTTGTTTCGCTATTCTTGTTAGAAGTGATGGAGGTAAAGGTTACGGAAGTAAGGGGGTACCGTGCCTTTTTTGTTTTTTGTTTCTTTTTTTTTAAAGCTATAATGGAGGAAAAACATTTTATGGAGATAAAAATTGAAGGAGTTGGGGTTTGTGGAGCTTGGGGGTTGGGTTTTATGGAGATAAGAGAAAGGGAGGTAAGGGGGTACCGCTATTGGTTTTTTTTTTAAGCTACCGTGGAGATAAAACTTTCTATATAGAGATGGAGGGAAGATTTAGGGGGTTAGGTTTTGTGGAGTTAGGAGTTTTAGAGGTAAGAGTTAGGGAGGTGAGGGGGTACCGCGGCTGTTTGTTTTTGTTTTTTTTTTTTAGAGCTATCATGGAGGTAAAACTACTATATAGAGATGGAGGGAAGATTTAGGGGGTTAGGTTTTGTGGCGCTAAGAGTTATAGAGGTAATAGTTAAGGAGGTGAGGGGGTACCAGAGGTAAGAGGTAGAGAGGTAAGGGGTAAGGGAGGTGAGGGGTACCATTGTTGGTAATTTTTATATTTTTTTTAGCTACCATGGAGGTAAAACTACTATATGGAGATAGAGGGAAGATTTAGGGGGCTAGGTGTTGTGAAGCTAGGAGTTATAGAGGTGAGCAGTAAGAGACGTGAGCAGTAAGGAAGGTGAGGGGTATATCGCTATTGGGTTTTTTTTTTTTTGAAGTGCCTTTCTTTTTTATTGTTGTTGTTAACAATCATGTTGTGGGTTCGAGGAGGTGTTATAGCCACTGGCAAAAGAGCTAAGCCTAAGAGGACCAAGAAAAGTACCAAACTCAAGGCGGAGAAGGAAGCGGCACCTTCTGAGGTACCTTTCCATGCCCACTGGCATAGAGCTCCTTTCCTAGGGTTAGATGATAAGATGTGGGGCTTCATGTCAAAGTTTGGGGACAATGATACGGATACCGAGTGCGATATCCTTCTTGATTGGCCAGAGACAGAAAGGGATGAGGTGGAGTTTATACTCGGTGTTACGGTTTTGTATTGAGGGTGGCCGATGTCCATACAGCTTTACTTCATTTGAGAGTTGTACTCAGCCTCACCGGGCATTCGAGGTTTGAGCAACATAGATCCTAGAAAATGGTGATTATATACGGTTGCTCAAGGCAGCTGGGGTACTTCACGGTGTACAAAATATCTTTCAGCTCGCGGTGGGAAAGGACAATAGTTGGCTAGATGTTATGGTATCGCGATGGAGCACCACTTCTCATACCTTTATTACTAGTTGGGGTGAGATGGGGCCTACTTTAAAGGACGTTGTTGTGTTGACGTGTCTTCCTACTCTCGGTACTGAAGATCCCTCGATGAGGAGCTTATCTTCTCAGCAACAGGGAATATCATCTGTGCTAGGAGCTTCTACGGAGTTGATAGGAAGGGGCCTCAGTGCCTATCAAAAAGGAGAGTTCAGAGGTACAGCGCTACGAGTTAATAATAAGAATACATTTGCCAGATGGATACGATATTGGTATTAGGACTTGAGTGGTGCAAATGCTGCTAAACTGCGTGACGGCATTCCTGGTGAGGCTTTAAATAAGCCGTAGTATCTTGCAGCATTTTTGGCATTTTGGTTATCTTGGTACAATTTTCTGGGGCTGCCACATGACGGTATTGACGTGAGCCTTTTTGACCTAGCAACCATCTTATCGATTGAGCGGCCCATGGCTTTGCCTCCTTTATTCCTCGACACGTTATACAGGAGACTTGATTTGTTAAAGACAGATACAAAGCGTTTGATGTGGAGATATGACGTTGTCAGTTACGCACATTCATCATTCTTGCAAATGTTTTTCTTTGAGAGATATCCCACTGTGACCCTAGCACCGCATGCTTTAAAAGGTGGTGAGGACACTCGCCCAAGGCGGAGGGGGCTTAAGGAGGCTCCTATGTCTAAGAACCCTCTTTGGAACTCCACGCCATTGATGAATACTAGGATGTATAAGGGTTTTTTGTGGGGAAAGGCGAGTTGTTTACAGCCTCGATGAACGTGATGGGCAAGGAGTTGTCCTTCAATATTTTTCGAACGAGACCAGATAAGCTCATGCATTCTTCTCCATTTTGCTCGACGATCTGGAGTATGGTTTTCGTGGCCTGGAGTCGAGTCGGCTCAGAAAGCTCAAACTAGTCAAAGAACCATTTGAACTTAGTGGGATTTTGGATGGTGGTGGCTCTTTTTTCTTCAAAGGTTGGTAGGTCTTGTTTCGCTGCTACTTCGCAAGCCACGGGCTCTTTCAGCTCGTCATGGTAAGAGATGGTCATTGTTGAAGCAACAGAGGGGGCGTTATTACTATAATTGACCATCATTACTGCTTTACCTTTGTCTTAGTGTGCCAGGAGAGCGAATTTCGGAGGACATCCTTGTTTTGTGGGAGTTCCAAAGCTTCGTCTCGAAGCATCTTTTTTACTAGGTGTTGTAACCCCCAATAATCTTTGGTAGCATAGCGCACCATCCGGTGACAAATGCAATAATCTGGATGAGAGATATCTCTTTTTAAAACTGGTTTCCAGTAGTACCACCTTTCCATCATTGATCCAGGCGTCAATGAGAGAGATCTTCCTCGAACCTGGATCGTTTGCTGTGGGCATCGCAAGCTCGATCGAAAGTATCAGAGGCCGCATACATAAAGGGGCCTTGTTTATACCTAGGCCTCCAAGAAGAGAAAGCTTAGTACCGCTGCGGGCGAGGAGGTTCACGGGGAGCGAATCTGACCGTTTCGCTCAAGTTTTTGGCTGCTAAACACAAAGCAGAGAAATCTTGAAAGTTATGATTTACCATATGGATCTTTTAGGTAGAGCTCATTCTTTCGATGCAAAGCTTTACCAGCTGATCTTCGCCTACTGGGTCCTGGATATCCACCACCAATTCGTGAAAACGTCGCACATATGTAAGCAAGTCCTCCGAGTGTTTCTAGCTTTCCCTCATGAGGTGGAGGGTAGTCAAGCGTTCTTCCACGTAGAAGAACTTGGCATAGAACTTCTTGACTAACTCTTCCCATGAGGAGATAGAGCCAAGAAGTGAGTTGGCATACCATGAATAAGCTATGTCAGTGAGGGATTTAGAAAACTCCCGTAGCTTGAGATTACTATCTCCGCTATGAATACCGAGCATATCTACTAATCGAGTGACATTCTTCTTAGCGTTTCCCCTCTCTCTGTCCGTCAAAACGGGTGAACTAGGCGACGACATAACCATCAGGGTAGGGAGAGTTTAGGACCTCAAGAGGGCATGGGGGGCGTAGATCAAGGTCTGGAATAGGGCAACTACGTGTTCTTTCACCTGTTCCAACGTGAAATGTGCCACAGAAAAACTAGGTTGACCTTGTAGGTGTAGAGCTGAACCTACACCGTGAGAGAAAACTTGGGGGACTCGCATTGGTGGTTGCCCTGCCGGTGGCGACGGGGGCTGCACCCTTGGTCCCTCAGGTTCCAAGTGTGCCTGAGTTTCTGAACCCACTGGGAGGGGTGGATCTGCTGCTTCTGTCTGGGAGGCTGGTACGGACTTGGGTCCCTTTTGCAAGGTGAGCAAGGTTTCCATGAGAAGGTTTTAAGTTTGCTACATAACGGCTAAATGGTCGGCTACGGCTCAAAGTTGGTCAGCGATGATGCAGTTAGCCGATTGCTTGTCGCGGGGACCATCTGCATGGTGTCCCCCTGAGGTTTCTGTCACCATAAGGCTCGCTTGAGAATGGTTATGATTACCATGCGTGGCTTTCCTGGGAGCCACATATGGCGGACACCACTCTTCCCCAGCAGAGTATAATGTAAGTGTGGCGTTCTGGCGCAGACTGGAGTAGTGAAGTCTTCGGAAGATGAAGTGCACCACAGTGACTCGAGGACGCCAGAGGTGGAGGAGGTGAGAACTCAAGGCAGCCTTAGAGAGAGAGAGAGAGAGAGAGAGTGGCAGTAAAGAGCAGCCAGAGATATGGAGAGATTGAGATGGATCTGATTGAGAATGACTGAGAATAATATGATATGTTCTGGAAGTAGTGTACCCATTTATAGGCGATGTGGAGGAGACACTCGTATTTTCAAGATCACTAAGGCAGACACCATTAGTTTGGTGGCCTGTAATATGCGAGATGGCTTTAGTGGATGTCAGCTCTCATGCCTGGAGCTTCGTGTCTTGATCATGCGTCTTTCTCTCTATAACTAGTCATATGGATTTGCATGAACGACACTCCATTGACAAACTGTAGAGTTCTAACCTGCAAATCACGTACCTCTTTTGTTTTCGAGCGAGAAAGTGCCTAGGCCCTGCTCCCAGCCTAGAACTATGTTAATGTTGGAGATGCATGGATCGTGGACTGGCCCACTTGCCCAAGAGGGGTTAACCCAACGCCTGTATGGAGATTGGTCCGTGGCCTACTTGCCCGAAGGCGAAAAAATTGTTCCAACAGTCTGTATAGAGATTGACCCAATGGCCTACTTGGAGATTAGCCCACCAGCCTACTTGCCCGGAGGCGAGGAAATTAACCCACTTGTCCGGAGGCAAGTTGGACTGGATACCTACAATAAGCACCATAAAGATTGAGTATATAGATAAGAGTAGAATGTGTTAAACTCACACAAAAGATATATAAGCAGCCACAAAACATGCTCTTTAAACTATGGATCCATATACAAATAGTAATTTTTCTTACAGAAATTCACATATCTACAACAATGTTGAACTTCATGCATCACATCAAACTTCTAAAGACAAAAATCATTTTGATCCCCCCTAAAGCAGAAGCAATCCACAATCATTGATAATGAATGGAATTTGACAAAAATGGAATCTGTATCTGCATTGACAATAATTCCATTAGCAACTTCAGGCTTCAGAAGTTTTGCTAATTATCACAGAAGCATAATTAGAAATGGTAGACTCAGGAGATTGTCGCAGCCTCCCAATCACTGAAAATAGGTCAGATGAGCGGAGAAATTCTCTGCACGGGAGATGTGCACACATCTTGGCCAATGAAAAGAGAGCAATCTTTAAAGGTGACTCATTTATAGCATCCTTCTTACTTGGGTTCAAGGCCACCACAGAACAATCGGCCACCAACTTTAGTAAAGCCTGAAATGTTTAGTTTCCCCAACAAATCAGAATATAACTATTGTAAGTGGTAAGAAGTTCCAATTATCCTATTTACCAAAGCAATGCTAGATGATGGCTTCAATAGTTACCAATGCGAATTGATTCATTGAATACATCTCATTATCTCATATTATATCCATAAATGCACAAATTATATAATAATAGGTGTAAAAACAGAATTCAATTACAATAAATGTTTTTTTTTTTTGCAGAACAATTGAAATTTGTTGCTCAAGATGCAATCTAGCATGCTATTTAAAAAATGGATAAACACATTGCTTTATGAAAAAATAAAATTATTTTCAATTTATAGTACAAAAAAATACAAAATTCAGGCATTAAGTATGTTTACAAGAAGCAAGTAGACTTTTTAAAAGCAAGGCAAATTGCTTTACATCTACACTAAAAATAACTTTTTGTTCAGCAAAACAAAAATTAAAAACTACTAACTAGTAAGGACAACATAGCATTTTACTTATCCAAAAGCCATACAATAGCGTGTAAAGTAAAAGATTATGAATGTCCACAAACCTGCATGGCTCCTTTAGAAACAATATCTTCACAAAGCTTGTTAGAATTGCGAACCAGATTGCTTAAAGCACCTGCTGCATTTGCTTTGGTTTTGTCCTCCTCAGCTGAAAGCAGCAAATTTGCAAGTCGAGGAATAGATCTCCTCAACTCTTCATACAACAGGTCGTTGTGATAGGCAGCGTTGCCAATCTAGAAAAAACCACACCGGGTGTTTGAGATCACTAATGCCAGAATAATAATCATTAAAAGCATTTTGGAAGTCGCACACAAATATCATTAAACAATACATGGAAAAGTATCTTACAGCAAAACAAGCAAATTTCCGTGTACGTTTGTCTGAATCAGCACATCGATCAATAAGGAGACCAACAATTTTATGCTTTGCCTATAATAAGAATCAAAATTAAGAAGGCACCAACAGTTCAAGCCTCCCAGAAACTTCCAGAAATGAAATAAAAGTTAGAGTAAATAATACTTATCTCTCATGAAGTTTAAGTTTATTACAGGGACTTCCCATGTGGTATCTGAAATTACACTAATTTTTTCTGATATTTAATTTTAACATTAATTGCACTAAATTGTTAAATTTTTGAATAAATTTTTATGATCCAATCTGTTCATTACGTAGAACTCGTCGAGTTTGGTGAAAATTTAGATTCATCCGATATCTGTAATTAATTTATTGGATAAGATCAATTAAATACAAATATAGAATGAATCTAAATTTTCACATGCTAAACAAACTCGACGAGTTCTACGTAATGAACAGATTGAATCATTAAAATTTGTTCCAAAATTTAACGTTTGGGTGCAATTGATGTTAAAATTAAATCTCATAAGAAACTAGTGTAATTTCAGAGACCACATAAGAGATCCTTGTAATAAACTTAAACTTCAAGGGAGGTAAGTTTAATTTACTTTAAAAGTTATCTCTACTGTAAGTTATTTCAGTATCATGATTAATTTCAGTCACTCATAAAGAAGGAAAACCATTCCAAAAAGAATCAAACGTCTAAAAAGGACAAAATTTTAACATCATTTAAAATCTTAGGAAGCAAACTATCACTCATTACTTACCAATGAACTATAGAAATAGGAACTATGCCGACACATGTTGCCTATAGCACTACATGTCTTTGCTCGCACATTGGGATCTTCATGGGTAAGAAAGTCCTTCAAGAACTCCAACATATCAGCCCCATTAATGTACTCGTAGAAAACCTGCAAGCACAAATAATCTAAAGTTACTTCATCCTTTCATCAAATAAAATTTTCATTGCAACGAGAAGCAAAGATATGCAGTCAAATCATTACTGCAAAAGTGAAACAGGCCAAGCAGATCCAAACAGAGGTAGCTGGACTGGAATTTATTATAATTATTTTCAAGTAGAATTCCCTAATAAGTGCTTAGTGCAACTAGAATTTCCCTCGCACAAAATGAATGAAAGGCACTTGGAACTATGTATATTCAAATAATTGTTCATGTTTGTCTATACATAGAGATAGAAAACTTTCTATACCTCAAAACCACTCAAGGACCCAAGATGCAAACTGAAAAAGAAAAACACATTTTAGAAAGTAGAAACATGGCACTGGCAAATTCCAATGTATGAGTTACATTTCTACATCAAAACCATAGAAAATACTCCATTATAATTCCAAAACATCTTTGTGAGATAGGAACCATGACGTAGTTGAAAAGGGGAAAAAAGAAACTGAAATTTGAGAAGACTACAGTTTTCCGGTCTAGAAACATATAATTATTTACCATATATAACATAAATGGCCATGAGGAAAAAACCAAAGGAAATTCCAGCTTGTCGTCAGTGGCAGTTACTTCATGCACTGTGTTAGTTCTGCACCCAGTTATCCCTCTTGGCAGTTGGCACGTTGAACCAAGAGAAAGAAAGCTGGATAACAGCCTATGTGGACCTTGTTTCTCACTTTTTAGCTGATATAACATGTAAACCTACCTCATTTTAACATTCATAACCTCTTCGTTTGTGTTATCAAATGAAATTCGGCAGTCCCCATTTTCACGATTTATTTGCTGCACTCATACTCTATTATTTGTGCCTTGAGTCGAGAAGTTAAACTAGGAGTTGTCATGGGTTGCACAAGACAATCCTCCCCAAAATTTAGCTGGTCATTGTTTGGGAGATCCATATATACCAGAAACTCAACTTCTTCATTCTAATGCTCCTTAGATAAAGTGTGAATAGATATTAAAGGCCGAGGAAAGAAAATAATCAGAAGAAATTGGCAATTGAAAAGGTGTCCCTTCAAGTAGCACTCTTTCAAGTGGCAAAAGGCCTACTTTATCACATGATATTTTGAATTGAATTAATAGGCATACCCTCCATATTATGCCGCTTTTGGTTTAGATTAAGACTAAACTAACTGAACAAACATACCATAGAGTTAGGAATGCCAGTTTTTACTCAGAACCATTAGAAAAGGGTTAGAGCTTGACCTTATCCATACGAGCTAGATCTGAGACTATCATTAGAACATCCATCATGACCTCTCTTGGGCATGAACTGCCAAGAAACCTTCTCACTCTGCCCGGATCCAACAAACCTTTTCCCAAGAGTTGAATTGCAAGAGGTCGATGGCCAGTCATTTTAGCAAGAAATGCGACAGGCCTCGCAATATCTTTTAACTCCATATGTTCCAAGCACCGAAGAACAATGCCAGGGACCCCCACCTTAAATTTTAGAATCAATTATGTCAGAAAACATAAAAATCAAATTGGTTGTGCAACACCACAACAATATACCATTTAATTTTCTTATTTATGCTAACACAAAAAGGATTTAACAATTGCTTTTAATTGCATTTCTGTAAAACATTTTTTGCAAAATTAAGTGATTAAAACTTGGGAAGGCCATATAAACTTTCCGTGGATAGTTGCTGAGTTGCTGAATGCATGGATATCCACTATGAACCAATTATGCCATTACACTTGCACCCCATTCAGAAAGGAAAACACATTTTATATCAATGTACATGAAAACATTTTTCTTCTCCCATTTCAAAAGATGCAAAAAGAACAACAAGAAATGGGATAAAATAAAAAATCTGACCTCCAAAAGGATCTGTATATATTTTGCCATGTTAGTCTCAATTGCTTTTACCATGTCCTTGTCCTCCATGCAAACTTTCCCACCCGGTGAGCCCACATTAAGAACAAATCCACTACTCACTGAAGCAGTGGCAGATGGCAAGCCTGGGGAATTCTGCATTGCAACAAAAGGAAATGCTAGGAGATCGATAACAGCATTTATTACATCTCTGGTCCCATCCTTCCCACCACCAGGCCCAGTCCAGCACCGTACAAGCTTAAGATGTGTATCAGATATCAAAGTAGACATGAACTTGATGTGTTCACTCCTAACCAAAATCTGACTAAATGTTGAAACTCCACCAGAAAGACATTGACATATTGAAGAAATCGCCCACACAACCCCAACAGGTGATAGCCCAACATGAGTATTTGTACAGTCACTTCCTTGAGAAGAAGCATCAAAATGGCTTTTAGCCAACAAATCAACCAGCAGCTGAGGAATGCCACTCGCGCACAACTGTTGAACAGCTAACGGTCCTCCCCACTTCAGTTTAGATTCCAACAAGCCAACACACCCATCCCTAAGGCCATGCCAGTAGGAGAGCATACCATTCTGTATAGAAGGCTCTCCTTCATTTTCACAAACTGGTATAATCTTGAGGTAGTCACAAAGTGAGGCAGTTCGAGGGATCAAAGGCACAGCTATTTCTGATATTGAAGACTCCAAGGGAGTTCCACTTTCGAGGGACAGAATAAATGCAAGAGCCGACATAGCAAACGCACAATGAATATGGAAAGAATTCTTCATTTTATCGTCAGAAGAAAAATGATGAGCGAGAATAGAAAGCCGAGAAAGCTGCTTTTTCGAAGATGTTGTAAGCATAAAAAGTGCAGAAGTCCTTCCAGATGATTTCAAACACTGTGCAACAGTAGCAAGGATAAGACATGAGTGCAGAACTAGGAGCGATGGGTTTGCGATTTTGCACTTGGCATTGCCTGCTTCAGTTTGGAGATCCTTATTTGAAGATGAAGCACAAAAAGATAATATAGAGAAAATTTCTGAAATGATTGTTCCATCACCTCCACCACTGACAACTGTAGTAGCAGGTAAAGAGCTTGGTAAACCACAGAGAACACTAGAAACAATTCCACTGCGCACACTACACCTCAATGTGATCTGGAACATCATAAAATCACAATATTTTTATAAACACCAAATATTGTGAAAGACTAGACACAAGGATCAAACAAACCAAATGCAGAGAGACTCTTAAGTTATAAACCCTAACAAAAAGATGCAATAAAAAACATGCTATATTCAATTCAAGACCAATTTGGGTGATTAATCACTTTTATGAGAATATATGATAAAGGGGAATCCAAATATAGACGTGTATTGATCCTAAAAAAATGTAACCCGAAGCGTCAATGATACTCTTAAGTCACCAATTGTTCCAAAAACTTAAGTTATTAAAAATCTGCTCAACAATGTATATCAAACTATCCAACGCTCGCCCTCACATGTGACCCTATCTCGCATGTGAAGAGACAAAAAAACTGAATTGAATAGGTGCACCAACACACATTTTGTACAATAACAAATATAACAAGGAAACAATTATTACAAGATTTGAATCCAAGACCTCCTAAAACCACTCTGATAAGGACCTCCTGGAACCACTCTGAATTCATGTTAAGTCACAAATTATCTCAAAAGCTTAAACTGTTAGGAATAGACCCAACAATGTATATCAAGTTATCAAATAGATTCTTAAACTCCATAAACCATTTCATATTCCAAGAAGGCATTGGATCACTAAAAGAGTAGGTATGCAAATTTTATGTGTCCTTAATTGACACATAGGCTACTGACAATAAGCAACATTAGCAACAAAATTTTCATGTGCTCGTGCAATATATAGAGAAACATGACAACAATGGAGCAATAAGTAATAAACACCTGGATAGCAGCAGACAGGGCAGCCTCCAGACGTTGGCGAAGACAATAGTAAATAGCAACCTGTGTGGCTTTGGATCTGAGAATTGCTTTTGTCACCACATCAACAACTTTCTCTGATTCTGCTCCGACCACTGAACCTTGGTCATGATCCCTAACATCCAGTTGAAGTAAAGAATGGCTCCGCAAAACATTTAGGGGGAATAAATAAGCATTTTCTTTTATAGAGATAATTTCAAATGCATTTATCATTGACCAAATAGCCCTACAAGCTTCACAAGCAGCACGTAACAAATGTGAAGAGCCTGACATAAGACTTGAGCCTGAAATTGCTAAGCATGAACACAGAAGGTCTGCTACACCTGATACTTTAGCATGGTCCAAAACTTGCTTAAGAATTTCATTCACCGTTGAAGAAGCAGAAACCACCTCAGTAGCCAAAGTAGCTCTACATGCTTTGAGACCCTGAGCTACTCGAGATAACATGACTGCAATGAAAGCAGTGGACTCACATAGAACTCTTCCAGACGCATCATCATTTGCACCAACCACCTAGAGATTCAATAACATTAGAGCCAAAAAAAAATTTACTAGACAGCTGATACAGAGAAAACTCTTAAGCAAAGAAAATAACCTGTGAATACAATTGTACAGATGCAATCCAATGTGTGCGATATGAGCCCCCAATTTCACCACCAAAATTATCAACTAGCTTCTTTATTATTGAGAAGCTCTGCATTAGAAATTTTAACCGAGTCAGCAGCCATTAATGGACATACAGCTTGTACTCCGAAACAAAACAATTTTTTTTTAGACTATCAGAAATTATGGGATCCACAGGCCTTGAGGAATTTACATATATCCAAAAATTAGTTACAATGTCACTTGAAACTAAAGGCCTGGTAATTGATGGCAGTTTGCTAGCGAAAATTGTCAGGGTAAATCTTATAATTAGCTACTCAGTTTCTTGTTGGAAACAAAATGAGTTAGCTGCAAACACCAATTGTGATATCTGAATATTGACATGGAAAATACGGTTAAATGTGTCTCACAATTTAAGACGCTTAAGCAAAAGAAAATTGTGATTTTGGATCAACATTTTAGCTAATTTTGGTGAGTACAACTCCAAGCAATACAGCCAAATGATAAAGACATGCAAGAAGTGAAGCCAGATGCTTACTTGAAAATCAACAAGGATATACCTTCGCAATTATGTCATTAACATCAGGGGATTTAAGATTCACGATGTTAGCAGTAAAACCAAGAAGTTCATGTACTATTTCGTCAAGTATTCCAGAAGTATTGATAGCTCCAGCTGCCACTAGGTTCAAAAGGATCCTCATCGACTGGTTTAAACTAAGAATATCTTGATCCCTGGAAAATTGTAACAAGCATTTAGGATAGCAAACACCAAGAAGTCTATAGTCATCTAAAGACCACATAAATGATTATGCAATGACCACCCAATAAATAATTAGTCAAATGGCTAGCATGACAGGAAATCCCTAGACTAAGCCACCTCACTTGTAGAGGTTTAGGGACCTAAACATAGAATTAAAGTGGTGGGGATCTCTTCATTCAGTAAAAGAAAAGGGAAAAGGGGGCAAATCCTTGAGCAGGGAATAGAGAAAAGTCAACATGGCAATCCAGAATTTTACCAATTTTTACACAGGAAACAGCCAACACCAAACAGGGCTTTAATTTTGAACTTACCCCAAAAAGAAAGGATAGTATCCTCCTTGTCACCACAGCATCTGAAGGCCGAAGAAAAAAATCCCAAGGACTAGTACTATTCAAAAAAAATTTAAACATAAAATGAACAGTGAAGCCATCAATCAAGTGAAAGCGGAATGGTTAAACCGTTTTGTCTAACAGCAGGAAACTACACACGTGTTGACAATGTTAATGTGATTATTGATCCTTGACCAAACACACCAGTAGGACATTTTCTAATGTAGAAGCTCCCAGATTGAGAGTGCAACATATGATGTGAATTCTCCATGCATGTACCAATATTGTTGTCTTCAACAGTCCCTACCAGTTCCAGTGTAAGACTTTTACATCTATGTATGAATATGGTGTATGCATGCACCTTCATTACCTGAAAGAATTTTGTGCTCCTTTGCACCAGTTTTTCAAAGGTGCCAAAATAACAGATAATGCTTCATTATCTTGACCAATTAGTTTTGCCCCCTTGACTGTGCGGGAGTTATTTTCCAACCTGTCCAAGGCTCGGCAACCTGAACGAAGAAATACTATTAGTATAAGGTTCCCAATATAAATACTAAAAACACAGGAAGTGATTAAGTAAATTAAACAACCTAAATAGAAGCCATTAAAAAGAAACAAATGGTATACATGCAAATGCATAGGGAAAACTGTTATTCAGCTTGAGACACAATATAGAACAAAAATCAAAAATGCAAATTTGATACGTGTAATACAGGGAGCAACATAATTGCATTTTATCTAGTGAGATAAAGAAAAGTTGCGATAAGCTTAAGAAAATCCTTGAAGAGGGTAAAGAACTAATATAGCGTTAAATTAGCCATCTATGCAATAAATAAATAAAACAAGAAAAATGAAGTGAAAGAGACAGGAAATAATATTTTTCCAATTTAGAACCTTAAGCTACCTGACTGCTCAACATCAGTCGGAACTGTAAATCCAGGGAAGTCCTCTCTTGGTGAAAAATTCTCCACCACCAAGTTAGGACTATTTGATTGGGGATCACTTCGAAGGCTTGGAACACTACAGTTTCCAATAGCAACAGGCGATTGGTTCTTACCTATCAGAATGTAACTAGGGACAGTTAGATATATTGAAATCCTAATTATATGTGACATACAGTGTAGGCCTTACTATCAGGACTTGCACCAGCCAATCCAGCTGGCATATAAATGTTTCCTTGAACCCTCCAAGCTGCATTACATCCCATAACTGCATCAGTTGTAGCATTAATCTCCTGACAATGATTGCCACAAAGCATTGTTAATTGTATAACTACCAACGGAAATAAAAATTCTCCAAAAACATCATGTGAAAAGCAAAAGTCATTTTTACCTTGGCATCCAGTTCTTCCAAAGTTTCTTTGACAAATGGGTGTTCAAGAAGAGCAGGCCAAGTCAGTCTGTTTTGTGGTTCCTGTACCAAGATTTAATAGCTAAATTACCAACTGCTAAGATAAACCTATTAGACATTCTATAAGCACATAATTTTAGCTAAGTACTACCTTATTAAGCAAACCTTTTAGGAAGTTTCTGAAATTTGGACTCATGTTGTCAGGATATTTTACTGGATCCTGGCATGCAAAAAATCTAACTTATATCTCAACGCATTTCATTTCAGATCCACATTTTTATGCAAAGTTCACACGCATTTACCTTAATGATGTGGCGGATGAGTGCATAAACTGAATTTGTATAAAATGGCGGTTGACCAACAAATAGTTCATACCTGATCATACCCACAATCAGCTAGTTAACATTCAAGATTGCAAAAAATATGAGGTAAGAAAAGATAAGAAAGAAGGCTAATACATGATGTTATCATGTTAATGGTTGTTAATCATGCTGCATAAACAAATAGGCTAGATGAAACTATAATGTTCTGCTAGATAGTTACTGCATCAAGAGAATAAAGCTACATAATTCCCACTCTTCCTTTTGCTGTTGGACTAGTTGTACAGAACATTTTCATACACAAGAAGTTAACAAATTTCTCTTGGATCTTTGCATTTTTTTCCCCGATAACTAATCATAAAATGGCACTAAGAGAAGGCCACCCATAACAAAAGGGGAAGAAAACGCCGTACAAAAAGGGAGGAGGACAAAAAGTGCTCCCACCAAACATGACGGGTAAACAAACAAGGACCCTACAAAAGTGCACAAAGATAAAGATACTATGAAGTCCATCGTATCATTGATTGAAAGTTTTCCTCGTTTAGACAGCCAACTATATAGATTACTAAGTAGAACACCTTTCAACCTATACAAAGGTGATTCGGCCCCATTAAAGGATTTTCTAACGTTTTTATTTTATTAGAAGACGCAAACCGCATATAAATGAGTTTCAGTGGCTGATGTAGCAAGAACAGCACAGCACACTATCAAGAACAAAGTCATACGTGTAGACATCACAATATAAAATAAGCTATAACATGCCATTAGATTGCATAGTGCTACACCAAAACTCTCGGTGACACCAAATGTACCATGACATTTGAACAAGAAAGCAAAAAGGGTAATCAGTAAATAGAACCCAGGGGATAGATATGTGTGGGTAAGCTATTGCCAATAAATGTCAATTGAAAACATAACTAAGGTAAGATTACAAACATTAAGAACGAAAAGATGATGTGATAGGTAACTTGTCCTATAATCAGTTTGTCCCTTGAACTTACATTTGTTTGTTAAAAAAAACACCATATTTAACTAGTTTTTCCAAAATCCTGAAGGTTTAATCCTATACATGGTGGCTTATTCAATCATTGTAGCTTCACAAAAGCTCAACTTCCATAAAAGATAGAGCTAAGCAAGCACAAAATAGCCAAGCAAGCACAAAGTACTTGCATTCTACTATCTATAACATTAATAACTGAAAAGAAATAAGCTTAACTGCAGATACAGAACCAACTGAAGGAAATTGATCCATGTAATTGACCCCGAGCAATTACAAGAAAAGCTTGTTGGATTGAGTTTAAAATATATAAAAGACACCACCAGGATTCTAAATAAGTAGGATTTATAGGCTCTGTTATATTATTTGAACTGAATTAATGAGAAAAAAACTACTTTATTTAGGAAAATTTAAATATAAAAGAGATTAAATGATAGCAAATAATCTGAACAAAAAGACAACTTATTATTCCTCAAGGATATTTTTCAATTTGAAAAAGAGAAGCTAATTCAAAAAGCTATATTCATCGAGGTGAATAAACAGCACTAGTTGAATGTTTTCCAAAAGTAAATTAAAATCTACCAGAAATAGTACAGGCAAAGGCCACAGAAAAACAAAATGAGCTTAGATATTCAAAGCAACGAAGATAGAGCATCATTAGCCAAAATAACTTAGTTATATGGACTATGGAGAGACACCTATTAAGTAGAATAAGTTTTGATTGAAAAAATTGTTTGATGACAACCAAGGCCAAAACAAAAAATAAGTTGAAGCACATACAAAATGACTCCAAGAGACCATAAATCAGCAGTGTGGTTGTAAGGTTGTTCCCGTACCAACTCTGGGGCCATGTATAAAGGAGTCCCTGAAGAATTTATAAAAATAGTGGTGAATGACCAAGGGGACAACAAAAACTGTTAGCAATCATTGTGGGTAATAAGCTTTCCATTCAGTTGGAACTTTGTAATTATCACCAAACAACCTAACTAACCTTTTATGGATCTTAGAACAACAGTATTTGTAGACATAGCTCGCGCAAAGCCGAAATCACAAAGCTGCCAAATAATAAAAGCTAGAATATTAGGTTGGGTACCTTTGACAAAGATATGAGAAAAAATAATAAATATCAAGAAATTAAATAAACATAAAGATCTGGAAAATAATTCCAGTAAAAGAAACAACTGAGACCAACTAAGGAAAATCTCATGATCGCTTAGTTTTCAATTTTTCAGATTTCCACGAAATTGAGGTACATAAGCTAAATATCCTCAAACAAGACTGTAGCACAGAAACATTAACGGATAACACCCCAACTAACCAAAAAACTAACAAAGGCATAAAGCTACCTATAAATGCGAATTTCAGGGTAAAATTAAGGGTGACTGGATGAGCAACAATTATAACACTTGCAGATCATCTAGAAAAATCCTTGTACACTTGAGGACGTGTTTATCTGCCCTGCTGCACCTTCAATCCCATGTCATTAGTAAACATCTGCTTCTCATTAAAGCACACAAAAAATTCATGTGATGCTTCGACATTATCATTCTCCATTCTTCATACCGCTTCCAAAAAGGTAAATTAAAACCTATCTACATCTTTGCAGTCCTCCACAATCTCCATCCATGCATTTGTTTCTTTTATCATATTACAGTCACTATAACCACACAAACAAGAATATACTGAAGTGGCACACAAAAATTTCGTGTGATGTTTTAACATTATCATTCTCCATTCTTCATACCGCTTCCACAAAGGTAAACTAAAACCTATCTACATCTTTGCAGTCCTCCACAATCTCCGTCCATGCATTTGTTTCTTTTAGCATATTACAGTCACTATAACTACACAAACAAGAATATGCTGAAGTGGCACAAAACAACCTTGTCAAAGAAATAGAAAAGAAAGGATATCGTCACTCATAACATCTTAGTGATTGCGCTATGCCAATCAAAACAAACAATTTAAATCAGAAAGTATTATTGTGTGCAGTGAAAATAATATTACAAAAATTAATTAAGCAAAGAAAGGTAAAAGAAGTTTGGACTTCATCTAGCCAACCTTTACGACAGAACCGGCACCAATGAGAATATTTTGTGGCTTCATGTCACGATGGATTATTCGGTTGGAGTGTAAATAGTGCAATGCTCTCACCTGAGACTCTCAAAGCAAAAAATCATGATCAAAAGAAAAGAAAAATATGATGAGACAAGCATGAAATGAAATATTGATTTTGCATCAAAGCAAATAAGCAATCACATTTGCCAAAAATAAAAATAAATAGTGAAATAAAGCAACTATTTAGCAGAGTGAAGTACCAATTGTTTGGCTATGGCTTGAACTTCTTCTTCAGGCAGGCATTTATCATCCTCAAGAATCTCAAATAGTTCACCCTACATATGGATAAAAGCCAGCAACTACCCATGCATCAGAGCATGATTGACTATTCACTTATATCTTAGGGAGGGAAATTGTCCTAGTTTACAGAATAAGCATGTTACACTATGGATGGATTTGCCTATGAGAGAGAGAGAAGTAATTACTTGAGCAAATTCAGTGACAACACAAAACTCCTGTGGGCTTTCAAAAGAGTCGAGCATTTCAATTATATTTTCATGCTTCAACTTTCTCAAAATCTGCAGGTTTTGTCAACAACGTGAACAAGAAATTAGCCCCCTCACATTGAAAACATTGTTGAATCAAAATATAATAACTTACAGCAAATTACATATTGCTAAGGTCGAGGCAAGGGAAAATTATTTCACCAATAATTTTGCACAGACATTATATAATCTATATCTATAAAATAATGTGACTATAAAAATAGAAACAAGCTTCTTATGATAAAATTCACGACCTGTTTAAGTTACCTCGATTTCCTGTCTTAAATTCAGTATGTCCTTCTCACTCTTACCGTGCTTAAGAATGAACTTCATTGCAACAGTCTGAAACAAATGCAAAACAGCAATATCACCATTAGAAACATGAAGTAACCTTCGGACAAATCATATCACCAGAAGACAGTAAAAACACATAGCATACCTGGCCTGTGTACTTCCGCCTTCCCTTGTATACTTTCCCAAATGAGCCTTCACCCACAAGCTCAATTACATGGTAGTTTTCCACGCCCATGTTCTGTATCTGCAGGTGGTTCATTTTTTTTCATTTTTAAGTTCAAATTCCAGAAAAGAAAATTTGAATAACTAGGATGCAAATACTGGACTCTGTCTAGTTGCATAAGCCACAAGGTACATTCCCAACTAGATTGTTCCATGAATTGACATCACTGCATTATTTTAAATAAGTTTAACTCAATGTTCTTGTCTTTTCCCAGATCTGTTAAAAATCACAGAAGATTTCTCTATACCCTAACTGTATAAGCACCTAGACACTACTCCCACGGAATCAACATAATATACCAAAATATGCAACTAATATAAACTTGAGAGCTGTAGAGGCGATGAGACAGATCGGAGAGTGGCAGTGGGCGGCGGTGAGCAAGAGATCGTAGAGGCGCCGATCTGAGTGAGGTCGACGTGATCGGCGCCGATGAGAGAGATCGAAGAGCGGCAGTGGGCGGAGGTGAGCGAGAGATCGGAGGGGTGCCGGTTGAAGTGAGAAGATTTCTGAGCGAAGCAGAGACGAAGCGAATGAGAAAGTGAGGCCGAGAGAAGTTCTGGAAGTCAGTTGACAGAACTAGGAAACTGAAGCAATAGATCAGTAAACGAGTTGGAAGATAGACGAAGAATAGAAAGTACCTGCGTCGGTGAGTTGAGTTCCAACTTCTAAGACTGTGATGGACGAGAATCGATCGAATAGAGAAGATAATTCTTGAGGGGTGAAGAGAGAAAATGGAGGAGACGTTTGAAACTTTTTCCCTTACGGGTTTTCCCCCCCACTGATTCTACTATACTGTCTCTCGAGCTTCTTTTAAGTACATAAATTTTAGTTATTTTTTATTATTTTATTATATTTTTATATTTTTTTCATTTAATTCATCAAGATTAATTGGATAAGTAATTTTTAAAAATCAAATATCAAAATAAGTCAATAAAACATAATTTATATTGCTTAGTTTTTTCTGGAAATTTTTTGAACAAAATAATTTACTTTTTAATTCTGTCAAGACAATTTAAAAAATCACAAAAAATAATTAAAATATAAAAAAAATTAAAAATGCAAAAATAAACAAAAGCACACAAATTAGCCCAAACATAACCAAAATAAAATGCTCGTGTTTAATGTTATCATCGAATATAATACGACCCAAAATTAGTTTTAACAACAATTAAATGATATTATGAACAATAACATACTAAAATGAAGTGAGGAATTAGGAAGAGAGATGGTGAATAAGTTTGTCTAGTAAAAAAGATTAATTTAATACGAAAACTATGAGTTCGGCATTGAGAGATATTTAAAACGAATTTATGAGTGAAATAAAAAATTTTAAAAAGAGTTTGTCAATATAGAAATAAAGTAATAAGAAATGAGCTTAGAAATGGCAAAATCAATTTAACTTCTAAAAATATTTATAAAGAGTAAATATTTACCATTAAGGTAGCTTGTCTTATACAAATTTTGAAAATTATCTGGCAAAGAACATATATTTAAAGAGTGCCTTTTTGAAATTAGAATATAAATTTGAATTAATCTCATTTGTTCTTTTTAGAATTTGATAAAAGAGAAAGAACCCATTTCAAAAAAATGTGTATTTTTTATTTTTATATATATACTAACAATTACTCAGGTCTAAAGTCATTTTGAACATAATTTAATTATAAAATCAACTTTAAATAATGAACAATCTTTTTAATATTAAGGATAATAATGTAGTAAAAAAAACTAAAAGTCTCATCATAAACTCCAAATATTACTAATATAGATATATATATTAAAAATATATTTTTTTATGAAAGATTAAGAACAAAGTTGAATTTAAAGTAAGCTGAGAAAAAAATAAAAATTTAAATGAGAACACAGAGAGTAGAGAAATAAAAGACAAATGTATGACAAATACTATATAAGACAAATGTCAACATCAACTATTCTTATTTTTAATATAGATATATACTTGAACTCAATTATCCTATTATTTTGGATGAATATTTTAAGATTTTATTAAATTTATTAGCTAAAGTAAAAAACAAATATATGTTGTTCCAAATTTTGAATACAATTTGCTAAAAGAAATTATGAAAAATCGGACCCTTTTGTTGCCACCACCTTCAACTACCAATTCTATTCACCACTCGCACCTCCGCCTACCATTTCTCACAGTCAATTTATTCACCAACCTTCTCTTTGTTAAATATGTTTTTTTGTTTTTTCCTATAAATAAAGCAACCGCATATGTTTTACAAGGAGCAAGCGAAGTTAATTCTATTTAGCATGATACGCAATTAACCAGAAAGATGCAATTAACCAGAAAGATCATGAAGTATTATTTAAAATGCTTATAAGTAAATCAAGATTTTAGATTGAGCACACAACTGAAATCGCTCAAAAGTTGATCAAAAAAATATAACAAAATTTGAAGGATTCACCAAATTAATGAAAGTCAATTCAAGCAAGCAAGAAAATAATAAACGTATCTGTTGTACAAACAAGATTGACAACTTATACCAACCAAAGGATTATCCAAAAAGTAATATAAGAGGTTTTTTGTGTACTTCCACTTGATCCTATGGTAATGATAAACGGCTCGTCTCGCCGTGACCTTCTCTTGAATTCTCAAGACTTATGTCACTCTTATGAAGATGGTTTAATAAGAAAATTAAAAATGAAAACAATGGAACATTGAAAAAAAAATGGAAAATGCAATGTTAATGATCTGTGTCTTGTATTGGAACTAATTGCAAAGAATACAAGATAAAACTACCACTCGTCATGCTTAGAATGTAAGACGAAGAAGAAATATTCGTCAAAAAACAGAGGGCTTCCTTCAATGGACAAAGACAGCTTAGTTATTGTTGTAGAGAAAACATATGAAGCATATTTTTTGGTTTAGTAATATTAATAACACTAACACTCTTATTAAAACTCTTAAAAAACAGTCTGATACACTTCCTTACACTTTTCAGTACATTTTTAAAAATTGCCCAATTATGTTTTTCTTTCAATAGTGATTTTTAGTGCACATTTAGTGCATTCTTTAGTGCATCTGAATTTATCTTTTCTGCTTTGGCAAAGACAAAGTCAAGTTATCTCAGACATAATTCATTTAGAAATTGTTTGATTTGAACTAAAAATTTAGTTCTGTTTGTAAAAAAAAAATAGACACATTTAAATTGTATTTTTAAAATCCTCCAAATAAGAATATATGCAAAATCGGCACGGTACAATATACTTGTAGGCTTTTGATTTTACAAAAATCAAAGTGGTATAATGTACTTATCAATTTTTGGCTTCATAAAATTGGAATAATGTTATAGTAATTGTACAGGGGTTTAATCATAGATGAGGTAAGAACGGGCAAGAACAAATACACGCGGATCTTCTAGGTGAGTCCAATAAACCTACATAGGGTGGCAACCGTTAGGTGTTACCTCGTCGAATGCCGAAAGGCTACTTCGATGATGTGCTAATGAATAAGGAGAAGAGAATATGCTCTGAAAATGCACTTTGCTAAAGTTTCTCTTGGGAATATTTTGTGTGTATCTTGTAACGTGAATCTGACCTCTTATATATAGAGGCTGATGGACATGCCTCTTTTGGAGGTTGATAATGGGATGATTTCCATCATGGATCTTATCATACAGGTGGGTAAGTCAGTCCCATATCTTCTAAGGTGATGTATGATAATGGGCTTGCAGATTTGGTTCTATCAACATTCATTGCTCAGTCACGCAACCATTATTAAAGCTTGTAGCTTGGTGTCACGCGTGCTCCTTTGATAGGCCAACGTATTGACGTTATGCGGTCATGGCCGTTGAAATGTCCAGAAAAGGTCCACGACGTTGCCCAAGAGAGATGGCAACATTTGACCAAGGTGTGCCAAGTGATGCCCTGACATGGCCCAAGAAATGGCTTAAGGGAGTGTCGTAGGTGCATGGAGGTATGGAGGTGTAAAAGAATTGTTTGGCACACCAACAAAGCAAGCCAACACACCAATAAGGCAAGCTAGCAAACTCACAGCAGCAAAAATGTTTATGTGCAATAGTGGGCACATGAAGGTAGCAGTGCAGCAACATCGTGCAACGCAGCGCACGCATGGGGCATGGCTGGGAAATTTTAGGTGCAGGCATGGGACGCAAGTCAGGATGCCAACCCAGTGGCTGCGCCATTTGTAGTTGTTTAGCATCCATTTTTTGGGCACCAAATGGCGTCGAATTGAGATGAAATTTTTGTGATAAATACAACATATGGAAGGCTTGGTTGCACCCAAGATGGTGATTTATCAACGATCGTAAATTTTTAAAAATTCAATATGACTTCTCGAGCAAATTGATGTTTCCTTCTGTAACATTTGAAATGACTTAGAAAGCTATATTAAGGGGGTACTAATGAGCCATCTACCAGCCCCCGTGCCATAATGAGGCACCAAAAAGGGCATCCTGCTTGTTGCTACACTGCTGCCTTAGTGTGCACACTGTTGCATGTTTTTGCTGCTGTGGGCGTGATAACTTGCCGTGTTGGTGCAGAACACTTGTTTTTCACCTCTATTTCACCATGCATCTATGCCACTCCCTTGAGCCCAAATTTGGCTAATTGGGACTATTCTTTGGGCCATGCTAGGGCATCACTTAGCCCATCTTGGTTGCAACATCGTGGGCTTTTTCCGGGTACTCCAACAGTTACGACCACACGACTTCACAGTGTTGGCCTATCAAAGGGATAACGTGTAACACCCAGCCACACTACTCTCATTAAGACTCGTAGCTTGACCACGCTATCCTTATTAATGCTCGTAACTCGGACCCATTATATTACTTTAATTTTTTTTAAGTGACTTAATTACTACAAATTTAATTTGAGTTCAAAGTAGTTTTAATTAGAAAATAATAAATCACAAGTTGAAGCTAAGCCAAAATTTGTCCCACCCATATCTTTCTTAGTTGGACGAACCGATGGTTTTCAACAAGTTTTTCTCAAGTTTTATATAATTATATATTCAATGTAAATATTGTTTGGTAGATTTAAATGAATAAACTTTATAAATATAATATTTAGATTTTAAGCTAAAAAACTTTATTTTATTATTTTTAGTGCATAACTTATTCAGGTAAACAATCAAGTTGGTCCGCGTTAATTATCTGAATTCTAACAATAAGCTCTTATGTATCATTTTTAAAAAGTTGATTTTACAAACTATAACACCTGGATTCTTGAAATAAGCTTCTCTTTACCATTATTAAAAAGTTGATTTTTTCAAAACAGGTTAATTTTTAAGTTATAATGTTTAATTTCTCTAAAAAAATATTAAAAAATTCATTTTTTTCCTAGGAAGATAAAACTTATATACACTCAAAACACTCCATTTTTTTATTTGAAATTATCCTAAATCATCGAACTCCTTGTTCCTCTCTTATATTTAAAAAGTTTAAAAGTTTTTGGAAAATTCTAAACAGGGACTTACACTAAAATTTAATTTGAGGTGCTGATATTTTAAACTTTATGATTTCTTAACTAAAAAAAAAAACAATTTAAAGTCTTTTGTCTTAAAATTTTAAAAAATATTTAAAGTCTTTTGGCAAGTTTTAACCCTTTTTTTAGTTCATTTAAATGGCGTTTAGCATTTTAAATTTAATTTTTATTATACACAATATAATTTGTATTTCCTGATTTAGAATTAAAAGTTCTAAATAATAAGCGATGATTAGCATACATGTTTGGATTTCTTCAATTCATGTTGATATATAAACTAAAAACTATAATATAAACTGTGCCAAACACCCCTGTTGTTTTCTTGATTAATTTTTTACTTTTTGGAATTAAAGTTTTTGGGAATATCCTGCTTGAACAAGGTTTGAATCTGGATTTTAGCAAATTTTGAAACTAATTTGGGATTTTTTTAATCTTTTTACAGTAATTCCAAGTGCTAATATGTTCACCTTCATGTGTAATTTAACAATGGATCATGTATTTCTCAAAATCACTAATGGATGAATAAGAAATTGACTACAAAGTGTGCCATTTAAAAATGGTGAAATGAGTAAGCTATCCCACGTTAGTTGGAAATAAAGACTTTAAGTACTATATATAATGCAAGGGTAAAAAAAACTTTAAGTACTTTAAGTACTATATAATGAGTAGGCTATCCCACATCGGGTTAAGGGTAAAAAGAGTGCTTATATTTTTGTAAAAAATTTATTTATTTTAATTTAATTTATGTTACTATTATCGTTTGTTTATTGTTGGAGTCAGAATGGCTCGTGTTTGTTGGCGGGTTCAAATGCCAGACTGACCCAGTGCGGTGACTATTCAGTCTAATCCGAGCGGGCGCCAGTTGGTCTGTTTAAGCAAACCATTTGCCTAGATTTTCTCCATTTGTTTTTAGCTCCCTCTCTCTCTCCTCTGCTTCTTTGCTTCCCACTATATTGCATATCAGTATCAATTTGAGAGGGTATAAACACAGTGTCAGTTCGTCGAACTTGTTAATTGATGTGCTTCTTCTACAACTTGAAGATCGTTGCATTCTGAGAAACATACACTGCTTAACTCGAACCACTATTGCGAAGGCATTTTTTATCTTTAGATTGTCCAACAATCTTAAGACAAAATAAAAAAAAGAGAATTGTTTCGCTTTATTTTAGTTGCGTTTCTATGTTTCAAACAAAATGACAAAAAAATTACTAACTTATGTAAGTAATTTCAATGGTAGTGAACATAAAAACATCTAAAAAAAAAAAAAAAACCACTCTCACCAAAAAAAAAAATCACCTCTCACCCAAAAAAAAAAAAAAAAACTTATTAGTATGAATTACCTTTTAAAACCCCCTTTAGAATTTTAAAAATCGATCAGGACTCAATGAAGCTATTTTACAAGTAATCTCTCGTGGATTTATTGGTGCTGCACTTTTTTTTCTTGGCTGGAACGAATTATGATAGAATACACCTTGCTTGTCTCGATGAAATGGGTGGAATAGCTATCCTAATGCAAAAAACATTCACGTTGTTCAATAGCTTTTCAATGGTCAAGAAAAAAAGAAATTCTTATATATCTGATGACCTTTGTTACAGGGTGATGCAAGGGGGACCACAAAGTGACCCCCGGAGCCACAACACTTTTACCAGTGTGAGGCTGGGTAGTACCTCGGGATTGTACCATAAAAGACTGATTGGAGATTCCTCCAAGTAGCCATGGTCAATTACTCAACGTCGGTGAAGGCGTGTAGGTGCACTATTCCGCAGTGAGAATTGTAACTTTCCAGGAATTTTTCATTTATCACTTAACGAATAAACTTTGTTTATTTCTTTTTTTGAAGATCGACGAATCAAATGATATTTTTGTTCCAATTTTTTTCTTTTTTTCTCTCTCTGAATCAAACTTTTCTTTGCCATAATGGTTCAGTTCCTATTAGTATCCATGATACAAGTCGGATCCTAGATGTAGAAATATAAGAAGATGGACCTTCTCCCCATCAAAGGCAATGAGATTATCACGGATATAACACGCTAAAAGATTAACCAAATTCTTTTGCGCTCAATCAGTTGCTTGTTCGGACCTCCACTTAGTTTTACCCAAGCATCATCCCGGATAGATCACCCAGGTTCGCGTCCACAAGCAGTGACAATTGTCCTATGAAGACTCGCTTTCGCTACGGCTCCGTAGGGTTTCCTTAACCAAGCCATTGCCAATGAGTCGCTGACTTATTCTTCGACAGGCATGCGATCAGAGCCCCGAGCTCCTTCTACTATTGGGAGCTTACGATTTTATATTCCATTTCACTCTACCAAAGGTGCTAATATATTAGTAACCTTCCTTTGAGATATCACTACCTATTTTACCTGTTGTGTTTAATCTTTTCAGGCTCGAAATCATCTAGGAATTTATTATAAATGGATTTATTAGATTGATTGGCTTAGCAATAGTATTGGGTCAAAATTCCTTTTTGACTTGTGCTATTGATTCCCCTATTATTAGTGAGCAATAATAGAATAATTCCTTCGTATTCATAGAAATAGGGGACATAATTCACATAGATATAGTAAATCTTGCTTGGGCTGCTTTAATGATAGTCTTTACATTTTCTCTTTCACTCATAATATGGGGAAGAAGTAGACTCTAGAGGTACTACTAATTGAGTTGATGAATCAAACCGTATCAATTGTTTTCTAGAAACTCTAGATATTTGATATCTTTTATCTTTGAATAAGATCTTAATTACAACGACAATTTCATTAGATATCTTACAATTAGAATTTCTCTTTTTTCGCTCTAGTTCCTCTACCACCGCAAACTCCAATTAGATTCAGGCCTGCTACGTGTGTAATACTAATTGATAGGGCCTCATTGGTAAGTGCTACAAAATCTTGTGCATTGAAACCCATGATTATGGACCCGAATCCATTGATATGGAACATTTTATTTTCCAAGTAAAACCCCCTAGTATATGAAAGAGTGAAAAAGTGATTTTGTTGTTGTGGAATAAGAAGCCTTTATATTTAAATGCGCAAGGATCGTCAATCGTTTTCATTCATATTCATAGCTAAGTCTACTAATGCCTCTAATAATTAATAAATATTTAGCTCCTGCTCATGGCTAGATCGATCGGTTTCGGTCAAATTGAAAGAACTAGAAGATTCCAAAGATAATAATTAGTTTAGGCTTTTAGGGGTACAAAAATAAGACACACTCTCTCTCTCTTTTATTTGACAAAAGCGGAGAATACTCTGTTATTAAAACATTATAAAATTGATAATTTTAAAAGAAGTGAACAACATCTTATACTTCATACAAGTGAGAGGAGTAAGGCGGACTCTGGTCCTGTTTAGAATAGGAATTTTATAGATGCTTAGAACGCCAAGTTAGCAAAAAGATGAGAAGAAATATTTAAAGTGACTTCAAATAAAAGGACAGAAAAACTGCTAACATTTGTGAGTAATTTCTTTTTGAGTGAAGATGAAAATCATCTCAAACAAAAACAAAAAAAGCCACATCTTACAGCAAGCCATCGTTTAAAATAGAAATTTTATAGATGCTTAGAACGCCAACTCAGCAAACAGATAAGACAATATATTTTTATGGACAAATTCAGAATTTTATGTCAAGCAAGACTAACGAAAAAAAATAGATGGTTTGACATCTGCTTTGTATATATGGAGGGATTTTTAATAATAAGGCCTTCTCTGATTCTTTAGACTAGATTGAATTGAATAAAAAACACATGAGACCCACGTGTTTAAATTTTATCTCAAACTCATTTTTCCTGTATTTGTATTGCGAGACTAAGATTAATAATTCGATGAATACTGAATTATTAATATCTCATTCATGGTACTGATAATATCAATCCCTTTAGTATTATTAGTATCAGGATTCATATTATTTTCTTTATTTATCTAACTGTCAAAAATAGCTTATAACTCTTATCTTATTCTTTATTTCACCATTGCCAAATATAAACTAAATATCTCACTGTATATATAATCCATTCTATAATTTTTTGATATTAAAAAAATATGTAACACTCACAGTATTACTTATCCTTCATATCGTTTCTAATTCCATCCAGAATACCAAACAAGCCCTAGATTAATGGCCGAGACTACCGCATAAGACTTACAATTTTTTTTAAAAAACATTATTATAGAAATATGAAACACTGTTAAATCACTAGTAGTTGTGTAACGTGTCCACACTTGCGTGGATTATGAAAGAATTGTGAGATGATTGATAATTTGTAGCGGTTATTTTTATTTTCTTAACTGTCACAACGATTTTAAAAGAGAATACCAATAATGAAAATCTTAAATTACTTTGAAGGTGTTTTTGGTAAATGAAAAAGTTAAAAGCTTCACCAAATCAAAAACATATGCCAAAAACTATATAAAAATGGGAGAAAAAAATAAAATAGCATGGTAAAACGGTCCTTCTAACAATTGGGCGGTAGGCAAAAAACCTCCAACATTAATAAATTAATACATTTTTAGGTAAAACTTATCACTTTTTACACGTATCAATGCATTTTATATTACATATTAATATGCTTTTAATCTATTGTTCCGTAAGCCCCTAAGGCATCCACTAGCATTTTCCTAGGTAAATGGTCCTTCTAAAATGGTCCTTCTAACCACCAACCATTGAGTGCTAGCATAGGACTAAAAAAAACTCCAATAGCAATATATTTTTAAAAGTGGGACATATTATTTTTATAGATATTAATACACTTTACACTTTACACATATATCAATACACTTTTATCTATTATCCAACTCCCCTTTCTTTAGCCTTTTCCTAAGTAGAAAAACAGGACATAACATTGTTTATTTTGTAAACATAATAATTCAGTTAATGAAGAGGAATTTAAATAAGAAATTTGTCAATTATAGCAACAGAATTGGGAACATTTACACTTGAGACCACCATACAAACGCGAGCCATGAACACATAACCCAATGCTGGTCCTGCAGCTTCTATTGAATCTTTCAAACAAGCTAAAATAGAACATGGACATGAATTTTCCACCTTCCTATATATACATTTTTTTGGGGTATTGTTTTGTACTTTTTTACCTACTCTAACCGTACAGTGACGTACATAGATTTATTTACATTCTGACTTCAACTACATCACCATCTTTGAGCTCTGTGTTGGGCAACACAAGGTGACCATTCACTGAAACCAGTTTTCCCTCAAGCCCTACTCTTCTAGCAGCGTCCGCAGCGGTGCTACCGCTCCTCAACCTCATTACTTCACCATGAGGCCAACATACAATCACCACTTCTCCAAGAGGAACGGATTTACGGTTACCAGCTTCAGATCGCAGCTGCTCCTCCCACTGAAGCATCGTCCTCAGTAGTTGTACCTAAAGTTTTACCATTAATAGTCAGTTTGGGGGGGGGGAAATTGAGTTGGGCAGTTCATATCAGGACCTTGGTTTCAGAGTTCTAAATTCCGATATTAAAAGGCGTATCGATATTGGTGATGCGCTCATAGATCGACAGATATCAGATAGTATCGGTCTATACATTGGTATATATTGGTATCGGAGGTCCAAAATCTCGATACTTATCAGCCAATACCATACGTAACAGGCAATATTTAAAATGCTGCTTGGTGTGCCCTAACAATGCGATAAAATGACCACCTGTGAGAAACTAATATGGCACGCGTGAAGTTTATAATTAAAGCATACCTTGTTATTGATGGCGATTTCCACAGCAGTTGAAATTGAGGGCTTGGATTCTGGCCTTTCATAGCAGCTTGAGTCAGATATGACAGAAGGAACTTCTCTGCCTTCAAAAACAGCAGACATGACAGACCAGTATTCAATTTCCTCCTTTTCTGTCAAATCAATGACCTGAATGAAGGTTGGGAGTAGGCGCTGGAATTGGTCTTGCTGCAACAACAATTCAATACTTTTTAATATAGTTCTTAATGCAACTGAATAAGAAGATTTCTAATTGAGACTTTTGGTGCTTATAGGGGCATCATAAAGCCGAGACAGAAAAAATAAAAATAGAAGAAGCTTAATTAAAAGTGTTTTTGTTTACAGTTTATGAAAATTTTAAAATAAAACAAAAAATAGTAAATATAAACATTGCCAAATGGGGCATGTCTGGTCACCATTTGGGATGCATCATCAGACGCTAACATCATCCTTAATCCTTAGCAGCCAGAACATACCAAACTTCCCTTATTTATCTCTTGTAATATTCTAAAAAATTGAAACCCTATATTAACAAACATATCTCTCACGAAGTAAAAACCATAGGTAACCAAAAAATGAGGGCAAAGTGGGACAAAGACAGAAGGCAAAAGCCTCAAATGAGAATAGTAAACCACAGAAGTGCAGTTATTGCTCCAAAAGCGTAATGCCACCAACAGAACTCAAAGTGAAAAAATTTCAAGGAGACAAATAGCAGTCAAAGCACATCATTCAAACTAATAGGTGGCAAAATTAATTCATAATAATATTCAAACCATCTATCATGATAGAAACCAGTGATCTGAACGCAGAATGGGAAAAAAATGGATACATTACATTCAGCCTATTTTTTTCTTTATATAAATTAAAAATCATACATACCAAAATTCAAATTCACTTAAAAAGAATATATAGACAAAAAGAAGACACTATGTCTGCAAAAAACAAATCCATCTTTCTAGATAGGTAGTTTTACTTTAGATGGTAGAAACTTGGATTAGGCAAACATGTGCCAAACATTGGCTTGAAACCAGAAAATAGGTTTTTGTTGATGTCCAAATCATCAGATTCAGATATTCATATTCCTTTTTAATGGTTTTGTCTCCTGTTCATTCTCTATCCAAATTTTACTCGGAAACAAAATGAATCCATTCTCACATACCAGTGGATTTTTCCTAGAGAAGATTAGCGAGTCTTTCTCCTTTTTCGAAGAGTAAATTGTAAGCTTATAAAAATTGTATTGAGTGCTTTTCTATTATTTTACATATTGCTAAAGGATAGTTTAGTCTTGTTAGCATTACGAGGGTTTTCTAGGGTTTTGTCTCTTTATATATATCATGTAATCCATCGTTAGGGCTCAAGCCTTTTGTAATTGCAATAATAATTTTCTTTCTTCTTTGCTATTATAGTATCAGAGCCACCATTAGAACTTTAGTATCGCTGGAATCCTAGCATCGCCGGCAAGAATCCCTCAGCAAAACCCTAGCCTTGTTTGCTTTGTTCTACAAAACCCTAGCCACTACTCATCGACCCTTCTTCCTAGTCCAATGACCACCGACGAAGCATCCCTGACCACCGACGAAGCACCTTCCTCTTGCTTCGCCGTCGTGGTCAAGCTCTGCAAC
>JAOTRH010000001.1:10651719-10662311 GCA_034768845.1 Heliamphora exappendiculata
TGACCACCGACGAAGCATCCCTGACCACCGACGAAGCACCTTCCTCTTGCTTCGCCGTCGTGGTCAAGCTCTGCAACTCTTCTTCTCCTTGGTTCGCTGATTTTTCCGAGCTCTACAACTCTTTTTCTTCTTGGTTCACTGGTTTTGCAGAGCTCTGCAATCACTTTTTGTCCATCCACCATCGACGCCGATCGCCGACCCTCCTTCTAGATCCGGCGACCACTGGCAGCCACCGACAAATCACCGACGAGACTTTCTTCTGCCTTTGTCACCAGCGACAACTTTTTTTGGTTCACCTACCACTGACGAGGCTCCCTTCAGTTTTGGTAACCTCCGACGAGCCACGCCGGAGCATTCTGCTGCATCTCCGATCAAAGACGAAGCCTCTTTGGACTTTTCCTTTTCCCTTCTTCAGATCTGGCTTTCGCACACCTTATTTTGTAAGCTAATACTTGCTATTGGATCTCTGTATTGGTTTTTGGCTTCTTTTATGCCATCTTTGGCTGAGTTCTTTGTCCTTAGTTGATTCCGTTTACCTCAAATTTGGTCTGATAATCTGTTTCACATTATTCTTCATCATCTCCTTCAACATGCTTGAAAAAAAATTGCAAGCTATTAGCATCTGGCTTAATGGAGCTAACTACTCGTATTGGTCTAATATTATGAAAAACTTCCTTCTTGAAAAAGGACGATGGAGATATGAAACAGGCTCAACCGTCCTACTTACAAATCCTAAGTCTGAGGGGCATGACTCATTTATTGCAGTTTAGGATATGGAGAATGCACAGGTACTTACTTGGTTTTACAATTTTGTGGAGCCAAGTATTGGCATAAATTTTTCAAAATATACGACCGCCAAGCAAGGGTGGAATTATATTCAAAATATAGATCTTGCATCCAATTTTGCCAAACAATATTAATTAGAAATGACCATTCGAAATGCCAAGAAAAATGACAAATTGATTCAAGAATTCTATAATGAGATGATAACTTATTGGGATCAATGGGCACTTATGAAACCTTCCGACTTGCAGTTTCTCAATAGCTATATTTAGTATTGAGAAAAACAGAGACTAATACAGTTTCTTATGACACTCCATGATCAATTTGAGCCACTTTGTAGCGTCATTCTTCATCGTTCCCCGTTGCCCTCCACTGATGTGCCTATTTGCGAGCTTGTTACGGAAGAGACACGGTTTAAGTTGCTCATATGGTCATTCCCTCTCAATCAGTATTTGTCACCCCTTCCTCATCAATGGGTGTTACTTCTCTTCCTTCTGCTGCCTACTCCCTCCCGGTATCTAATTCAGGTTATGGGGAAGCCAAAATCACGGATTACTATAGATGTGTAGCTTCTGCCATCAAAAGGGTCATTGGAAGACTGCATGCCCTATGTTAGCACAGAAATGTCATCCTTTCTCTCATGCATCCTTGCGTACCCTTACTCAAATCTATTGCCCTGCTGCTCTTGCCGTACTTGCATCCACTAGGCCTACTTCTCCTCCATCCCAGTCTTTGCTCGATCAGTTTCGTCAATTTCAGGCTATGCTTGCATCTTCTGGGAATCGGTCACATGCTTCGTTGACTACTTATCATTTAAGTTCTTATTTCTCAGGTATTTCTCCATTGACTTGGATATTTGATTCTCGTTCTTCCCATCATATGACATCAAATCTGTCATGTCTTTGTATTGTGTTTCCCCTTCCTCTCTTATCACTGTTAACACTGCCGATGGTTTTCTTATGCATGTCGTTTCTGTTAGCTCGATTGTCCCCTCCACCTTGTCTTCATTGTTTATTCCTGATATTTTCTATATACTACAATTGTCAATTAGCTTATTGTCTATTAGTCAGCTTTTGATTATGGTTTTGATGTCCTTTTTCCTTTCACTATTTGTATTGTTTAGGAACGGACGTCACAAAAGCAGATTGAGATTGGGCGTAGAGCTGGTGACCTTTATATTCTGGAGAGTTTGCATATTCCAGTAGTTTCTATTGTTGCTGTCTTTTTTTTCTTAGATTAGCATTCTTTCCCTTTTTACCTTTAGCATTCTCGATTGAGATATTTGTCTAGTGATCGTTTAAAAATTTTAATTCAGTCTGTTAGTTTAGGTAAAGTGTCTGTTGGTGATATTTCTGAGTGCAATGGTTGTAAATTGGTAAAAATGTCAGCTTCTTTACCTTTTAATAAAAGTATGTTTATTTCTACCTATTCTATCTCTATTGTCCATACTAAATGTCTGAGGCCCTTCTCTCATTGCCATTAAGGGTGGCTCTGTTTATTATGTATCTTTTATCGATGATTATAGTCGGTTCTGCTGGGTGTAACTTATGTCTTACAAACATGATATCAGTCCTCATGTTCTGATACTCCGGCCCAAAATGGTCGAACTGAGAGAAAACATCAACATATTCTTGACACAGTTTGCTCCATTCTTCTATCTTCCTCTCTTCATGCTATCTTCTGGGGAGAAACCGTTCTTACGACAGTGTAACTTCTTAATCGTATGCCAAATCATCTCCTTTTTGGGATCTCTCCTTATGATAAGCTTTTTGGTCATGCTCCTAATTACTCCTTGCTGCATGTTTTTTGCTCAATTTGTTTCGCTCTTCTCCCCAAACGAGAGCGGAACAAACTCAGCGCTTGTTCTGCTCTCTGTCTTCTTAGGGTATGACTTTCACCAAAAAGGATATCGGTGTTATGATCATATTTCTAGACGTTTATATGTCTCGCGTCATATTGTGTTTCTTGAGCGTCTCTCCTATTTTAATCTTCCTCCCAAGTACGCTCCTATTTCTAAAAACGACTTGATTCATATAGACCCTTTTCCCCTCGATGTGCCTTCTGAGAAGTTTACTTCTATTCTTGATGTCTATCATATTTTAACTAGGGTTTTAAATCGCAGTATCGGCCAGCTGAACGGTCGTGGTCGTGTGCAACTGGTATTGAGAGAATCGATCAATCTGTAATGAAAATCGATAACCGCACTCGTGATTTTTTTTCAAGTACTTGCAAATGACATAAACTCGTTAATAAGCATATTCTAGTTTTATTTACTACAAATTGAATGTTCGTAATTATTTTTAATTAATATTTTGACAACTAAAACATGTTTTTAATTAATATTACTTATAATTATTTATAATAACTTTAATGAAACTAAATAATTAATATTATCTAACTAAATAATAAATATTAATTATAAATATTAAATAATTATAACTAAATAATAATTGCTTACCATATAACTATTTATACGTTGAATAATTAATATTATTTAACTAATACTAAATATATTGTTTGAATTGTGCTCTTGCCGTGCTTGAAATTATGCTATTTGGTGATTCATAATTTGTGGGAACCTCCAAATATGTAAACAATTAGGTACAATTTATTAAAGTAAATGCCATTTATACCCTTCTCATTAATTATAATTAGTTTTTGCACATATTTTTAAAAATAAAAATTATAAAAAATAATAGTTTTTGAAATTTATGTAGAAAGTTATGTTGGAGTTAGAAGTTGTGATGTAGTACGAAATTATAAGTAGTTATTTTTCTGAATTACATATTAATTCTTTATTGATTAAAGTAAATGTCATTTATACCCTCTTATTAATAAAGAAACAACTCATGCCACAAAACTTCACCAATTTTTATCCATAGTCCATGCCCCTACTCGTTTCTTATTATAATAGTATAGATTAACAAACTTGTATATTATGCATAAATACTTGTACAAGTAGCTGGCCTCATCAACAATTCATGTCTATTTAGAAACTCCCATATTTTGAATCAATTTCTTTTGAAAAAATTGATTCAGCACTATGCTAGATCGCACAAGAAGTAGCCCCTCCAAAATTGAAGATCATGCTTCGCAATAGGTATGAATATCGATTTTAAATCAAAGATAATCTCTAATTGCAAAATCAATTTTGCAAGCGAGAATCTATTTCTCAAGATCGATTTCAACTGCAAAGTCAATACCTAAGATCGAATACTCATATCAACCCAAATGGAAGACCTAACTCTACAATAACTAAAATTGGTTCCACCCAATTGAAGGTCCAACAATCCAAATCGCTTAACGCCAGATTGAAACTTCTTATGTCAAAGCAAAGTTCCCTAAAGCCATATCAAACTCCCTCACCTTAGCTTTGAAGACGAAGATGTAGTTCTAGAAAGAAAAGTGAAGCCAAATTGTTAGGTTGTCTCTGGTCAGATATCGAGAGTATTGACTTATACAGAACCGATATAGCGTTGATATGTGATACGTATCAGTCGTATCGGTCGATACTCTAGTGATTTTCTACACCTCTAATACTAAAGTGTGTATCCGAATCGTATGCCTGAGATACCGTTACATAACAGCCGATAATTAATGGTATCGACGATATCTAAAACCATGCTTCCAACCACCTCCCATCCCTCTCAGCCTTCCTCTCTCCCTTTGGTTTACTTGCTCCGGCCAGTTGCTCCTTCTCCACATTTATCCACTAGCTCCGACCCTACTCCCTCTGCTCCTATGGTTCCTGACTCTTCTGATCGTCGCTACCCAGTTTGTACTCGTACTCCGCCAGTAAGACTTTGTCTTTTGCATAGTTTTTTCCATTCCTATCGTGCTTTTTTGACTTTTATTCGTGCTTTTTTGAACATCAGCCTTATAAATAAGCATGTATTGATCCTAATTGGGTTAATGTAATGTTTGACGAGTTATCTGCTCTTTAAAAGACTGGTACTTGGGAGTTTGTTTCACTGCATGCAGGTAAAAATTTCATTGATGCAAGTGCGTGTATAAAGTCAAAACTCACTCCGACGGCACTGTGGAACATTACAAAGCTCGTTTGGTTGTCAAGAGCTATTCACAGGAGTATAGAGTTGATTACAACGAAACCTTTGCTCTGGTGTTAAAATGACCATCATTCGTGCTTTTTTGACTTTTATTCATGCTTATTTTGAACATCAGCCTTATAAATAAGCATGTATTGATCCTAATTGGGTTAATGTAATGTTTGACGAGTTATCTGCTCTTTAAAAGACTGGTACTTGGGAGTTTGTTTCACTGCATGCAGGTAAAAATTTCATTGATGCAAGTGCGTGTATAAAGTCAAAACTCACTCCGACGGCACTGTGGAACATTACAAAGCTCGTTTGGTTGTCAAGAGCTATTCACAGGAGTATAGAGTTGATTACAACGAAACCTTTGCTCTGGTGTTAAAATGACCATCATCCGTACCCTTATCTTTGAAGCTGCGGTTCGTCACTGGTCTCTCTTTCAACTTGATAAGAATGCCTTTCTCGATGGACATCTTAATGAGAAAGTTTATATGCGTCCTCCTCCAGGTCCTCTTCCGGATCTCCCTCATCCCCCGAGCTTGGTATGTTGTCTCTGTCGTCCCTTTTACGGTTTCAAGCAATCTTCTCGTGCTAGCTATGAATGTTTTTAGTTTACTGTTACACAGATTGGATTTTGTTCTAGCACTCATGATTCGGCTCTTTTCATCCACCATACATCTGCTAGTATCATTATCTTGCTATTACATGTCGATGACATGATCATCATTGGATCTGATTTGGTCACTATATATGAGGTCAAGCAACATTTGTTACGGGAGTTTGAGATGAAAGATTTGAGCCCTTTTTGATATTTTCTCAGTATTATGGTAGCTTCATCCCCAAGAGTTATCTTCTATCCCAGATTAAGTACGCTTATGAAACTATTCACCGTGCCCAACTGACTAATGATAAGATTGTTAACACTCCTATTGAACTGCATGCTAAGTTATTTTCTACTGATGGTGTGCCTCTTGAGGGTCCCTCTATTTATTGGGAGTTGGTTGGTTGTTTGGTCTATTTCACTGTGACCTGACCTGATATTGCATATGTTGTTTATGCCGTCAGTCAATTTGTCTCTTGTCTCTGCTCCTTTCTCTACTCACTGGGATGCTTTGCTTTGTATCATCCGTTATATCCGGCATATTATTTTTCAGAATTTGTTGCTATCTTCTACCACCACCTTAACTCTTCAGGCGCATGCAGATGCTGATTGGGTTGGTTATGTTTCTGATTGCAAGTCCATTACTGGATGTTGTATTTTTCTCGGTGACTCATATTTCCTGGAAGGGTAAGAAACAGTCTGTGATTGCCCATTCAACTACTGAGGCTGAATATCGTGTTATGGTCCATGCTACTATTAAGATTGTTTGGCCAGGGTGACTTCTCTTTGATTTGGGTGTCTCAACCGCTTTTTCTACCTCCCTTTATTGTGACAATAAGAGCGCATCCAGATCGCCCATAATTTTTTGTTTCATAAATGTACCAAGCATTTTGAAATTAATTGTCACTTTATTCGTCACTACCTTCAGTTGAGCACTATTAGTCTCCCGTTTGTTTCCTCCATCTTGTAACTTGCCAATTTTTTCACGAAGATTCATACTGCTGCTCGTTTTCGATTTTTGTTGGACAAACTCTCACTGCTTTCCGAGCTCGCACCATGAGTTTGAGAGGAGGGGGTGTGAGAGTGCTGTTTTGTTATTTTACATATTGCTAAGAGGTAGTTTAGTTTTGTTAGCATTATTAGGGTTTTCTATGGTTTTCTCTCTTTATATATATCATGTAATATTGTTAAGGCTTAAGCCTTTTGTTAGTTGCAATAGTAATTATCTTTCTTCTTTGCTATCAGAAATAACAAGTTACAAGCTGCTAGTTCTATTCCACCAGGGGATTAATACATTAAATTTGGATCCTATTGACAGGGTTGAAAGGAGATGCCTCTGTCTAACTTAAGAAAGCGCAGTCCCACTGAAGTTCTTTTCTTGTTTCCATTATGGATAAAAACAAGTCACATTGATGCTGTCCCAAATTACTGGAAATTTTTTGATTTCAAAATGATTTTAACCGTGCAAAGGAAAGAGCGTTGGGCCGTTTTCCCCAGCTATTTCTCGACCACTATCTGTACTGATGCAACTAATTTCACATTGCCTTGTTTTGTCACAGTTGTGATACCTCATTACAGCGGTTAGTGAAAAGATGAAAGGAGAGTTTGAGATGCACAGGGGATTGGGTCTCTTGAAATGATCCAATGGTCCCTGTCAAGGTTTAGGATGAACAGTAGAACATGCATCACCAACATATTTACTTATTGATGGGTATGTACACTTCAATTTAAAAGTTTTAGGTATTGCTGCAGACTTGACTTCACCTTGTGCCTTTCTGCTGGCATTTAAAAATTTAATGAACTTCATTTTTGCACTTCCAGTCTGCAGAGAATTGTACATTGATGCAGAGTTTTATAACATTTTTCACACTCTATCTAAAGTATGGTAGCACATACTACCTCTAGAATCATGGTGAACATACCTTGTGGTACATACCATCTCGACAAAGTGTGTATTTTTCAAGGCAAGTACACCAATCTCCATGTCCAGGTCCACACCACCATTCATCAGATACCTAAAGGCCAATTTTCAGTCAGTCCAAGTATCATGAACAAGTTAACTACCCCATTGTTTTGAAGAGCTTTAACCCCTTTAAAATGATAAAGCTTCTGTTCATTTTATTGAACCTTTTTGTATAGCCTTGCATAAGCTTCCCATCGCTCTATTTGGTAAGAAGATCTCCTATCAGCTACTACTTCGGAAGCTGCTAGTTCAAAGCTGGCAGCAACAAGCAGTTCTCTTCCACCCTTATCCACACTGGAAATGCAACATTCAGGAAAAAAAATTAGCAGAGGAAAAGTATGTCTCTGCTGCATATAACTTACAAATGACCAACCTGACAATGACAGCAGCAAGCAACTGACTTCCCTCTACTCTAAGGACTGGATGTCCAGCTTTCAAGGAACTATATTTCAAAAATGTATCATCTTCCATAGAATCCTGATCGTCCATATCTTTCGAGAGATATGAGGATGCTGTTAATTCAGAATCGTTGATGTTGGCCATGGAAGGTAACTTGATTTCAGTTTCTTTATAAAGCCAATGCGCAGCAAGTCCATGTTCAGCATACTCGTGCATCCTCTAAAACATATGCAGCAAGTATTACTATCATCTAAATCAAATGGACGTGGAAATGAAATTAACCTCATCGCAAGATTCACCTGCGTTCTTATTTGAACTTCCAAGGGAGAGTTGTCAGGACCTTGTACTGCAGTGTGCAGAGACTGAGATTAGAAAAGGAAAGTCAGGGTTTGGGAGAGCAATTTGGATAGAGTTAGCCAAGACAGACATATTCACAAACATAAATGCAGTGTATAAATGTGTTAAAGTGCATAGTCATATCAATACAACATGGTTTTTGCAATCACAATCAAATCCTTACAAAGTATAGTGCGAAAAGTGATATCATATGTATGCAAACCATTAGAAAATACAAAAGATTAATAAATAACTTCTCCAACTAATATAACCTCCAAACAACTGATTCTTTAGTCTCTAGACTCTCTACGTCCTTAAAACTGATTTTTTACTCTCAGAATGTGTATCAACCGTTCGTATAGATAGGGAAAATAAATTCCACAATTATGTCAGAAACTCTTCTATCCATTGTCTTGAATGTTCTAACAATATTATGGCAGGGTTACCTGATATAAACATAATCATAAAGCATAGTAAGTTTGTATTCTGTGGGATAAAGAGAACAGTCCTCAAATTGGGACATAGAGCTGTTTCTCAAAAAACATGTCATCCATCCGTAGTGAAGGTTGTATATTTATGTCAGAAATATCGTATGGTACATAAACACAATGTCACTTTAACTCAGCTCAACTGTACAAAGATTAATACTGGAACTTAATTGGGAATGACTAAAATACATCTTGCTGAAATTCATACTTGTACTATCAAAACTTTTTTCATTGTGGTTGGACTTTTGTGGAATAATTGATTAAATCTATGATAGCGGATAATTTTATAAATTTAGGTGATCTATCTGGTACAAGCAAACGCATAAAATTTTATTAATAAATTCTGACCGTAAAATCTTCAGTTAATGGTGTGACAGTAGAAAGGAATGCATAAATTATTCTCAAAGTTGCAGCAGGGTTCCCTTCCATACAGGTGTTTAACATGGAATGTATTTTCTTATTTCACAACTAAATATGGCAAGAGTGTTACATGAAAAAAAACCCTGGTCTGCATGAGAGCGATCAACCACTAGAACGAATGGGTTGTATGAGGACCGATCTGTCCTGTCTACCCCGGCTGGCATCCGATTCTGCCTGTGGACTAGGCCTTACCAAATATCCCCAATTATATCGAACAATAATGAAAAGGAACTGACAATTGACCAATCTAATAATTTCATCAGCTTCCTAGTGAATCAATGGAAGGTCCATAAGGTCAGGAAATAACACGCATATCATATATATTCTCTTTTTATAAATATCGTAATCTAGGCATATAAGTGACCCAGCAACGAGGTGAGTGATTGGAATCCTCATCTTCTACCAATACTGAAAACAATGAAAAGGGAATTGTAACCTGATATCCACTTGGCTTTGGATTAACAATGTAATCATCAAATTCGCCATTGATAGGGGTCCAAAGCCTGCACATAGTGGAAGGACATGATAGCAATTTATCAAACACCGATGTGCAATCTAAGTATAACTACATGCCATGTATGGTTATTGATTGATCCGATAAGGCCCTATTGAAGAAGGTTCCAAGGTATCTCCCATAAAAAATATCAAATGGCGGCATTGAGAAACAAAACAGCGCTGAAACACAGTTCATACCACTAATTTATAATTCAACAAATTTCATGCTTGGCAAAGATAGAGGATCAGTAATTTTTATTTTTGTTCACCTGTGCACAATGTCGAGAAGGCTGTAACAACACCGAACAGCCTCTCCATGCAAAGACCCATTTTTATCCCCAACAATTACCCTCAATGCACGGGAATCATATACTTTATTGATGCCAACATCTTTCCGTTTCATCTATAGCATGTGAAAAAACACAGAAAGTTTCGTAGAACAAATACATGTTAGTCTCCTGCAGGCTTATCCATCAAAACTTGGAGCAGTGCCGATAAGATAGACTTAACAAAAGCAGAATTCAGAAATCACAAGTCATACACGTGCACACACACACACACACAGAGGTAACTATCTATAATCATATAATAGGCCTGATTGCTATAAATTGAGCACAAAGGTAAAGAGTCAAGAAATAGGGGGATTTGACCAGCATTAAGTCCCATTTAATGTTTGTTAACCGTGAATTCCAAAACACGTCTAAAAAACCATTATACCCATCATTAACCCTACTATTTCGTTCTCTCCTCACCAACATCGTCTTTTAACCCCTTTGGCTTCACCATCCCAGTGCTCCTCCAATTTACACATGTTGTATACAAGAAAAGAGAAACCCAACAGTCTATAAATTTCTATTCCACGCCATTTGCTTTCTCTCTCATCCATTGTGAGCAACAGGAAGCAATGAACCAAGAGAGAGAGATGGTTTCGGTTTTATTCTCTCGCTCTCTCTCTCTCTCTCTCTCTCTCTCTCTCTCTATATATATATATATATATATATATATATATATATAAAAAAAAAAAAATATTTTGATCTTTAAATATATATATCTCT
>JAOTRH010000001.1:10662321-10702068 GCA_034768845.1 Heliamphora exappendiculata
ATAAAATAAAACTGAAGCTCATTTTGTTCGAAATTTCAATCCCTGCACAAAAGTGTTATTCATTGCCAGAAATCTCAAAGCTTGTATGAGGAGTTGACACTTCATGCCTTGACAAACCTACGTGCCTGCATTGAATCCCATACCGAGTCCAGTTAGAACTGCCATCTAATGATAAGACAAAGCGCTCTGTATTTGAATCTCCACCACTATTATCTCCTAAACAAAATAAAGCAAATCAGGCCCTCTTTTTATCCCTGGTTGTTATGGAGAAGATTTCTCAATTGCATTTTCTAAAATTGAAAATCTCTCTGAAACTGAGAAATTTCAAAATTTTGAAACTAAGAAATTTCAGAGTTTTGAGAAATATCTCAATGTCGAGGGGTTCAACATTGTGATGGTTTTGAAACTAAGAAGAGAAATTTATAGGTTGAAACTGAATTTTCACAATTTCGAAAAAACAGAGAAATGTCTCATTTTTTTGGAAAATTTCCCATTTTATTTTGGTTGCTATTGCAACTTCTCTCTTTCTCTCAACCTTTTGCAATTGGATTGAGAAATTTCCTTTTTGAAACTATGAAATTTCTCAGTACCAAACAATTGACTATTTTCTGTTTTTTTTTTTTATAAATAATTTCATATTGAATATGAATTGTGTTTTATCGATCTCGATAAATAGGTTTCAAAAAGTATTAGTTTCATCAAAATGAATGTGTATACTGAAAGTTCTGACATTAAAATTTGAAACAGAAACACTGAATGACAGCTCAACGCTGCCACTCACGGTGTGGTCAAGTGCTTAAATAAAGGGAAAATCTGTCTGAAAATTAGTTGAAATTTATAAAGGGGACCTAAGCTCCCAAACAGTTCCTACAATGGGGCTTCAGGGGTTACCAAACTCAAGGTCGAGGCTGCCCTAATATAGGTTCATATGATGGAACTTGGCACCAATCATCCCAAAAAATAAAAATAGGACCCAAGCAATGCGTAACTGAAGGTTAAGGATGTCCATGTTCCAGGCGTCTACTATTGAATTCATCCCACCGATTGTACGCATTCAAATGGGTTAGTCCTTCCATCCGGATCAACTTATTCAAAAATTGTTCTATTTTTCTTTTTGTCTGTATCTTTAAATTGAAAAGATAAATAATAAAATCAAAAAGTTCTCTAAAAACTCCCACACTTATGATGTTGGAAAATTACTAAGAAATTCCTCAAGTGGTACAAATATTATAACATGATACTTTTGTCACTAACAAATGGCAATATCTTGAGCACATCCTATGCAACTGCAATTATCAAAAAAAGTAACAAAAGAAGGAAAAGGATATACTAATGGGAAATCCTCTGGATGCCCAGCCCTTCTAACCCCAAGAGAGGCTTTATTAGACAAATCACGAAGATCTGGTGCAGAAAGAAATTTGCTGATTATTGGAGTCCATGGCTATACTTTATTTATTTCTCATGATAAAGAACTTGCACAAGTCAAAGGGCAATAATTATGGACCTTTTTTTTGTAATTATTAAAAACTATTCCTATTCTCTAATGCTTCTATGATAACGGGTTACTTCCAAATAAATGATTTAATAATGCTGCACAACTAAAGATATAGAGACTGAATGACCATTGCAGGAGGAATTAACTAAGAAACACTATAGATTTCTGATAAATGTGAAACTAATACTACAGGACCCCTTTTCCCAACTATAATAGGAACATTTAAAACTCGATTCGGGGCAAAAGAGAAGGGCCGCCGTCAGCTTCCGTGCAATGATATCATCATAACGTCATCATCAGTACGGACCAACGTCCGCCGTTTACTCTGATTGGTTCATCGGACTCTCTGAGATTTATGGTAATTTTTGTGAAATTTTTTGAAGCTATTTGATGGATCTTTCGATTTATTGAATGTTTTTTAGATTTTCGAAACCCTAGATCGCGATTGTTCGTTGGAGCCTCAGATCTGTTTTTTGGTTGTAGCGATCTCTTCTATAGGTACCGAAATTATCTCTAAAAGTCTCTTTGGGCATTGATTGGTTGATTTGGACTCCATTGATGAAGATTCGAGCTTCGATGGGTTCAGCGCCTAGGGTTTTGGTCGCCAAATTGTCTTCCTTTCGTCTCAGATCTGGTTTTCTTTGTTCGGCAAGTAGTATTGAGCCTTCTTCCTTGTGACTCGAGGTTGTTCGTTATTTCTGATTGATTTTGTGCGGTTTCTAGGGTTTTGGCTCCTCTCTAGTGCAGCTGTGTGTTCTGATTTGCCTCTCTTTTTAAATGTTCTAGGTTGTTCTTGTTCCAAAATCTTCTCTTTGGTGCCTACCTACTCTTGGTTTGTTCTTGTTCAGTTTATTGCTCCGATCTATATCACATCTAGTGATTGGTTCTTGTTTTGTATTGTCCTGGAATACTCTGCTATGGCCGATGCCAAACCTATCCATCTTAAGGATGATGACTTACCCAGATGTGTGACCTCCAAATGACTAAATGGTCTTTAATTATTTAGCCTAGGTGCATGCATTTAAAATTTTTCTCAAAGGCAAGCAACGATTAACATACACATGGATCCTCCTCCAACTAACCGTGATCCCAATTTCTCTACTTGGGAGACTGTAGATTCTATTATTATGGGATGGTTGTGGAATAGTTTGGAACCTCATATTGCTACAATGGTGGAGTTTTTTGATACTTTCAAATAGATTTGGGACTCCCTTGTTGATTCTTTTTCGAACCAAAATTATGTTTCACGAGTTTATGAGCTATATGAGTAGATCTTCACACTCAAGCAATCTAGAAAGTCTCTATCTGAGTACTACAGTCAGGTTAAGAGTTTATGAGATTAATTGTTACAATATTGTCCCTTCACCACTGATGTTTACCAACAAAAGCGGCATTGGAAGGATTCCATGATCGCATCTTTACTCTCTGGGTTGGATCATGATTTTCGTGGATTTAAAGATCAGATCCTTGCTAGTGAGACCTTGCCTACTGCGGTTAATGCCTACTCTCGCTTATTGCGTTCCTCCTTGGGTCACTCATCTGCTACATCTGGTCTTTTTTCTGGTTCAGAATCCTCTGCATTAGTTACCAACAGTGATGGTCATGGTACTTTTGGGGACATAGTCGTGGTGGCGTGTGGGGGTCGAGGCCCTCGTGGTGTATCTCGAGGTGGTGGGTTGTGGTAGTTCTCGCGGTGATAAGAAATGCGACTTTTGTAATGCTCTAATCATATCGGGTCTTATTGTTGGGCCAAGTATGGCAAACCAGATTACGCTTATTAGGTCACTCATAGCTCTTTTCAAGCCTTGACTCAGTTGTCTTCTGGGCCTTCTAGCTAATAGCATTCTTTTACTTCTAATGATGTTCTTACTGCTACACTTAGCGAGATTGTTTAGACATTGCGTATTGTCCTGCCTTCATCTTCCACTGCTACGTTAGCAAATTCGGGTAATATTACATGTACTGCCATTACACCTTCCTCTTGGGTTCTCGACTCTGGTGCCAGCTCTTATATGCCTGATAATCCTTCTTTTTTTCTAATTTGACTTCTCTAGAGCATCATATTGTTTTAACGGATGGTTCGTCTTGACCTGTCCACGGTCAAGGTGTTCTCCATCCGTCTCTTTCTTTCACCTTACCCTCCAATCTATATAGTCCTCATTTACCCTTTAATTTGTTGTCTATCAATCAATTAATTAAAGTTTTTCATTACTCAATAACCTTCTTTCCTACTTCTTGTGTATTTCAGGGCCTTAAGACCAAGAAGATGATTAGTTTGGGGCATGAGAAGAATGGGCTCCATTATCTTGATGCTACTCTTAGTTTTAATTCTCGCACTTCATCTACCTTGAGTGCAGCGGTTTCTCCTCTTCAGTGGCACTTTCGTTTAAGCCATCCGTCTATGGATAAACTTAAGTTGGCCATTCCTGGTTCGAGTCATATGTCTGTTTTATATTGTGAAGCTTGTCAGTTAGGCAAACATCACTATAGTTCTTTTCCTCGTAGTAGTACTAATCGTCAGGCAGAGTCCTTTGTTATTATCCATACGGACATCTGGGCCCCTTCCCGCATTCTAAGTACTAATGGGCACTTTTATTTGGTTATTTCTGTTGATGACTATTTTCGTATGACCTGATTATTTTTGTTAAAACAAAAATCTAAATTATCTTACACTCTTTCCACGTTTTTTATAATAAAATTTTTACTCAATTTGGAAAGTGAATTAAAGTTCTTCGATCTGATGATACTTTAGAATATATGTAGTCTTCTGTTATTGCATTCTGTGTTGATTGTGATATCATTCATCAGACCATTTGTGCTCACACATCTCAACAAAATGGTGTCACCGAACGTAACCACCGTCGTTTGTTAGGTGTTGTTCGCACCTTACTGTTTCACGCCTCGGTACCCAAACATTTTTAGAGTGATGCCGTTCCTACTGCATGTTACCTCATTAACCCCATGCCGTCTACTGTTCTTAATCACAAATCTCTCTTTTCCATGTTATATCCTAATTCTCCTACTTTTTCTCTCACTCGTGTTTTTTGGGTGTACTGCCTTTGTGCGTGTACTTGATCCCGGCTATGATAAGTTATTTCTTCGAGCTCGTAAATGTCTTTTTTGGGTACTCTCGTACTCAAAAAGGATATAGTTGTTATCATTTCGAGTTTCGTCGCTATTTTGTGAGTGCTAATGCGACATTTTTTAGTTATGTTCCCTTCTTTGCTTCCTCTGGTCAACAACTCTCTCCTGATCTTCTCAGCTGTCGTGAGGGGGAGTCCTCTTATCCTACTCTTCCTCTAGCGGTCTCCTTACCTCATGCCTCCTCCTCTAAGCCCCCTTTGCAGGTTTATCAGGGATCTCGAGATAGGTTTATTGTTTCTTATGGCCCAGCTACTTCATGTTCTTCAACGGAGGTTCCTGACTCCTTCGCTTCGTCTTCTAATAATATTGACTTACCTATTGTTTTGCATAGAGGTAAACGTACATGTACTCAGCACCCAATTGCGAAGTTTGTGTCATATGATCATTTGTCCTCGTGTCTTCATTCCTTTACCTTTATCTTATTCTCTATTTCTATTCCATCTACTTATAAATAGATTTTGTTAATGTCTAGATGGAAACTTCCTATGGATGAACAAATGAGAGCTCTTTATCAGAATCAGACTTGGATATTCACTCATCTTCCACCAACAAAGCACGTGGTAGGTTGTCATTAGGTTTATATCATGAAGTACCTTCCAGATAGTTCTGTAGAGTGTCTTAAGACACGTTTGGTTGCCAAAGGCTATTCTCAAACATATTAAGTTAATTACTTAGAGACTTTCTCTCCAGTGGCTTGCCTTAACTCAGTTCGGATTCTTCTATCTATTGTTGTTAATCGTTCTTGGCTCATTTATCAGCTCGATATTAAGAATGCATTCCTTTATGGTGATCTTTAGAGGGAAGTGTACATGGAACAACCACCAGATTATGTGACTCATGGGAGTGAGCATTTTGTGTGTCGCCTACGTAAGGCCCTATATGGATTGAAGCAGTTTCCACGTGTATGGTTTGATCGATTTAGTTTTGTTACGCTTGCAAATGGGTTTCAATGCTCTACCTCTGATCACTTTATCTTTGTTCATCACTCATCTATTAACACTGGTATATTGATTGTGTATGTTGATGATATCATCATTTCGGGTGATGACTCGGTATTATTGATCTAAAACGGAATTTAGGGCAACACTTTCATACTAAGGATTTAAAGTTCTCGCTCCTTTTATGGAATCTCTCTTTCTCAACGGAAATATGTTCCCGGTCTTTTTTCTGAGACTGGTTTTCTCGGGACCCGATCTCTTGAAACTCTAATGGAGGCTACTGTTAAGCTTCATGCTGAATAGGGTGATCTTTTTCTAGATGTTAGTCGGTATCAACGGCTTGTTGGGAAGTTAATTTATCTTATTGTTACTCGTCCCAATATCACATATGTTGTTGGGGTTGTCGGTCAGTTTATGCACTCTCCCTCGTTAACCAAATTTTGATATTGTTTGTCGTATCCTCAGTTACTTGAAATGTGCTTCAGATTGTGGCATGCTTTATAGTTCATCTGATACCTTGTCTGTAGTTGGCTTCAGTGATGCTGATTGGACTGGCAGTCGTCTTTATCGGCAGTCTACCTCTAGTTATCGTACCTTTGTTGGTGGTAAGCTTGTCACTTGGCGAAGTAAGAAACAGAATGTTGTTGCTCGTTCCAGCACCGAAGCCGAGTACCGTGCTATGGCGCATATTGCCTCTGAAATGTTGTGGGTCCGATACCTTCTTTAAGATTTCGGTATCCATTCCTCTACACTTATGGAGATGTTTTGTGATAATAAAGCAGTGATCTTTATTGCTAATAATATAGCTTTTCATGAGTAGACTAAGTATATTAAGGTCAGCTGTCACTTTATTCGGGATTTGTTACTAACAAAGTAGATTGTCACTTCCTATGTCCATTCTGAGCACCAATTGGGTGATATTCTTACCAAACCGTTAGCTGCTTCTAGTTTCCAGCGGCTTCTTTTCAAGTTGGGTATGTTTGATTTCTATACTCCAGCTTGTGGGGGAGTGTTAGTTGATTACTCATGTTTGTTTAGGTAGTTTTATATTATCTTCGTGTCTCTTATATAAACACTGATGTGGTGTAGAGGTTAAAATTTAAGCTTCATAATTTTCTCCTAATAACACTTCGCAGTCTTTCTCTCTTCTTCTTTCTCTTTTCCTTTAATCCTAAATCTCTACTTTACGATTCAACTTAAGGGAACATTGTTTACTCTTCAATAGTATATTTCCACCAAAAAATGGTAAAATGCATATATATCATATATTCCTACTTAAACCACAGTAAGAAAAATGCATTCCTTTTGTTGTTTTTATGAATTTAATGTTGGATGCATGATCTGTTAGTTTTATATAAATACGAAAAAACCCACTGATACCTTGCTGTAGATACTGTACAAGCTTTTTAGACGGCTAGATAAGGTGACTTCCATCCCTGGAACATAACTGCATAACATATAACAGAAAGCAAAGTCAGTGAGACCACCGTGTGTTGCCACCCTGCTAATAATGGCTTCCAGATGTACATGACTTCTATTTTTCAAGTTTTCAACTAATCCAAGTATCATCAACAAGAAGCATTATGACAATGGAAAAGCAGAACGTACGAAGTAGATATAAATAACTCCCGTTCAAGCGCTTCCTCACAAACAACCAGAGATGCTAAAGCAATTCCAGCATCCCTTACAACCTTTGGTTTTGCTTGAGATTCTGACCACGTCTCAAGATTATGAAGAAAGTTAATTCGCTTTCTCCGATCTAGCAAAAGATCAAAGGGAAGTACAGCCTGCAAAAGGTCCTGAAAACGGAAGGCACACTGAAAATGCATATACTATCAAAATGAACATAACAAATTGCGATAGAAAAAACTTTATAAACTATGCTCTCCTCAAGTGTAATCAATTATCTGCTACTACCACTTCAATTGCAAATTTTACTACTGACACGAAATATGTCGCATGCTTGCAAATAAAAACTCTGCTACTGGAGCCATCCCTTTGAGTAATGCCATTGTATCTACCATGATGAAGATGTATAAGGGAATTAAAAGTACTCATGTAGTAAAGGTAAGGATTAAGGAATGAATAATCTTATTAGTAGGCTAAATTGTTGAGCACCAACTCACCCAAAAGCCTAAGCCATAGATAGAGTGGTAAGTTCACTATTTATACTCTCAACAAGCCCTCTCAAGTGAGGCCAAGTTCTCCTGCATAAACAGACCACACCCGTGCGAGTGTAATGTCTATCAAGTAGACAGTATATGTTGAAACATATAATCTATTGCCTGCTCTTATACAGTGTTAAATTGTTGACCACTAACTCGTCTAAAATCTTAAACTATTTGACATGAGTAACTTACGCAAAATCAAGCTTAGCATCTATTTACCCACCGAAGTATAAAAAAGGAAAGGAAGATATACTTGCGTTGGAAAGGAAAACATATTACGCTGGATCACTCAATGAATACAAGTTTTCTTTTCACAATTCAGAAGATACTGGATTCGCAGAAGATAGAATGGTTGTGTATTAAACTGCCACAAAATATGGGCTATTCTACGTCATTACACAAAAATAAGGTATTCAACATACAATTTTTGTCCTTTAACCAGTGAGAAAAGGCCACCAATTCATCCACAGCAACAAAACTAACCATACTGTCTCAAATTGAACAGATTGTTATGTCTGCATGATGCATAAAAAGAAGTTACAATGTCCAGTTAAAATGGGGGACCCAAAAAGTTCATTTTATTGCAAATTTGTCCCTTCACAAAGAAGGCATGCAACCATTTATCTAGAGTATATAACCAGAGAAAATAAGTTTTAATTTGTTAACAGTGTCTGTTCCATTGGGCAAATCAAACCTTAAATATTCGCAAATGTTAATTTTGGCATCATCAAAGCTTCGATAGAAACTAGGCACTTAAAAAACCATGTTTGACCCAATTTAACAAGCATAGGGAGCAAAAATCTCAACTAATATTCCCACCCTTATGCTTGTGTTGTCCTCATCTATCGCTGCAGACCTTTCACAGTCGATAGTTGAGTCTCTTTCAGATGGTACAGTTGAGCTGGCTTTTGCAGATATTCTTCGCAGATTGCCTGCCCTGTTGCTAGGGCTCCACATTAAAGCCAGGTCAGCTCGCATTTGACGAAACATGCGAGGCTGCATGTAGCATAGATTATTATTATTTTGTCAACCTACCTGTCATTTCATGTCCCTCCATACATAAGGGCGTTTACTCAACAAAAACTGGAGAATAATTAGCCAACCTGAAGTACAGCGAAGCACAGATCTTCCAGTTCAGCTTTTAAAGCCCATAGACCCAACCTGGAAGCAAGTGAGCACCAAATAACTAATGTCTCCTGAGCGACAGCTTGAGCCTTGGCTGAGGGAAGAGCATATCTGTAAGGAAGTCATCATCCAGGAGTAAGAACCATTTTTTAGCATTACTGGCCATTGTGGCCAACAACTTCAGTGTGCAACTTTAAGAAACAATCACTAGAGATTCATAAACATTCAGCAAGTAGTAATTTTCTTGACCTTTTAAAGACAGGGTGCAAGCTTATGACAACAATACAAAAAGGATTTGGAAGGAGAACAAATGCAAAAGTAAAATTAAGTAATGTCATTTTAAATAACTATTTCATTTAGAAAGAAATACAAATAAATCAATGTAGGAGAGACATGAAACAGCCAAAGCACATGACATGAGTTTAGAGCCACTACATGGTTCTCATGTTATGAAGACGGTCAGCAAGCTTGATCAGCACCACACGCGGATCATCAACCATGCCTAAGAGCATGACTCGTAAACTATTTGCCTAGAAGACAAACAATGCAAACAATGAGGAACACAAACTTGGAGCAAGTATAAATAAGTGCATTCTCCTTTTCTAGAAGACAACCCAAAAGGTCACTTTTTCTATCACCCCATTATGTAGTTACGTAGAGCTAAACCCAGATACATTCTTCTTCCCCATTTCCAACGAACACAACCAATTGCCAATTGACTATATAAACCAAGTAAATGATGAATTTTAGCAAGAACTGTAATCATGTTTCAGCACTCCATCAAACTATTCAGAAACTATTTAATTACTTGATTGCATAGCAAAAACAAATTCATACACAACCCTGAATGAAAACCAGTTTTATGAATATGGTAAGTGATGTAGAATTAACTATTAAAATCCGAAGTTATATATCACCAACTACAATTCTCCTTAATAACAATAACCATCCAAAACTAGAAAAATTAACAGAATAAAGAGGACAGCCAATTCATCATCATCGAGTATACAGTAAAAAGTTCAAGGCGAATCTGCTTTGGAGTATGCAACTAAAGCACCATTGTAGAGTCACCAACAAGCATTTTATCAGGACCACTAGACTCTTCAGAATATTTTGATAAGACTATTGACGCGGGTCATATAATTAGCACGAAACACTTGGCCAAGAAAGAAAGAAAGAAAGAAAGAAAAATATAGTAATATATAAACAGATACGAATTTATAACATCTGCTTTATAAATTTATATTATGTCACGGCTGATATCACAAACATTGTTTTCTATTATTTAGATTAAAGTATATACACAACAGTTTCAGTTTCTACCATCCACAGCAATGGCTGATTGTTATTGAATACATTGAAAACTTGCCTCTCCATGACCAAGGGTACTGGGACACATGTTTACCCTGCGGTGTCTTCGTAACAACTGCAGAACAAATTATCAGTTAACGCAAGAAGAATAACATAAAGCCTACACAAATTGGAGAAAAGGGCAGCAGTACAATCTCACAGGATGCAACACCAGTGCATGGATAGCTAAGAACAAGAAGTGCATTGCTTATCAAAAAAGAAAAAGAAAAAAGAAGAAAATGAAAAAGAACAAGAAGTGCATTATCCACTTATGAGTAAAACATCAGGATGAGTGACATTGTTGCAGTAATGCCTTAAAAGGGTTCATCAAAAGGCCTTGAGGCAACAAGATATCCAAAAGAATGGAAGAAATTAATGATTTCAATGCTTTATCATTTTAACTTAAAACAGAAAACGATCATTTTCCCCACTTAGTAACAACTACCGGAACTCATCCAAAAGGACTGGCTAAGTCATATCATTTGGGTCATTGCTCACACTTCTATACCCAAGATTTTGCAAACTTTCTGATGTTTAACTCAGCACACGCCAATGCATGTTGGGATCATTTTCCCCACGCAGTCGCGCACACAGTTCTGAATAGACACTATAAGTCTATAAGTAACAACAATTGGAGCTCATCTAGTCAAGGAGATGATAATTGGGCTCATTGTTCCCACTTATATACCTCAAACCCCCATGTGAACTTCTGGGGTCTAAACACACATGAACACAAAATGGGGCCATTAGAATCTCTACCCTTTATTTCTGATGTGAGATCAACACACACCAAGGCGGATAGGGTCATTACAAAGTCTCCCCTTTTATCCCTCGGGTTCTCACAAAGAGCCCAAGTTTGATTAGGAAATTACAATCAGTTAGTGATCAGCCCAGATTAAAGTAACACTGAATTGCAGTGGCCTTGAGTCCACATGGATAGGTGCATGGTTTTCTACTCTGACACTACAAATAACCACAACTGGAGCTCATCTAAAGGGCCAACCAAAGAGATGGGAATTGAGTTCCTAGGGTTCCTCGAACAATGTGATATCTCACACTGGGTAACCCTTATAGGCTTATAGCCTTTACCCCTCCTAATCAATATCCCTTGTGAGGGAAGATCCAGGTTGGTTGGTCCAGAAAGTCATACAGCTCAGCCATCAATTCTTTTCGTATCCCATTTTAATCTACCATGTCTAACTGATTGCTGGAGTTCACCTAAAGGGCCAACCAAAGAGATGACAATTGAGTTCATTGTTTCAATTTATATACCCAAGATCCCCACGCAAAACTTCCGATGTGGGAGTCTGCACATGGCAATGCAAAACAGGGTTTTCAAAGTTTAATTTTCCAGATATTCCTGACTAGTTAGAATTATAAAGGCTGCCCCAATACCCATAGCAATTATTATGAAAAACAAAATATTGATTCTTAATGAGTGGAGACTGCTATTTCAAACTATTTTACTGCAAGACAAAACAACGAGTTTGGATACCAATGCTGCAAATTTACTCTACCTGATTAATATAACTTAACCTGGAAACTCCAGCTACTAACTTTGCTACATCATCACCAAACTCTCTCTCTATGCTGCCCAAACTTTTGGATGTATCATCGACCACATCATGAAGAATCCCAGCCACAACTGTATCAACAGCCTAATCACAGAATTGTGATTTCAGTGAAGGAATCAATAGAATGGAAACGTGCGTCAAGCAATATATACATGATGCAACTTATATTGGAGCACACATTGTAAAAGAGATGTTCAGGCATCAATCCTACCTGCTTTACCATATACTGTCCACCAAATATAAACTGTTAAACTCAATGTAAAGATTGAAACATGCATGTATACATATACAGATATTTTAATAAAATTTTCAGTATATTCTACTGTTAAGTAACCAATTGTTCCGAAAGCTTAAGGAAATGGGCCCAACAATGTATATCAAGCAATCCAACACTCCCCTCACGTGCGATCCTATCTCGCACGTAGAGAGGTAAACAAACTGAATAGGTGCACCAGCACACAGAGTGCACAATAACAAATATAACAGGAAAACACATAACGAAATTTGAACCTAAGACCTCATGGAACTAGAGCACTGATCCAAGTTGAATTATAAAACAATGATTTAGGGTTGAAAATGAGAGAAGAATGTAAAATGACAAGAGATTCTAATTGAGAATTATGGTGAGAATTAAGAGACTTAAAAAAAGCCTCTACACCCCACAACATATATATAGAAGTCACACATAAAGAATTACAAAACTATCCAGTTAAATATAGAAAAAATAAACTAAATAAACTCTAACAGAAATAAACGAAATAAACTCTAACATCTACATTATATGCCATAGTTCTATAGAATTATTTAAGTTTATCTTGAATATAAATTTTAATTGTATTTTTAAGTTGCTGCACACCTGCAGCAACTCATCCACACCCATCAAAGCAAATATTTAAATAACGCTGCTATAGTTGATAACAACTTATAGATTTATCTCAAATGTAGTATGAATCCCAACATTTGATGAATTTTTTTATGTAACTGGACAAAACTGATCTGGCATGCACACTGCCCAGCAAGAATACAAAACATTGACGAGGGGAACCAATAACCCAGAATCACTTAAAATTGTTCATGTAACGGATACAAATGATGTTGTCCGAATAATTGGAATTAAGTAAGGATAATTGTTCATTGAAACTGAAGTTTGGTCTCATTATAGTACTCAGCAAACTAGATCTGGATTTGATGAAATCAATTGCACTGATCTGCTGGATCATGGTTTGCTTAAAGCATGTCAATAACACATTGATCAGAGATGGTTATCCTCTGCAAACAAAGCTTTCATATATTCTGCATAATGTTATCATATCAGCAAGTTAACAAGAACCTATCAAAATTTGAATGTAGCTGCATAAAAGAAATTTCAAAGGACACAACCCCATAAAGCACTCGATGGAAAAATCAGTATAACTTTCCTAAATGCTGTGCATAAATACAGTTATGTTCTCCGGATCAATTTTTGAAATTTTAAGGAGGCAAAAGAAGAAAAAGATAAAGATGGCTATTTTTTTTTTTTTGGGCTAAGGCTTTGATATAAAAGAAATTCGTAACCAGCAAGAGATGCAATAAATGAAAAGGCAATAAATCCTTCCTACCGAAGCCTTTATTTGAACAAAAAATGGATAGTCCACTTGGAGGGTCTGTGTGAATAAAAACTAGCAACCGGCCAACATTTGGCATCAAATTAAGTCCGAAAGCTGACATATATGATTGATCAGGCATCTAAATTACTATAATTTTGTCACAGGTATTCAGCTGAACATTTTTATATGGGGGACATTCTCTTTATGATGCTTTAGTATATATTTTGTCTGTTTTATAAAAAAGGGTATTCCAGGTGCACAGAAACAGTTTACGCATGGTTTCTAATCATTTCTGTCTAAATAAAAACTAGCAACTGGGCAACGTTGGTATCAAGTTAAGTCCGAAAGGCAACATATATGATTGATCAGGCATATAAATTACTATAATTTTGGTACAAGTATTCCAGCTGCACAGAAACAGTTTATGCATGATTTCTAATCAATACGCTAACTCCTTCAACAAGGTCCCGGTAAACTGGAATAGCAAAATGAATGTAGGACCTTGTAAGATAAGAACCCAAACAACCCTGAGGAATGATCCAAATCATGCATGGAACCCCAAATGGGCAAGTTAAGAAGATTATGGAAGTTCTATAACACATAGGTGGTTTATCCCCAACAGAAAGAAGGATGACCTCTCATACTTTCCCCAAAAAAAGGAAACAAAACAAAAATAGCAGCCGCTTGAAACACTGGGCTGTCAAAATTGTAATTGATACTAAGAAGGTGAACCGTAATAGCAGAAAGATGATGCATACACGTTTTCCACTTGATGGTACTAAGACTGCTATGATTTTCCCTGTATGGATACAATGAGTTAAATAAGGGTCTCCCGTTTTCCGTAACTGGCCGTGGTGAGCTTTCCTTGCGAATGCAATTGCCTTTTGCACCTGCCTTCAAAGATTTAGTATCTTAAAGGCAATTTGATAATGGAATATATGCAATTCACAATGCAAGCAGAGGTGATAAACCTTTGCATCATTAAATATGGGATACCCAGTTACATCTACTCCATCCAGTATAAGAGATCCTGCATCAGGTTGCATAGAGTCAGCATGGCATAACAAACTGCAATGTATGCATAATGAACTTAGAAGTTACAATACAAAAAATCGGTAGTCAAACCATTTTTTCAAAAACACAACATAATTTGCAAAAGCAAACAGGCATTAGGCAATATGTTCCATCCTGAAATCCCAACTTTATGAATTTAAGCACCCATGGGCTAGCAATTTATGCTCTGTAGATCTTGTTACTGACACAGGAAACTCATATTTCTGATGTATACAGAGCAATTAGAGGTTGTTGGGAAATTATTGGTCCACCCAGAAGTGTGGGTGACAAATCTTGTCAGCCAAAATGAAGAGTTTCCATTTTGTGCATGACACATTTGAACACCAGTGGAAGGAAATAAAATAAGATTTAATGTTTTGGTCGCTTCCATGTGAGCCCCCATTGATTTGGTTAAAAAATGTGTGCATGGAAGGATCATGTTTCTAGCTGCCACACTGATTGGTAAAAATGGTCCAATCTTGGCTGTGAATGGCATAAGAGAAAAAAATGCTGGGCCAAAGGGTACTCAACATCAAGGTGAGCAAGAGCTCAACTACAGGCTCGGGTAGGGGTGTGGGTTTCGTGGTAGTTTTTCATCTCACGTATTACAGTTTATTATTTATAATGAATTTTTTCCTCTCTCTCTTGCATGACTGGTTTTAATTGCCAACGAATAGTGTTAAAGTTTTGCAATCCAAATAAAGAAAATATATCATAACCAGGAAACACAAGACTACCAATATTTGTTAAAACAGTTTCAACAATAAGAGAGAGAGAGAGAGAGAGAGAGAGAGAGAGAGAGAGAGAGGTGACTGTTGAGTTTAAGCTAAGAGGCATGAGCACTGAGTTCAACCAAGAGATGTAAAAACTGAATTTAAACTAAAAGGCATGACCAATTGACTATTGGTAGGGTTGGTCCACACCCATTAATTCATGAAAACCACTTCAACGCAAGAAGATAAGCCCTTGGCCTGTTGCTTCTCGTGGTTGCCTTTTGAGCACTCCAAAGCCTTTATTTATATAGCACCCGACCTAGCATTCCAAGGCCAACAGTCCTTGTGGGGCATGTGGAACAAATGCTTATAAAAGCAAGCGAGAGTAGCGTGCATTGGGTGTGAAAAACAGTAGAGAGCAAAGAGTGCTCTGAGAGAGGAAGTGTGAGAAATACGGAGAGAACTGAGGGTGTAAATTGAGTTGTGAGAGAAAAAAAATAGATCTCCTCGTCCACCATTGTAAATCTTTTATTTTGTAGTGAAGTTGTGTTCTCACTCTGTGGATGTAGGCAAGGCAATCATTGCCGAACCACGTAAAATTTGTTGTCCCTTGTCTCTGTAATTAGTTGGTGTGCTTGGATCCAAACCCAACAAGTGGTATCAGAACCTTGTTTGGAAGCTCTTTGAGATTCTAACCTGAAATGAAGTTGGCCAAAACCAGCTTTTGAAGACACCAGGAGGTAGAGATCGTCAAGACGAGTCCAACAATATAATGTATAAAGCAAACAGAGGTCCAGAGGTCCGGAGCTCAGCCAAGAGCCATTTAAGTTAGTATGCGAATGGAAAACCGCCAAACGCACCCCTGCACTAGTCATCTTTCCAACAGAGCTGGCACGGTGTTGACTGGCCCGTTTGACCTGCCTGTTGACTAAAGTTGACTTCGACAATTGGCTTTGACTAATTTTTTAGTAAGACTTGTTTATAAGCTTTTCGGTCATTCCAGATTCAATCGCGGTGTCCGTTTTTGCCAAATTCATCTAAAAAATCTATTTGAAGCTTAAAATCACTCCGTGGAGATGAAATACTCCACACCGGGGCTATGATCAAACTAATGACTTCAAATTTTGCAATTTGGAAACCACGGATAGAGGATATCCTTTATTGCAAGGATTTATACAACCCCCTCGACAATGAAGGAATTAAACTTGCTTGAAAGACAGATACAAAATGAAAGAGAACGAATCAAAAAACTATCGGTTTTAACAGGCAATGGATCGACCGTAATGTTTTTCACTATGTTGCTGATAACAAAGGGAAAAAAGAATACTATTATTACAATTAACAAAAGGATCAACACCTAATGATGGATTATATACATATGAAGATACAAAAAGAACCTAATAAGGTAAGAAGTACTAAACTACCCTTTAGCTATATTTAAATAACAAAAAGCTCTCACACCCCTTCAAACACATGATGTGAGCCCGAAGAGCAGCGAGAGTTTGTCCAGCAAAAAAAGAAAGCGAGCCGCAGTGTGAGTCTTCGTAAAAAAATGGGCAAGCTGTAAGGTGGACGAGACAAACGGTAAACAAATAGTACCCGGCTGAAGATGGTGATGAACAAAGTGGCAATTAATTTCAATATGCTTCGTATGCTCATAAAACACAAAAACGATCTGGATGAGACTCTTATTGTCACAGTATAGAAAAGTAGGAGAAGCAGAGGAGACACCCCAGTTAGAGAGAAGCCACAGAAACCAGACAATTTCAGCAATGGAACAGGCAACAGACTGCTTATTGCTCTCAAAAAAATAAGAATCACCGAGAAAGATACAAAAACTAGTAGTGGACTTGCGATCAGCATCTGCATACGCCTAAAGAGTTAATAAGGATAAAAAGAACAATAACAAACTCTAAACTATCGTGTGCCGGATGTAACAGAGCAAAGTGCCCAGTAAATAAAGCGGGGAGTAGAGACAAACTGACTGAAAGCATGAACAATAGAGGCAATGTTAGTCAAGTCACAATAAGATAGACTAAACACCCAACTCCAAATAAAGAGAAGGTTCCTCAAGTGGCACACCATCAGTAGATGAGAACTTAGCATATAACTCAATAGGAGTGTTAACAATTTTCTCATCTGTGAGTTGAGCACGATGAACAATATGATGAGTATACTTAGTTTGAGAGAAAAGTTAGCCCTTAGGAAAAAAGCCACCTCAATACCGAGAAAATACCAAAGAGGGTCCAAATCTTTTATCTCAAACTCCTGAAAGAGATGTTGCTTTACTTCAAAGATAGTGGCAGAGTCGGAACCAATAATGATCATGTCATTCACATATAAGAGAAAAATAACAATACCAGCAGATGTATGACGGATAAATAGAGCCAAATCATGAGTACTAGAATAAAAGCCAATTTGGGTAAAAGTATATTGAAAACGTTCATACCAAGCACGAGGAGATTACTCGAGATAGTAAAAGGCACGACGGAGATGATAGACCAAGTCTGGGGGACGAGTGAGACCCGAAGAAGAGCACATATGAACTTTCTCATGAAGATGGACATTAAGAAAGGTATTCTTTACATCAAGTTGGAAGAGAGGCCGTTCGCAAAACATAACAACAGAGATGAGAGTACAAGCGGAAGTCATCTTAGCGACATGAGCAAAAGTTTCCTCATAATCAATACCATACCCCTAAGAGAAGCCCTTAGCAACCAAACGAGCCTTATAGTGCTCCAAAGAACCATCAGAGTGAACTTTGACTTTATACACCCATTTTCACCCAATGAGATTTTTACCTGCAGGCAGTAGTGGAGCAAGCTTCCAAGTGCCAGTTGTGTGAAGAGCATTTAATTTGTCAGACATTGCATTAATCCAATTAGAATCGGTACATGCTTATTTATAAGGCTGGGGCTCAAAAGTAGCATGAATAGAAGTAAAAAAAAGTATGATAGGAAGGAAAGAAACAAGTATCGAGAAACCAAGTCACCAGCATAGTATGAGTATGCAAAGGGTAATGACGTTCAGGAGGGTCGGAAGCTATAAGAGCAGGGTTGGAGTTGGTAATTAAAGATGGAGAAGGAGCAATCAGCCGGTGAGAGTAAACGAATGGGAAAGCTGAAGTCCGAGAGGGATGGGATGGGGGGATGATGGACATCAAGGGTAGAATTAAACTCCTCAGAAGGCACATCAAGAGAAAAAGGGTCTAGATAAACCAATCGTCTTTAGAGGCAGGGGTATATTTGAAAGGAAGATTAAAATAAGAGAGACGCTTTAAAAACGCAACATGACGTGACATGTAGACATTTAGAAACAGGATCATAACAATGATCTTTTTGTTGGAGGCCATACCATAAGAAGATAGAAAGAGTGGAACGAGCACTGAGTTTGCTCCGCTCTCATTTGGGAAGGAGAACAAAGTAGACAGAGCAAAAAACACACAAGGAATAATTAAGAGCGTGACCGAGTAGCTTCTCATAAGGAGAGATGCCAGAAAGGAGAGAAAATGGCATGCTAAGATACACTGTCGTAAGAATGGCTTCACCCCAGAAGATAGTTGGAACAAAGGAGGATAGAAGAACAGATCGAGTTGTGTCAAGAATATGCCGCTATTTTCTCTCAGCTCTACCATTCTGGGGCAGGGTGTTAGTGTGAAAGTATAATATTTTTGGTTATATTTTGGTTATTTTGTTATTTATTTATTAGTTAACTGGTAGCTTGATCATTAAGACTAATTAGGGTTTTAGGTTGTGTTCTATTTATATCATGTAACTTATAATTATATTAATATTTGTAATTACCTCAGCCTATGTTTGGACTAATTTTTTTTAGGCTTTTTGACTTTTTGGCACTTTTTTTTTGTAAAAAAATAGATGTAAAAATATGTAGAAAAAGTCAACTGACCAAACAAGTAGACTTTTCTAGAGGCTTTTAAGCAAGAAAGCTAGTTCAAACATAGGCTCAATAATATGTAATTCTCTTTCTTTTTCCCTGGTCTGTAACACGATATCAGAGCCATTAAAACACTAGCTGCCAGAGTCACCATCGACAACCACTTCCTCCTCTGACGAACTCATCTATGTATCACCGACCTATCGCAAACCTACGCAACCTTCTGCTGCTTTCACGCATCACAATCTGCAAACCTTAACCCTTTTATAACCTCGAAACCCTAGATCCACAGCCACTATGTCGTGCAAAACCCTAGCCAACCATCAACCATCGCCAGCGACCTTGTTAGAACCTTGGATCAGCACCGATGACCACTTTAGACACTTCAATCATCGCGTTTTGAATGTTCAAGATCTGTTTCGTCACAATTTGGTTCTTCACATCACTCAACCTAGCCACAGACCCTCGTCGGACCTTCGATCGGTACTAACGACCTCATCAAACCCCTTGATTGTCACTAGTGACCTTGCCAGAACCTTTGATTATCACCGACGACCTTGCCAGGCTTCTTCTACATTGGATTTGGCACTATTATTTTGAGATTGACCTTCGGTTTGGTTTTACTTTCATTTGAACTTCAGTGTTTTCTACTTTTGGGCTTATATACAGTATCTCCAGCCATTGTTGACCATTGTTCACTGATCTACAGTCAAGACCAACCCTTTCTACATATGTTTTTGTTAGCATAAGATTTTGACATGAGCATTTGGAAGAGATTTTACAATGATACTTTGACCAGCAAATTGATATTTTGATCATACTCATGAGTTTCTTTTGCTATGACTATTGACTACTTTAGGTTTGCATAGTTTTTACTACACAGGTATTTCACCTACTACTTGGATCTTTGATTGTGGATATTCTCATCATATGAGACCAAATTTGTTTTGTCTAAGTCATTGTTTCTCCTATCTTCCTCCATCACTATCTCTACTTCAAATAGTTCTTCTATGCATGTTGTTTCTATCGGTTCAGATCTTCCTTACTCCTCTTCTTCTCTATATATCCCTGATGTCTTCTATGTACCTCAGTTGTCTATTAATTTACTATCTGCTAGTAAACTTTCTGATTCCGATTTTGATGTTTAGTTTTTTTCCACTCGTTGTGTTGTTCATTATCAGGCATCCCAGAAGTAGATTGGGATCGAATATAGGGCTGGTGAGCTATATGTGTTGAAAAGTTTGCACACTCCCATGCCTTCTTCCTCTACAGCTGTTTTCCTTTGACTTCGATCAACATTAGTCTCCTTTTTACCTTTAGCATTTTAGGTTAGACCATTTGTCTAGTGAGCATTTAAAAATGTTAGCACAGTCAGGTCATTTGGGTAAGGTCATTTTGGTAAAGTGTCTACTACTCACATTTCTGAGTGTAGTGGTTGTAAACTTGCAAAAATGTCAGCTTTACGTTTTAGTCATAGCACTTTCCTTTCTACATCTCCTTTCTCTCTTGTTCATACTGATGTGTGGGATTCCTCCCATTGCAATTAAAGGAGCTCAGTGCACTATGTTTTCTTTATTGATGATTATAGTCGTTTTTGTCGGATGTATCTTATGACTTACAAATCTAACTTTTTTCGTATTTACCGCGCATTTCATTTCATAGTTCAGACTCAGCTTTCTACCACTATAAAGAATCTTCTTCTAACTTGGGTGGGGAGTATTTCCTAACCGAATTCACCGATTGTTTAGCTGCTTCTAACATTATTCATCAATCTTCGTGTTATGATACTCCTACTCCCACACAAAATGGTAGAGCTGAAAAAAAACATCGATACATCCTTGGCACTGCTCGCTCTCTTCTCTCTTCTCTTCCTCTATTCCAGCAGTTTTGGGAAGAAGCAGTGCTTACTGCCTTGTATTTTCTTAATCACATGCCAACAACTCTTCTTTCTGGCATCTCTCTTTATGAAAAGTTGTTTAGACACACTCCTAATTACTCATTGTTACGTGTCTTTAGTTGTGTTTTTTTTGTCCTTCTTCCCAAACGAGAGCACACAAAACACTCACTCAACTCTCTGTGTCTTCTTGAGTTATGGTATTCAACAAAAAGAATATCGGCATTATGCAGGATCTAAACACCTTGATGTCTCCCGTCATGTTGTGTTTCTTGAGCGACTTACATATTTTACTCTCCCTCCAAAGTTTGCCCCAGTCCCCAAAGAGGATTGAATTCATATTGATGTTTTCCGCATGATATGCCTTCCGAGGAGTTTACTCAAACTTAAGATGTTTCTAACCTTACTTCTACATCTCGTCCTCCAACTACATTTCCCCTTATCCTCACTATCTCAATGCCATACAAGAAGAATTAGCTACTCTTCATAAGACTTGAACTTGGAATTTGGTTTCATTGCCTTCCGATAAAAATCTTATTGGACATAAATAGGTTTACAAAATTAAAACTCATTCTAATGGTTCTTTGGAGCACTATAAGGCCATATTAGTTGCCAAGGATTTTTCTCAGGAGTTTGGAATTAATTATGAGGAAACATTTGCACCTGTGGGCTATGGCCAAAATGATTACAGTTCCTACCCTAATTTCCATTACTGCAATTCGTCAGTGGCCTCTCTTTCAGTTAGATGCCAATAATGTTTTTCTCAATGGGCATCTTAATGAGGAAGTTTATATGTGTCGTCTTCCAGGCCTTCTGCATCCTCTTGGTTCTGTCTATTTTCTTCTTCGTGCCCTTTATGGTTTGAAGCAGTCCCCTCCTGCCTGTTATGACCGTTTCAGTCTATTGTTACCCAGATTGGTTTCACTCCTACTCCTCATGATTATGCCTTTTTTTCTCCGCCATACTCTAGCTGGGATGGTTATTTTGTTATTATATATGAATGACATGATTATCACTAGTTCTGATTCTGTTACTATCTCTGAAGTAAAATAGCATTTGTTTTGTGCATTTGAGATGAAACATTTGGATTTTTTGCAATACTTTCTTGGTATAGAGGTTGCTTATTCCCCCACATGTCATCACTTATTTCAATTAAAATACGCAAATGAGGTGATGAACTGTGCTCGTCTCACTGATGATAAGGTTGTAGATATTCTCATTGAGTTGCGTGTTAAGCTCTCTCTTTCTGATAGTGTTCTTCTCGAGGATCCCACTATCTACTGAGAGCTGGTTGGGTGTCTAGTCTATCTTACTGTGACTTATCCTAATATTGCGTATGTCGTTCATGCGGTGAGTCAATTTGTCTCTGCTCCTCACTCCACTCATTGGGCAGCTCAGCTTCGCATTCTGCGTTATGTGGCACAAGTGCTTATAAAAGCAAGCGAGAGTAGAGCGCACAGGTGTGAAAAACTGTAGAGAGCAAAAAGTGCACTAAGAGAGGAAGTGAGAGAGATAGAGAGAATTGAGGGTGTCAGTTGAGTTGTGAGAGAAAAAAACTAGTTCTCCTCATCCACCATTATAAATCTTTTATTTTATAGTGAAATTGTGTTCTATCTCCGTGAACATAGGAAACTATTGCCAAACCACGTAAATTTTGCTGTCCCTTGTCTCTGTGATTATTTGGTGTGCTTGGATCCGAACCCAACAACCATTAAATTTTAACGAAAAGGTACAGCCATTGCTACGAACGGTTACGAAACACATGCCTATATAAGGGCTAGTGGTTGGTATAAGATTTTTTTAGAGTCTCTCTATCTCTCACTCATTTATCTTCTCCTTGAATGATTAGAAAAGGCCAAAGTTATTGAGATCTGTCTTCATTATGTTCATAATGCCGCAAGACAGTAGTCAATTCGGGTTGGGCCTCACTGAATCTTGGAGGCCAATTTGCGATTAACTGCACGCCATTTTGTGGGGTGAATAAGAAAAGCAACATTGTAACGTGACTTGAAGCAACCCCATAATTTCTCCATCTTGATCTTCTTCCATCACATGTCGAGAACTCGCACCAACAATATTTAGTTAAAGAAAAATAGTTTAACTTCAAGAACAATACTTAATTGGATAGTTTGCAAGAAAACATGTTTGTGATTTCAGAACACATTATAAGGAAAGACAAAAGTTTGGGCTTACTTACCAGGTTGTTCCTCCATTTTTGGCCACAAGAAACCGACCTTAGTGGAAAGACAAGCCCCAGAGGCTATAGCCACGGCGGTAACCGCCACATGCGTTATGGCCGACGTCACCGCACCGTGTACCGACCCCGACCCCGACCCCGCCGCTGCCGCGGCGGCAACCACGTTGGCCGACGTAAACACCGAGCTCAGCGACGACGAGACCGCGAATTTCGGCACAATTTGGTCCAACACGCACCGGAATTTCATCGAATTGCGAAGGCCCCGATTCAAATCGTGAAGCAAATACGGATTCTTGCGAAAGATTGATGAGGTATGGCTTGAACGCATCTTTGGTCGAATCTTAAAAAAATAATTAAAAAATCACATTTTGTGGAGAAGAACGTGAACAGAAATATGTACTACATGATCTTATATATGTGCGCGAGCGCCTTTGTACTTGTTTGTGTGTGGTTGGGAAGGACTGACATTTCATTGTTTGTGCTAACGGCAATGGGAGCAATTTTTATAAATGATTCTGCTAACACCTGGACAGTGCATAATAATTTAATAAAAATAAAAATAAATAATATTAATGTATTTTTAAAAATAAATTTTATTATCCTTATAAGAATGGTGCTAATCACCGCATATTGAACGATAGATAACAAAATAATTAGGATAAAAGATTTCAAATATCAAAGCATTTTTAATGGTAGAATTGTGTCATCATTTGATACTTTGTTTTAGAACTTTCTTAAAATAAACTTGAACTTAAATATAAAAAAATTTAACATAAATAAAAGGAAGTTTTATTTATAGGAAAATAGAGGTTTACAATGCAAGGAAATTGAAATTTAAGTCTAAATCTAACGCTAAGTATGAAAAGATAAAAGGCTAGTGATGAGTGTTGATGATTCATTTGAATTCTTTACAATCAAGCTTATTTATAGGTAATGGATCTTTTTCCTCCATGAATTCAAAAAAGATAACTACTCTTATTCCCGAATCAATGGTAACTATATTCATTCGCTTTGTTGGTAGGAGGTGCCATGATAGTTACTCGTTTTGGTAAACAGTTGTGTTTTTTTTTTTTTTGCTGGTTCGCTACCAAGTGTCCTAATTTTGGTGCACTTGTCTTTTGTTAGATAATTAATCACTCGATATGACCTTTACTCGACATAATTAATGTGAGGTCCTATCTCGACAGAAATTATAAAAATATCCTCATTTTTGCTCAACATAGCATGAGTCTCCTTATTGACAAGTTTTGCAAAATATGAAGTAAACAAGCTTATAACTTTTTACTATTATTTTTAGTAAAAAAGTTATTGTTTTATTTTTTTCATACATTCATAATTTTTTCTAAAAATTATAATTTCTTTTATAATTAATTTCAACTACAAGCTAATATTTTTTTAAATTACTTGCAACTTTTACTATAAATTATAATAATTATATTTTCAATTATAATCTATAGGCAGTTAGGCTCCCATTTGTTTGGGTTGAAAATATTTTCCAACATAAAATATTTTCTATGGAAAACATTTTCTGAAAATCTACTTATTTTTCTATGTTTGGTTGTTATATGAAATATTTTTTAGAAAATATTTTATGTGGGTAGGTTTTCATAAAAAATTATTAATATTTCATAATTCATAATTACTAAAATTTAATAATTGAACAATCCCCACTACCACCATCCTATTAAACAAGACAAAATATAACGAACGAAATAATTAGACAATTACGTGGGACCGTGAATTTTTGAAATACCGGAACCTTTAATCTAAATCCTAGAACTCTAAGACCTCAGACCTTCGAGATCCCGAGTATATATATATATATATGTGTGTGTGTGTGTGTGTTAATAATAATAATAATATAAATACAAAATTAAGTATTATAATTAAAACTAAAATGAAACCGGTGGATTTAGTTTAGTGCAACCGATAATTTAACACAATCGTAAAACAGAGTATTAAATTTGCAATTAGAGCCGCATCACCGTTTAGCTTACCCATTCGGTGTACACACACTCACACATGGATGGAGCCATGTGAGGGCGAGTGGGGGCAGATGTCTCCAGTGACATTTTAATTTTTAAATTTTTTTTTATTTATATATATTTTAAAATATAATAATTATGCTCTATTAAATTTATATTTTGATCCCATTAAATTTATATTTTGACCCCCTAAGATGAAAGACAAAATCACTCATTCTTAATTATTTGTACATTTTTCTCGTGGGAGTCAGACACAGTGAGAGATCTGCAAGGGCTAAGAATTCTAATTTTTTCAGTCATTTTTACACGAGTAATTTTAGTATAAATCCTATTATCAAATAATAATAGAATTTTAGTTCTATAACAATTTTTTTCACAATTTTAGTCTTATGCGACAAGTAATACATTTATTAATTTATAAAATTGAGGTATTAGTTAAATGAGAATGTATTACTTCTCATTTTCAACCATTATGATTGCTTGATAAATGTATCACTTTAATTTTTTTGCTTATCTAAAATAACAAATATTAACTCTTAAATAAGAATAAATTAGACAAAATATAATTATTCTAAATTTGATAAGACTAAATCTCTTAAAATAAAAGTTGTAGAACTAAATCTTTAATAAGGTTTTAAAAAAGGACTAATATTAAAATTTTTCTTTTTACATTTGGTGAACTAGATTTGGTGCTAAAATAAAATGTATTTAATTTTTATTTTGCTTATTTAATTTGGTGCACTTGTGAGCTGTAACTTGTGGAACTTTTATTGAATTTTTGTTGAATTATTGTGCCTTGTGAAGTTTTTGTTGTATTGAATTTTGTGACTTGTGAAAATTTTTGTTGAATTGTATTTAATTATTCAACTTCTAAATTACTGATTTTTTGTTGTGAAGTTTTTTTTGTATTGCTGAAATTTTGTGACTTGTGAAAATTTTTGTTGAATTGTATTTAATTATTCAACTACTAAATTACTGATTTTTTGTTGATTATTTGTAAACCGGTGACTATGCCTATTTTTTATTTACATTAGATTTAAAATTATAAAAAAATATTTTAAAAAATAGCCAAAGTTCGAATTGTCCCAGGATTTTTTGTTGAATTTTTTTTGATTTGTATTTAATTCTCCAATTTCTAAATTGTTGAATTTTTATTGATTATTTGTTGTGATTATGTCTATATTTTGTTTACATTAGATAAAAATGAGTTTAAAATATATATAAAAAATATATTTACAGTTCTAAATGTATGCCTACACTCAAAAATAATCATGGCTCCATCCCTGACACACACACACATGAGGGTTGTAATTTCTCAGTAGTGAGTCAGTTAGGTAGAGAGGAAGAAAACAACGAGTGCAGCACCCATCACCCACTGCCGACTCCACCGCCGTTCACCTTTGCTTCCATCGCCATGCCGACCATCGGCCACCACCTCTCACCCCCTCTCTCCTCACGGTTTGTTTCTCTCTCTCTCTCTCTCTGATATATATATATATATATATATCCCTCTCTTCTCTGTTATTGTTGGACCAGACACCACCGCCACCACCGGAGGCCACCAGCGACCACCACTAGCACCTGCGGCACCCCCCAAAAATCCCCCCTGCAGTCCCGATAGCGTCACGCGCACACACACCATCACACCCGAATGTTACTATTTTGCACTGTTTTTGCCACCAGTCACTACCACCGCCACCTGACACCCTTGGGTCTAACCTTTTGATGGCCTAACGCCACTAGTGAACGATATCGATCGCTATGAAACTGTTTTGGTCAACTTGAACCAGGAGACTATCGTTTTATAATTTTGTTTAAAAAACAGTTTTCGGCCTAATTTTGGACCACCATAACCGTCGTCTCAGACCTCTGTTTCAATCGCTGTAAATTTTGTTAGGATCACAACATTGCTGCTGTAGGGATAAAAAATCGTACCACCACGCGATGATGAATTTTTCTAACGAACAAGATTAATCAAGCATTCGAGAATTCTGAAATCCTACAGAAAGAGAGCACCGTTAGCGCCCCAACCGGTATTGACTGGCCGGAGGCACTCCGATACTTAAGTTAGCCACAATCATGGTGAATAATACTACAATTCTTGTATGAACATATGATTGCATCTAACTTAAGTACCGGAGTGCCTCCGGCCGGTCAACACCGGTTGGGGCGCTAACGGTGCTCTTTTTTTATAGCATTTCAGAATTCTCGAATGCTTGATTAGTCTTATTTGTTGAAAATATTCATCATCACGTGGAGGTACGATTTTTTACCCCTACAATTTGGCACCGTCTGTGGAAACAAAAAAGTAAAAACGAAGAAGTCGATCATGCCGATGAGTTCATCAAAAAGTCTTCGATGATGGAGAGAATTATCAACACCAATAATAATCAAAACATCAAACACATAACAAGGAGACAAAAGAAAAAATCAATTATCCTGATTTGATATTTGGCAGCCATGAGAGAAAATCAATTTAACAGAATTGAGCAGCAGTGGATCAAGCAACGGCGAAACAGTGCGCCAACGAGGAAGAAACAGTCTATTTTTCGTGCATGAATCGGAGGTCAAACGAAACCTGATCGTCATGAAATTTTAAAGACAAACTCTCGGCGCATGATTCTTGTTAACCAACGGTATCGTTTGTCAACCGGTGAGATCTAAACTTGGTTTAATTTATTTGGTTCTACTAAATATTTGGAGAAAATAGCCTATTTTTGCCCATAGATCAGAAGCCAAATAAAGTCCGATCATCATGAAATTTTAGGTGCATACTCTTGACACTTGATTCTTGTTAACCAACAGTATCGTTTGTCAACCAGTAAATCTAAACTTGGTTTAATTTATTTGGCTCTACTAAATATTTGAAAAAAATAGCCTATTTTTGCCCATAGATCGGAAACCAAATGAAGTCCGATCATCATGAAGTTTAATGGGTATACTCTCGACATTTGATTCTTGTTAACCAACGGTATTATTTGTCAACCGGTGAAATTTAAACTTGATTTAATTTATTTGGTTCTACTAAATATTTGAAAAAATAACACTAAGACCATCAGCCAAGTCTTCCCAACTTTGACATTCTTAATAACTAAAAAGCAAGAAGCATATTAGCAAAAATCAAATGCAGACCAAGCAAGAACACCTACATTCTTGCCACAATAAACCCCCGTGGGGATCAAAATAAAAGGAAAGCATCACTTCTTCCATCTCTCCCTCTCTAATATTTTCTTTTATCAGTATATTATTTAGAACACGCATGCCATATATTTGCATATCTAATATTTTTAATCACACTCTTTACACATGTGCCTTCTCTTAAGCAATCTCAAAATTCACAGCATTATTTTTACCAGCAGCATATATAACAGCAACTCATAAAACAAAAATATCATCACCATGGAAGTCTCCCGAATGCACATACGTAACTTCACTTGTAGCTACAACGGTCGCAGCAGCAACATAACTTATTACAGTCTACTCAATTGCAATATTCTTCTCAACAATCTGTTATGCAGTATTCTGCCATGCAACAAGCTCCATTATCTAGCTTTCAACAAAATTTGCAGTCTTCTATTCAACAGTCAACACAATCTACGTTCCAGCAAAATTCACAGTCAATCATCAGGCAACAACACCAACAGAGCAACAGAGCAATATGCTTTTCTTCTCTCCCAACAGTGATGGAAAAATATGGACTCCTTGGAGTGATTGGAGCCGCTATTATATCTAGACATAGAAAGAAGCACATAGACGAGAGAGACACGTGTTTAAGAAGTATGCGTCTATACGACATACCGAGAATTATCCCCTTGTATGGAAGTTCATCCCATACTCGGGAAGAAATAGTCTAAGAGGCAAAGTTCGACATCTACCCGAACATAATTATCCCCTTGTATGGAAGTTCATCCCGTACTCAGGAAGAAATAGTCTAAGAAGCTAAGTTCGATGTCTATCCGAACATTATTATCCCCTTGTATAGAAGTTCATCCCATACTCGGGAAGAAATAGCCTAAGAGGTTAAGTTCGACGTCTATCCGAACATAATTATCCCCTTGTATAGAAGTTCATCCCATACTCGAGAAGAAATAGCCTAAGAGGCTAAGTTCGACGTCTATCCGAGCATAATTATCCTATTGTATGGAAGTTCATTCCATACTCGAGAAAAAATAGCCTAAGAGGCTAAATTCGAAGTCTATCCAAACAACATTAGCCCCTTGTATAGAAGTTCATCACATACTCGGAAAGAAATAGCCTAAGAGGCTAAGTTCAACGTCTATCCGAACATAATTATCCTCTTGTATGGAAGTTCATCTCATACTCGAGAAGAAATAGCCTAAGAGGCTAAATTTGAAGTCTATCCGTACGACATTAACCCCTTGTATGGAAGTTAATCCCATACTTGAGAAGAAATAGCCTAAAAGGGTAAGTTCAAAATTTATCTGAACAAAATTATCCCCTCGTGTAGAAGTTCATCCCATACTTGGGAAGAAATAGCCTAAAAGATTAAGTTCAAAATTTATCTGAACAGTTCAAAATCTATCCGAACAATTTGAAGTCCATCAAACAAAAACTTCAACTCATTTTTACTGTAATAAAAGAAAGTAGAAGCTGTGGGCAATTGGAGGGGATAAATTTTTCCAATAAAGATAAAGTCACATCTCTTTAAAGAGATAAGATGACATCAAAATATGTGATGTGATATATTTTATGATAACTCAAAATAATAATTAGAATCCTTGATGAAAAGGGACTCTTATCTTATAAATAAAGACCGAACTCTACAGGTAAAGGGACGCAATCATATGTCCATACAAGAATTATATTATTCTTCACCATGATTGTGGCTAACTTAAGCATCAGAGTGCCTCCGGTCGATCAACACCGGTCGATGAGCTAACAGTGCACTTTTTTTGTAGCATTTTCGAAATTCTCGAATGCTTGATTAGTCTTCTTCGTTGAAAATATTCGTCATCGCATGGATGTACGATTTTTTTCCCCTATAATTTAGCGCCGTTTGTGGGAACCCTAGTTCCACCACGTGAACCCACACGCTGGGAGATAATGTAAGGGGATAGAATCCCACATTGCCCGACTAGGGACTCTCAACTCACCTTATAAGATGTGTTACACCATCAATCCACCAAGAGACTTTTTTCCAAGAGAAAAAACAAAATTGTGTGTGTCTAAGTGGCAAAAATTGGACAATATCTTAGTGCGAGATCCGACAAAAGGGTGGCCCCTTTAGCCGCCTATGCACAACTGCGAATGGCAGTCAACACTGACATAGAAAATCGAGTATGCACCGTGCGTACATGCATACACTGGTGTTTATGCACTGATGGTTAGTTTTATGAGATTGTAATTCGGTTAGGCCCTGTTTAGTTTAATTGTTTTGTTTCTGTTTAGGTTTTATTTAGTGTTCTTTTACATTGTTTAATTTAATTGCATTTTAAAGGTATTTTATTAATCTTAATTAAGAAGCTTAAACAAGATGTTTTATTAAAATCAATATCTTTACATATTGTGAATTTTAATTAGTTTTATAAAAATCAAATGTTAAAGCTTAAGTACTCGAAATATGGAAGCATAAACAAATAATAGATTTTTAAACAAATTAACCTAACTAAAGTATTTTTGGGTATATCTTTTAATAATCTAGATTTTGATGAAATATTTTTAAAATAATGAATATGTTATTGATGAATAGAGATTTAAAAATACATATAGAATATACTTATGATTTGATGACTTTTTATTAACTTTAAAATTCTGATACAAATACGTATAAAGTTATAAAAAATAATATTAATAATACAGTTAGGTTTTTTTAAAGAAAATAATTAAACTATATATATATATAATCAATACTTTATAAAAAATAATCCTATACAAAATAGTCATTTTAAAAGATAAAAATATTTAAATAAAAAGTGTGTATGTGATTTTTTATGTTATAAAAATAGAATATTTTATAAAATCAAAATTAATATTTTTTTAACTAGTTTTATAAAATAAAAAGAACTAAATTTTTGGGTGCATCTTTAGTGATTTTTAATGATTTAAAATTTTATAAAATACTTAAAAAGTATAATAGAATTAATAAGAAAATGTAGAATGTTATCTAACTATAATTTAAACTTGTTTACTAGATTTGAAATTTTGTGATAATTAAAAATAAATTATGCTAAATTAGGTGAGTATCTGATATTTGAATTAGTTTTTATTCCACGTGGATGCTTGATATGCTGTATTGTTAAAAAATAAAAAATAAATTTTAATGATTGAATGAAAATGATGCATAAAAGAATGATCAGTTAAACGGCGTTCTGGCCGCTGGAGGACGTTAAGCGTACCAGCGAGACAAAATAATAAGAGTGGAGTTACAGTCAGGTGGCTATAAGGAATGATCATGTCTATCGTATAAATTGTGGGGTCAGATCCTACCGAATTCTTGTAAACTGTTTGAAATATATTATTCTAATACTGTGCAATAATTAATAATTCAGATATCATTAAATTCACACTATTTTTACTAATGTACGTTAAAAATTTCAAGTGATGCTTAACTGCATAGAGGAAACGGTAGCGAAAATAAGATGTTATTTTATGCATAGTTATATTTCGTTTTTGTAATCGCTGCATTTTTATTTCTGTAATAAGCACATAGAAGTATGTTTGAATAACGTTGTAAGTCAATTTCATGTTTAGATGTTCTGTGGGTATGTTTACATTGAGAATGTAAGTTTGGGTGAATGTGAATGAGTTTATTTAAAAGAAAAAAAAATACAATCGACAAAATTCAAAGTAAGAATGGAAGTTAAAAAAACTAAGAGGCCTTTGGTGAATTTTGACACACTAGTTAGTCACAAACACCATGTTTTGAAATGGGTTGTGACACCCAAGACCCCTAAGAGCCCGAGACTCCAAACCCCCTGGACCCAAAACCCCTAGGATCTCAGATCTCCAAGGTCCTAGGACCCTTAGATCTTGAGACCCCTAAAATCCCAAACGCCCAAAACCTCAGACCCCTAGGACCCCCGGGACCCCAAACCCCCGAGATTTCGAGACCCTAGACCCCCGGGATCTGGAGACTCTGGACCCGCGAGACCCCAGACCTCTGGGATTCCCGGGACCCTGAACACCTAGAACCCTAAGACCCCAGATAGCCCAAACCCTTGGGACCCCGAGACCCATGGTCCTCCAAGACCACTGGGACCCCAATCCCCTAAGACACCGAGACCCCCAAGACCATGGACCCCTAGTCCCTTTAGACCTCGGACCCCCAAGATCCCAAGATCCCGGACCTCTGGTCCCTTCGGACCCCTGTGACCTTGGACCCCCAACATCTCAAACCCTCGGGACCCTATACACCCGGTCCCTTAGAACCCCCGAACTCTCGAGACACCGAAACCCTATGACCCCTAAGACCCATGAGCTCCTGAGAACATGACATCAGGACCTCCGAATCCCTGGGACCTCAGACACCCGAGACACTCAGACTAGGGACCCCTAGTCCCCTGAAACCCTTAGGACCGCGGTGTTGGAGACAAATTGACAAGATCATTAATTTGAATACGATTTTTTGATTAAAAAAAACCTGGACGGGCAATCACCGAAACAAGCTCCAAGTTAAAAACTTTTTGATGTCGAACGATCAAAATAAAACCCGTGCCACCACAATTAATTTAGATGAATACTTTTCGCTCCTTTCTTCAACTACAAACATTGATTCTCCGAGTTGAATCCCCAAACATACCTTCTACCGTATTCTCGATGTGATTCCTGAACGCAGCGTGGGTTACGATCCTTCGGGAACTGGTACTGGTAGAACCTGATTAACCTTAATCTTGAAAGATAACTTATGAAATTGATTTAGCCTACCTATACATTTATAGGCTACAGTAAGGACCTGTGGAATAATTATGACATATACTTCTAGTGTGATCCAGATACCCTTCAAGCAGTTTCTACAAACATGCAAACCTCTCAGCGATTTCTGCAATTATGAAAACCTTGTAACTGTTTCTACAATTTTCATAAAATGCTAAATTACAGTTTATACCACTAAAGAACTGTAACTACACTTCTAGCCATAATCTCAAAACCAATTTTCATAAAATACATATAAGAAAATAGCCGCAAGGAGTTCCAAACATCAACCTCTACCGCCAGCCACTCGCCAGCGCTGCCGGCAGCACTGCACCAGCCTCTTTTCGAGGCTTTTTTGACTTCTTTTCGAACTTCATTTTTTTTTGTTTTTTCTCAAACGTAACTAACGAAATATACTATTTTTCAATAAAAATCCCAGTTCAAAAAACATCGAGAAAATAACTTTTGATGGCCGCCAACTTTCCATGGTCGTTCCAACCCCATCCGAGCTCCATTTTTGTCCGTGTTTTTTTTTAAAACGTAGCTTACAAAAAAATACTATTTTTCTATTAAAAATCTGGTCAAAAACAACCCAAAAAACAAGCTTTGATGGCCCGAGAAGCCGCTGCGCAGTACCACCATCGTACCAGCCACCGCAGCTGCTTTTGTTGCTTTTTTGTGATTGTTCCGGCTCCCACTTACTGCTGTTTTTCAACACTGATATCCAACCACATATTGTTCTGAAGAATGCCTTGAAAATAGTCCAAAAAAAGCTCGAAAACGGCCCCCAAAATAGCCCCGGACAGTCGCTACAACCGTCGCCTGTTGCCGTTGTTTCGTGCCATTTTTGTTGCACATTTTCCCACTGTTTTGGACTGTTTTTCAGCCTGTTTAACTGCTGTATTATGTCCAAAAAATTAGTCAAAAATTAATTCCAAAATCATCCCGAATTGCCGCAGTTGAAGCCGATGGTGGTGGCTGTTTTTGCTTGTTTTTTTTGTGTGGCTATTTTGGGACCTATTTTGCTACTGTTTTTAATGCATAAAATCTGCAGAAACTTATCGAAAAAGGTTGTTGTAAAATTGTGAAAAAATCATTGCGATCTGCAGCCCAAAAACTCCTGAAACTACCGTTGGAACCACTGATTATGCCACTGCCCGTTCTTCGTATTCTTTGATATTTAAACCTATTCTTAAATATTCTAAATAATATTTAAAAATAAATAAATTTTTTTATATCAAAAACCTATGTCTCGACGGCTCATAATCGATTTAAAAAGCCTAAAATTATTACCATCAACCTTCATAATTAAAAATTAAATAATAATTATCATCAACACATTCAATCAAACATGAATATAATGACGATCATAAAATTAGGATTAGAACGCTTGTAAAACAAAGTTAGTACAATTCTAAATCTATCCGGCTCCTTGATTAACCATAAAAATAATCAAAACGGATCTGATACCAATTGTTAAAGATAAACTACTAAGATCATTGATTTGAATACGATTTCTCGACTAAAAAAAAATTGGCCAGGCAATCGCCAAAACAGGTTCCAGATTAAATTTTTTTGATGTCGAAAAATCAAAACAAAACCTGTGCCACCACAGTTAATTTAGATGAATACATTTTGGTCATTTTTTCAACTAAGAACTTTAATTCTTCGAGTTGAATATCCGAACAGACCTTTTACTGTATTCCAGATGTGATTCCTGAACGTAGTGTTGACTACGATCCTTCGAAAACTAGTACTGGTAGAATCTGATCAACCTTAGTCTTGAAAGACAACTTATGAAATTGGTTCAGCATACTCACATATTTATAGGTTACAGCAGGGACCTGTAGAGTAATTATGACATAAATTTCTAGTGTGACCCAGATATCAATCCAGTGATTTTCGTAAATATACAAACATCTCGACGATTTTTATAATTGTCATAAAACACTAAATAATTGTAACTGCACTTCTAGCCATAATCTCAAAATTATTTGTATTGAGCTGCTGTTATTAAATACTTAACTCATCTCCCCACATTAAATTCCTGATACTCGTCAATTAAATTTAATTATTGACAATTTAATTTAATCAGTATTTTTAAAATTTCTTAAATCATTCCGCTTAACTTATTTGACTGCCGAATAATTAAATTCACCTGCGAGGTTTAGCTCAGTTAAAACTTTTAAGCTTCCTTAAGAGGGTATTATCAATCCCGAATAATTGGGACGTGAATTCCGTCAATAATTAATATTCACTATATAATTAATATCATTATCCAACTCACCGGGAATATTAACCCGTAAAAGATCGCACCCTATAATGAATCAAAACAACGAATATTAAATATACGCAAAATAATAATTATTTAAGAATTAAGATGATAAGTACTCATAATAATATTGGAGTGCGAATTAATTTATATAATCAATATAAAATTAATTATCCTAATATAGTCCCGTTCAATACACACAAAATGTACTAGTACAGTCGTACTGATGGTTTGTCTAATTCCATGTAAACTGTGAATTTAAATTTTATATTCTCCAAAAATATATAATCTGATCTTCTGTGTGCAAATCGTACTCTACACACCAGATTAATACTGTACATAATAAAAGACATTAATGCATAATATTAAACAAATGATATTGTATAAATTACTCATTAAGATTCTCATAAAATGGATAAATAAATTTATTAAAAATAAAATTAAATGTTAAAATCAAATAAAATTAATAATTTTTAGTATATAATCTTGACATTTGAGACCCCCAAATTCCCAGGACTCTAGACTCTCGAACTCCCTGAACCCCGGGCCTTTGGGATCCCAAATTCCTTGACTTTTAACCCTTGACCCATAGACTCTCGTTGGTAACGATGAAAAATGTTTTCCGCCTTAAAAAAATAAAAAATATTTTCTACTAAAATTAATTTATTTTTTATTGACTTGAAAAATATTTTTTATTGACTTTTAATTTTTGTTATACCAAATACTAGAGAATGAAAAAAATATTTTTAACAAAACAAACGGTCTTAATTTTAGAAATGCCAAACACCACCAACATTTGCTTCAAGAGAATGAAAATTAGCTAACATGAAGTCACTATATTATTTACTGTTTACATATGTAATCATCATTTATTAAGAAATAATAAATAAAACAATATATTTCAGTACTTAAATATAACAACCATATTCAATTCATTTCAACAACAACAGTGGAGTTAAATAGACTTCGCTTTACTTTGGTAACGTTTATAATTTTTTTATTTTTAATTTATAAAAAATAAAAATAAAAATATGTTTAATAATATAAATATTTAAAAAATAATAATTGGAGGTTACAGATGAATACAATCAAAATTTATTTACAAAATAAGTGAAAACACATTTTTTCTGTTTCTTAAAATTTTGTAAATTTTAAAAACTGTTTACATTTTTTTTAAAAACAAAAATAATTACCAAATATATTTTTGTTTACCGTTTACAAAAAATTTAAAAATAAAAATAGAAAATAAAAAACATAAATGTTATCAAACGGCACAACGTGTTGGGTTTAAAGCTTTCTATAATTTAAAAAAAAAAAACCATGATAGAAGGATTCTCTTAAAAATGTTTTTGTTCAACTTCTAACTAAATAAATAATTTAAAAAATTCTATAATGCGACAAATGAATCATTTTAAATTTTTAACAGGAAAGCATGGGTTGCACAAGACAGATACATATTTTAAAAAAGGTTCTAAAAACATAATAATTAATTGCAGTCACTATTATGTTTTAGCACTGGATGCTGGTTTAGTTTAGATTTACAATACATCTGTGTGGAATGATTAACAATTAAAGATGATGCAACTGTAAATTAGTGGTTCTTGGGTTGACAATTTTCACCATTTTAGTCTATGATGGTCGATTGATTGCTCCAAAAATTAACTTAAAATTGGAGCAATTATTCAATACGCTTGCTTCACAATTATTATGGTATTTAGTGGAACTTGTCACTTTTTATTAATGTTTTGCCTAACATGTAAAGATGTGTTATTTAATAAATGAAATAAAACATTGTTCTAAGAACATTAAGAAATTGCCCTCTAAAGTTTCCTTTGTTTGCAATGTAAGAGGGATCATCCAATTATCTTGCCTAAAAATTGTGGCTAAGATGGATAGAACTTTGAGTATGAGAGGAGTAGAATAAACATCTTGAATCAACAATGGCAGACTAGACCAAACTGGTAAAACTCTTAAACCAGAATTACAATTCAACCCACCTTTGTATATAAAAATATGTGGGGGCATCCAAAGTACAGATAAATCCCGTGTTACTAATTAATTCCCCAATGGCAGGGCTATGTCCTAATATACAATACACTGAAGGAAGTGACAGAACAAAGTGCTAAATAAGGCCAGGAGAAAGTACCTATTAAACTTCAAAAGCCTCAGAAACACAAGCCAAGAAGAATAATTTAGAGTTCAAGAATTCTAAAGTTGTAGCTCACCGGATCTTCCGATCATTGAGGCCTTGAATAAGCCCAGGAAAGAAAGTAAAATGAGTTTTTTTGTTTGTTTGAAAGGACGCAGCCGGCCTTCCAATTCCTTGATGTAAGTTTAGGGTCCAGGAGTTGCAGCCTAGCTAACTAGAACGATGAGGTGCCCACCGAAGAGTATCCGGTGGCTTTTAACTCCTTGAGAGAGCTAGCTAACCAATCCAAGCCCTCGTAAAGGCCGTCTCCTTTAAGAGCACAAGTCCCTTGTATATGCCATTTTCTGTTCTTAAGATCATAAATCCCCAGGCCTTCACACACTTCCATTGGTGTCATTGCTCCTTTCTAAACAAAGAGGAACATACAATAAATTAATAGCATTTTGCATCCATATATTTGCTAGTGCTAAAGCACATCATCAATAAGCAGTCAGGACAAATAAATTGATTTTGACAGATTAATAGTAGAGGCATTTGGTTCGGTGTGATGCTCTTTTACAAAGAACGAGGGAACCATAAAGATTGAAGGTCATGTATAATCAGAGAAGCTATGAGAACTATCAAATAGGGTCTAAAAGAAAAGGCATAAAACAGCAATTGGGTGCCTTCGTTGTTTCACCAAGCTCTAACAACAATACAAGTATGTGTGGAATTCCGTCTCACTTTTGACAAAATCAGTCACAAAATGCCAGGCAGTAACGAGTAAACATGTCTAGAGTCTATTTCAAACTTGAGATGTAAAAGATAAGGATAAGCATGTTTCTCGAAGTGACAGGCAGAGTAGCATGGTATCTACATACTAGACACGAGGATGCTTGTAACTGACCCAAAAAGCCTATGCAACCCAACAACGACGTCGTAATGAAATAGTTCCTTCTGTCTTTGGCAGAAAGGGCTTGTCCAAGTTTCAGTTTATTTTCCCCACAAGGCAAAGCCAGTTGGATATAAGCTTCAGTGACATGCATATGGTAGAAAATAGAGAACGGATGGAAAGTTTCATAAATATCTTGTTAGTGTGAGCAAGTTGATGCAGTGCATCTATACAAGATATGGGCAAATTCAGTTATAAAAGCTGTGTACAGTGATTGACATTTATTCGTTGTGGCTTGGGCAGGCCTTGGCACAACGGTAAGGTAGTTCCATTGTGACCTAGGTGTCATGGTCTCATGGGTTCTAATCACGGAATATGCATGCGAGGATAAGGATTTGTACAACCCACCCTTCGTAATCCCCATAACGTGTGAGCCTCGTACACTCGACTACCCTTTTGATTGATAATTATTCATTGGAGCTAGTCATAGGTCAGTGCAAAATATGATATGTATTCCAATAATAATTTGATGGTGCATGTCTAATTAACCTGTTATAAAAACAAGCCTTAAACAACTAAACGATAAGATAATTTTGAAGGGAAAATTGAATCAATGTCCTCCTGTCAAGTCGGGGTGAGTTTTATGGTAGTTATTTTAGTAAACATGTTTTGGGGAAGATACAAGAAAAACAAACTATATAAAAGAGGGCCATTACCATTAGAAGGAAGAAGAGATTATCACCTTTCAATCTCTAGAAAGAAGCAAGGAGATTAATAGAACCATGACCAGTGGCATTTAAGATAACAGCACATGTTCCATATAAATACTTTTATCAGGGCAGTTGTGTCCACTGGATGGTTATACATGGTCCATTGTATCTGACTCCATGCAGAATGGATGTAAAGTGATATTGACTCAACACAATGAAAAAATCAGATCATACTTTCTGATGAGAGCAATGAGAAACTTGGTGTGGCATGACGATATCTGCTATTTGTAGGAGTGTAATTATAAAAACGTAGCATATATGACCATACAGTAGCATTTAAGGTTCAATTTTTCACCCAACTATCCATTCTTCTCTAATTTGGAAACGTAGTGAAAAATAATAATTCTTTCTCTCAATCATACGGGCACCTATACATCCCATGTATCTAACTTCTTTTTTTTTTTTTGGGAACAAATATGCCTTCTTGTTAACAAAAGGGAGAACGACAAAAATAGGAGGAGAAAAAATCATTTATGACCACCTATTATAAATACTATCGTCTTTGTATGTAATTTAATCACTAGCACGTAGTCTTTCAGATTATTCAGAGTTCAACTCCATGTCAAACACACACACCTGCTTTATGTCCACATTAACACACACACACACACACACACACACACACTTACTCCATAGACATAAAAAAGACAACCCAAGGAAATGACTTATGTAACATACCAAGTCCTGTTTGTTTGCA
>JAOTRH010000001.1:10709154-10730299 GCA_034768845.1 Heliamphora exappendiculata
GGGAGAACAATCTCTACATTGAGCAAATAGCGAACAGGAGCCAAATCGTCAATTTCAAACTCACAAAGAAAGTCACCACAAAGATAGAGACGGAATCATAACTAGTAACGATCATATCAATCACAATTAATGCAGGAGAAAAATAATAAAATCATAAGTACTAGGATTAAGTCAATTTGATTAATACCAGGTATGAGAAGATTGCTTCAAATCATAAAGGGCACAACGAAGACAACAAACCATACAAACTTACTCATTGAGATATCCACAAAAGCAATATTTCCTTGTAATCAATCCCAAACGTTTGAGAAAAACTATTTCAAACTAATCTATCTTTATAGCGCTCCAAAAAATCATCAAAATAAATTTCAACTTTGGACCCATGAGATTTTTACCGGCAAACTATGGCAACTCCCAATTACAAGTCATCTAAAGAGCAGTTAATTCCTCTTTCATTGCATTGATCTAGTTGATTGAGGACATGCCTCTCCATAGTACTGGGGCTCAAAATAACTATGAATAGTAGACAAAAAGGCAAAGTAACAAGAGGAAAAAAAGGAATTAGAAAAAACAATCCTTACTGGCAAAGTACGAGCACACAAAGGATTGCGTCGTGCAAAAGAATCGGGATCCTCGAAGGTAGCAATGGTTGTGTCAACATTGGTGGATATTAGCTAAGGAAGAGCCTGCCTACGAGAATAAACTAACTTAAGAGATGGGACATCATAAGGATGAGTAGAAAGATCTGAGAAATCAAGAGTATGTGTGAACTCCTCACAAGACATATCACCAGGAAAATTGTCGATATTTGGAAGAAGGATTGAAGTATGAGATTCGCTCATACAAAAGACGAGAGAGATATAGTTGTTGGAATGGAAAGCCATAACACTAATACCCCTTCTGTTGAATATCATATCCCAAGAGTACATAAAGAAAGATGAGCAAGCACTGAGTTTGTTGCACTCTCATTTGGAAAAAAAGGCCAAACACACTAAATAATAATGAGTAAATTGAAGCATGACCAAATAGTTTTTTATAAAGGGAGATCCCAAAGAGAAGTGTATGATTAAGGAGAAAAACAACAATAAGAATTGCATCACCCAAGAAAACAACAAGAACGAAGGAGGAAATAAAGGAGCAAGTTGTTAGTGAGTACCAACAACACCAGCTTCTTGTTCTACCATTAATGAAGAAGAAAACGAGGGGAATTTCATCTTGGAATACTAGGACATGTTGGGAATTAGAACGCGATTATTAATACCGCCCAATATCAACAACGAACACAAAAGCCACGAAATAATAACAAAAAAGGGAGAAAGAGAGAGAGTCAATCGCATACAAACACAAACACAAGATTTACATGATTCGGCAAGTCGTACTTACGTCTATGAGATCACACTTTCACTATATTGACTGAAGATTACAAGTAAAAAAGAATTCTTGAGAGAGGAGAAACAAGAAACCACAAAAGAATAACAACAGTACGGCGGCTACAATCCTAGCAGCTTATAATAGTACATTCCGCACTCAGACCGATCGAATGGTCTAAAGGCGGATCGATCGGTCAAAAACAACTCTTGGTTTCTCTGCAGTCTGCTTCTGACAAATCAATTCGTCTTTAGATCGATCCATCTAAAGACAGATCCATCCATCTTTCCCATAGGAGTGATTTTCTTCATCTCTAACAATCTCCCACTTAAAGTAAATCCATTCCAAGCCTTGAGATATCCCAGCAAACTCACTAACACCTTGAAACCACAAAAACAACCAATCAAACCTGTGTGATCCAACCTCCCGTCTTCTAACCCTGAAGACCAACTGAAGCCGAGCACAACTTCAGTTTGTCAATGTTAACCCCTTTGGTCAACATGTCAGCTGGATTCTTCGCTCCACTAATCTTCTCAAGATACAACTGACCATTGTCCAGCAAGGAGCAAAGAGCACATGAAGTGATACCGCAATTATATGTGCTTCGTCCTTGAGTGGAATGCCGAATTTTTGGCAAAAAATATAGCACTCTGGCTATCACTGTAGAGTCCCTCTGTCAATCTTCTTACCCAACTCATCCATCAGACCCTGTAGCCATACCATCTCCTTTCTAACCTCGGTCACAACAACATACTCTGCCTCTGTAGTAGAAAGAGCAACAATCTTGTACAACTTTGAGGCCCAACTCACTGCTTTGCCACCTAAAGTGTAAGATAAACCCTGTAGTCCTACTGTTAATATCGTCGGCCAAGTTAGCATCCACATAACCATGCAGTTTCAATCCTATCCTCGTGAAACACAATGATGTCTCTATAGTCCCCTTCAAATATCTCAGAATCCATTTAACAGCATCCAAATCCTGCTTCCCTGGATTGTTCATGTATCTGCTGATTACTCCCACTACATGTGCGATATATGGTCTGATACGGACCATGGCATACATCAGGCTACCAATGGCCGATGCACAAAGAACCTTGCTCATGTGCTCCTGCTCTGTCTTCGGAGACTGATCCTTAGTTAACCTAAAATGGTTAGCTAAAGGCGTACTGACAGGTTTCGCGCCATCCATGTTGAACCTGCTCAGCACCTTCTTCACAAACTCTGCTTGTGATAATCTCACAGTCCCTTCAACTCTGTCTCTAACTATCCTCATCCCAAGAATTTATTTAGCAGCACCCAAATCTTTCATGGCAAATTTCTTTGACAGCTGCTTCTTCAGCTTGTTAATCTCCTCGGTGCATGGCCCAGCAACGAGCATATCATCCACATACAGCAACAGGATGACATAGAAACTGCCACCAACCATAACATAGCAACAGTGATCTGCCTTTAGCCTGGTGAACACGGTACTCTGCATAAAATTGTCAAACTTCTTGTACTATTGCCTTGGAGCTTGTTTCAGACCATACAGGCTCCTCTTCAGCTTGTAGACCATATCTTCTTTACCTTTCACTGCAAACCCCTCAAGCTAGCACATATACATGTCTTCTTCTAATTCGCCGTGAAAAAAATGCAATCTTGACATCCAACTACTTCAGAAACAAATCATCTGCAGCTACAATTCCTAGAATTGTTCTAATTGTTGTCAACTTCACAACATGGGAGAAGATTTCAGTGAAATCAACTTCTTCCTTATGTTGAAATCCCTTGACAATTAACCTTGCCTTGTAGCGCCTACTGCCGTCATATTCTTCCTTTACTCTGTAGACCCACTTATTGTGCAAAACCTTCTTTTCTACTGGTAGTCTAGTCAACTCCCAAGTTTAGTTTGTCAACAAGGAATCCATCTCATCCTTCATCGTTAACTCCCACCGCATCGAACACTGGATCTGTAAGGTTTCTACATAACATTCTGACTCACCACTGTCAGTGAGCAGAATGTAGAACAGAGACGGTGAAAATCGCAGTGGCGGTCTGATGCTCCTGAAAGACCTTCTTACTGCTGTCACCGGCATACTGTGTTCCACTTGTGAGTTCACGTTCTCTTTGTCTTCCACATCCCCTTCTGTTTGACTCCTTCAAAAATGTCATCCAAGTAATTGAATTCGGATTTCTTCATCTCCGGTAACACACTATCTGTCTCAGTCTTTGACTTGTCCTTGTACAACACATGTTCATTAAATACCACATTCCTACTTCTGATGATCTTCCGATTTTTGTCATCCCAAGACCGATAGCCAAGCTCATCATCTCCATAACCAATGAAATAACATATCCTAGACTTTAGTTGTAACTTATTTCTAGCATGAGAATCAACATAAACATATGACGTGCAACCAAAGACTATCAAAAAAGATAAATTCACCTCTTTTCTGCTCCATACCTCCTCTGGAATTCTAAAATCCAACGGTACTGACGGTCCCCGATTCAGAAGGTAGGCTGTTGTGTTCACTGTATCAGCTCAGAAATACTTGGGTAGCCCAGAATGCAATCTCATGCTTCTAGCCCTCTCATTTAGTGTCCTGTTCATCCGCTCGGTCATGCTATTCTGCTGTGGCGTTCCTGGAATGGTTTTCTCCCATCTGATTCCACTAGATGCACAGAACTCCCTAAATCTCCCGTCTGCGTATTCACCTCCATTGTCTGATCTCAGACACTTCAGGATCAACTCAATTTCAGTTTCAACCAAAGCTTTCCACTTTTTGAACACTTCAAATACATCAAATTTATTCTTCAAGAAATAAACCCATACCTTTCTGCTGGAGTCGTCAATAAAAATAACATAGTACCGTAAGCCTCTAAGAGATGCAACTGGGGAAGGTTCCCACAGATTCGTGTGTACCAAGCCTGTCTGGTTTTGGTGTCCTGCTGCCTTTCAGAAAGCTGGCATTTCTCTGCTTCCCAAAGACGCAACCCTTACACAGATCAAATTCCACAGACTTCAAACCCGGCAACTTACCCTTGGACTGCAGAATCTTCATCCCTTTCTCACTCATATGCCCTAACCTCTGAAGCCATAAGCTCATGTCTGAACCATTGTCTGCCAATGCCAATGTATCCCTTGTACTTGTAGTCATGTACAGGGTACCCGTTTTCGTTCCTCGAGCCACTACCATAGTTCCTTTGGTGACTTTCCACGTGCCACCAACAAAGATCACTGAATGACCTTCAGCATCTAATTGCCGGACAGATATCAAAATTCTCATCAATTTAGGTATATGTTGTACCTTCTGTATCTTCTGTAATGAACCGTTTGAAACTCTTATTCTAATATCGCTTGTACCCACAATATCCAACGCCTCTCCATTTGCCAAGTAGACTTTGCCAAAATCACCGGCAACATAGTTCTCAATGATTTCCCGGTGCGTCGTAGTATGGAAGAAGGCCCCCGAATCCAGCACCCAAGAATCAATTAGGCTGTCCACTGATAGGAGTAGAGCGTCTTGAACATTCTCTGTCACGACATTGGTTGACTCACCATCAACCTTCTTCTGCTCCCTACAGTTCTTCTTTATGTGGTCAGTCTTGCCACAACCCCAGCATTCTGGCTTCCGTCCTGACCTGAACTTGCTTCTACCCCTTCTAGATTTAGATTGGCCCTTGTTCTGATTTCTATCATTACCTCTGCCCCGTGCTTCAACATTTAATGACGTACCGGCATTAGACCCAGAATTGAATACCTCACCCGAATCCCTTCTGTGAACCTCCTCACTCAATAACAAATCTCTGACATCATTGTACTTCAGCGTATTCTTACTGAAAAAGTTACTGCCGTCCTCACAGCCTCCCAACTATTTGGTAACGAGGCTAATACAATTAAAACCCTGACTTCATCATCAAAGCTGATATCCACTGAAGATAGTTGATTCGTAATAGTATTGAATTCATTTAGGTGTTGTACAACGGGTGTACCCTCAGCCATCTTAAGATTAAATAGTTTCTTCATAAAATGTATCTTATTATTTGCCAACGGCGTGTCATACATAGTTGACAGTGCCGCTATCATGTCTGCTGTAGTCTTCTCCTTGATTACATTGTGTGCCACTGACCGAGACAACATCAATCTAATAACCCTTAGCACCTGTCTGTCAAGTAATGCCCAATCCTTATCCTTCATGCCCTCTGATTTGGATCCCAAGAGCGATAAATGTAGCTTCTTCCCGTACAGGTAGTCTTCAATCTGCATCCTCTAATACCCGAAATCTGAACCATCGAACTTCTCAATTCCTATAAATCTGCCTTCTTTTGCCATGTGTGTTCGTCAATCTCCTAAGCCGAAGCTCTGATACCAGTTGTTGGAGATTAAAACGGGATTACTAATTCCGCCTAAGATCAACAACGAATACACAAACCACGAAATAATAACGAATAAGGGAGAAAGAGAGCTAATCACACACAAACACAAACATATGATTTACGTGGTTCGACAAGTCGTGCCTGCATCCCTGAGATCACACACTTTCACTATATTGATTAAAGATTACAAGGGAAAGAGGTTTTGGAAGAGGAGAAACAAGAAACCACAAAAGAATAACAGTGCGGCGGCTGCAACCCTAGCAGCTTATAATAGTACATTCCGCACTCGGGCCAATCGATCGGTCTAAAGACGGATCGATCAGTTAAAAACAACTCTCGATTTCTCTGCAGTCTGCTTCAGACGAATCAATCCGTCTTTAGACCGATCGATCCGTCTTTTCCATATGAGTGATTTTCTTCATATCTAACAAGACAGGGGGGGGCAGATGCTTGGGCAAACGTTGAAATCGAGAACCGATCGTCTCGAAGGGCCGTCATTGCTTCTGCCACCTCCAATGGAAAGAGGTAATTAGTCCATAAAATATAGAATCCAATCGAGCTAATTCAAAAAGACTGACGAATAGAACCTGAATCAACTTCAATTTAAGAAATACACTCATTTAAATCAAAACGCAATTTTTTTATGGTGGTAAAAAATCTGGGTGTGAACCATGTATTGAGAAGTGTGGTAAATACAAAAGAAAGTCTATTTGTGAGTCATGAAATACACTCAATTATATCGACTATAATCATCAATAAAAGAAACATAGTACACATATCCTCTTTTTGTTGAAATGGGAGGACCCCACATATCAGTATGAACAATTAAAAAATGTGTAGAAAATGAAGTGTTATTATTAAAAAGTAAAGCAAACACTTTAGCATGTTTACGACCACTGCACCTAGAAATGTGACTAAGCAAAAGTCCTTCAATACTCACTAGACATATTACCTAACCTATAATGATAAAGATAAAAAAGACATGAATTTGGTCTAAACAAAAAGAAGATATAGAAGCATAAAAAAAGCACGCAGGAATGTGCAAGCTCTCCATAACATATAAATCACGAACTCTACGCCTAATCCCAATATGCTGTTGGGACGTCCAATTTTGAACGGCACACAGAGGAGGTTAACATATCATCAAAACTAAAATAGAAAATGTTAACTGATAAGTAGTAAACTGATAGACACCTGTGGCACATAAATGACAGAAGAACAATTTGCAATACAAATAGTGATAAAAGAAAAGAGGAAACACAATAAATGAGACTTGACCAATTGAATGTCATATGGTTAGAAGAACCATAATCAAAGATCCAAGTAGAGATGAAATACTTGCAAAATAAGAACCATGCAAACCTGAATGAGACGAGGTCATAGTAGAAGCATGCAGTTGAGTCCTAGAAGATGCAAACATAGTCTGAAACTACTCGAACAAGGACTGCATTGAGAGGGAGGTAACATGACTGGAACTAGGTGCGACAAGAGCAGCTGAAGGACAACATAACTGAGAGAATGTTCAGTATGACGAATAACCTTTGGAGGCAAAAGGTGGCTGGGAAGAGATACATCACTTCGATTGTATAAATCCAGGGCACATAATATTCTTCCACTTTCCTTTTTGACAACAAAAGTTGCACTTGTTCATAGCAACGCAGGGCTTATGCAACTTTTCCTGGGTAGGAATTGCATTTGTGTTTGCTGGACAACCTAGATGCAGCATATCGTATTGCTTTGAGAGTTGGCCAAGAACCAAAATCCAAATGAAGGAAGCAAAAGCAAGAGTCAAAATATGCCGTGGAGAAGAGCTTACGTCATTTAGTTGGTAAGAAAGGAAGCTCATTACTTCTAGTCCTAATAGCCAGACAAAGCAACACAGGCACGAAAATAAGCTCAAACATGCTATTAGTTACCAGAGCAAGTAATAAAACAATTTGTTGTATTGACGAAGTGCTAGTTGGAGTGGAAGATCCATTACGCGTTCGCCATTCATTAGTTTCGAATGAAAAGTACCCTGCCCCGAAAAATGCCTACTCTTATTAGATGGGGAAAAATGATTTTCTTTATTTATATTTTTTTTTATCTTATTGTTTACAGATGGCTATAGAATAATATATATATAATCACTAAAATAATTCACATCAGCTGAAAGAAGCCACCATGATACTAAACCAAATCAAGCTTGAGATCTTCTTGAAAATGGGAAGATCTAGGATAAGCGACCAATCTCCTGGAGAGAGCAATGCTTCACTAAGACTTGAATAAGATGAGGAAATAGAGTAAACAATAATTGAGGCCAACCCGAAGAAGTAGCAAACACTGACTCAGGAGGTGGCAATCTGTGCAACCCAGAATATAGTGTCTTCGACAATAGGTTCGCGAACTGCTCCATAAACAGAAGGCGAAGTGAGCAATGAAAGTGGCCCTGTGAATAAGCTAAAACTGATCTTGAAGAGACAAGAGAAAGTAAACCAGCCTTCGCTTCTTTCTATATTTGAATTGACTTATCCCTTTGTGTTGCACTTCGAATAGACATTTTCAATTCATATTGTTTAGCAAGTCATCAGTGGAAAACCAAGGCCATACCAGAATCGCCGTTGGGAAACAGTGATCAAGCAAGGGCCAAAGGTGGAAACCAAGGTTGTATGAATGATTGCTCTCCAAAGTCCAGAGGTTGCGAAGTTAAACAGAGGTTCGACTATTATCGTCAATCAAAGGTTAGACAAGGTCGACAGTGGCTGACGAAGATTCAGCAACAGTCATTGGTGCAAGAAAAAGTCAAATTGGGACGCGAAGTTGTTTATCCAGATCTATCGAGCAGGTTGCACCGGTGGTCTACAATGTTGACAAGAGCTCGCCAATGTTGGTCAACGACAGTTGCGAAGCTAGAGCTCTGCAATTGTGACCCACGATCCTAGGGCTTTTTAAAGTTACTGTCGTGATTTGCAATGGAAGTTCCTTTGATTAAGGTATGTGCTATTGCAATCTGCGGTGGAAGCTCCCTTGGCATAGGTTCTTCGAAGTTAGGGTACTGCTACTACTGATACCACAGCTAGGGTTCCGGTAGCTTAATACCGTACAAGAATAATTAACAAAAACTAAAGAATAATGTATTACAACTGAATTGAATAAATTACAAGTTTAAAAGAAAGGATATATATAACCTTATTAACTGGAAGACTAAATTATCCTCAAACTAAAAGACAAAATAACCTAATAACCAAGAAGGACACTTTCGTAGCCCTGGCTTAGTGCATCCAGATGTCTTTGATTGAGTTCTGGGAATTTGGTAGATATAAGAAGGTGAAGATTTTGTGGATTTTAGCAGCCCTTTCCATCTTTTGGGTTGTTTGGTTGGAAGTGAACGATAGGGTATCTGAGAAAAAAGGTTGTGGAAGTGGATTCTATATGGAGAGGGGACCTTTTTTGTCTGTCTTTATGGGTTTAAGTTTCTATCCTTTTTAGAGGAACCCTAACTATTATGTATTTCTAGGGATTGGAAAACAGTATGCAATGTGTAGTGTTGTGGAAATGGTTTTTTTCCCTTTGGTGGACTTCTTGCCCTCCAATTTTGTTGTTCTTATCTCTTTAATAAATTTTATGTTGCTCGTCAAAAAAGAAAAAGAATGTGCTTATATTTAGCAATGCCAATTGCACTTGTCAACTATAAAATGCAAGCATTTTCATGATTAAAAAAAATAATGAACAAGCATTTATCAGTGCTATGTATTTCCCCTCTCATTGGCTGGTTAAACAATTACATCAATGAACACAATAAAAACAGGTAGCATACTTGTTTATTATTGTGGCAAAAAGTGACAAAACTTCTGATTCCCTTGCATCCGGCAAATTCCTGGCGTAGTCACCAAGTACAGGATCCATCATTGGGGGAACAAATTGCTTTCCTATCTGTGGTTGATCTTCAGCCTTGTCCAAGAATGTCTCAATGAGCTTAAGGGTCTCCCTTTTAACTGAGCTGTTTAACGAGAAAAACAAAAAAGAAAAAGAAATGAGAATCTTCTGCAGAATAAACCAAGACAACAAACAATCAAAATTATTGAACTCACCGCAGAAGTTTTACAAAAGATGTTCTAGATGCATAGGGACCCCCTTCTGCAATGGTCGTCGATATAAGCTCACTGTACATCCTGTTCCAGGCATTCAGAAGAGCTCAGGAAAATCACGTTACTTGGTGATGAAAACTATAGAGAGATTTCTCACACTTCCAAACATAAATATAGAAAAAGTAATGTAGCTCAAAGTATTGAAGATAGAATTCTAATGAGAAATAATACCTGTACACATTAAGCATGTCCAAAAAGATCAGTGAAATTTGAGATAGGAAATATGTTCCAAGTGAGCTCGCAACACTTGTATTTGTCTGCCCAAAAAAAAAACAATTGCATAAATCATGCTTCATCATAGAGCGCAAGTAAGGCATATGCAGAAGAAAGCCTAACCAAGTTAGGAATCTCTCATCTACAAATCCACAATCTGCAATCTAGAAGCTTGGGCAACATGAAACAAGATTACTAAAATACAAAAATCCCAAGAGCACCCTCACTTTGAAAGGGGGGGAAATGAAGCTAAAAGAAGACGCAGGGCCTGTTTCCCGAGGCTTAACAACTGCAGCTTACATCTTCTTTCTTTCTTTTTTTGTTGTTGAGGAAGCTGTACCAGCTTGTTTGGCACAGCATCTTCTTTCTGTTTATGGGCAAAAAAACGACTTAAAAAGAAGAAAATTTTCTTGAATTTTGATAAAACTCCATTTTAATACTTTTGGTTTCTGCTTTTGAATAAACTTTTACAATAAGTTCAGCTACAACAGATATTTGCTTAGCAGCAAAAGTATCCACTACGTTTCACTGAACATGTCACTACTAAACCAAGATTCGTGATTTATGATTTTTACTCCTGTGAAAACATTCTTAAGTCCATTACTTGGAATCTGGGCACAATTCTAGGAAATCTAAGGAAAGAACGTTAAGCTCAAATTAGCATCTATCAAAAGCTCACAGGAATATGACCAGGAGATCCAACCATAGAAACTTATCAATGGCTCGAAAAAACTCTGGATCATGTGTTGGGAAAGTGCATCTCTGGCATAAACAAGTAAGAATGGATAAATAACCGAAAAAAGAGAAAGATGGAGAAGGGTGGTTCGATAAGACGACAGAGAAGATAGCTGACCTAGTACTACCTTTCTCGAAGGAGTGAGAGAAAAGGAAGTGGAAGCTGTCGTCACCAGGCAGTTTGAATGGACAGAAATGAGCTCCTTGAAGCTACTATCAGTCTTTCACTCTTAGAGGTTTAAGAATTCCTTATTCAATTACCAATACAGAAAGGAAATGAAGCTACCATCATCATTTGCGGGTGATGCTGCTAATGTGTCCCATCCATGGGTTCTAAGAGGGAAGTCTATGACAGTACCACCAGCAGGGTAGCTGCATAAAATGGAGTTTTTCACACTTCTCCCTAGGACTGCCTTCTCCTTGTTACCGCAGTGAGGTCTCCTAGCCCTGGAATGGGAAGTCCTCATTGCTGGTTTTGAATACCTAAATAAGCAGGTTTGAGGGGTAGGATTAAAATGCTTCCCCCTTACCAGGTGATCCCAATAGACCACAACCCGCAAAAAAAGCCACAAGGACAACCATTGATCACGTTGTTAACAAATAAAGCATCACTGGTCCAAATGATGGGAATGGAACCCTTTGATGGAAAATTACATTCAGTAATTGCCAAAATAAATTATCATGATACACAAGAATAGCCTACTTCCAACCATTGCGACTTGCGTACATGAAGGAAAGAAAGAAACTGCTTCACCAAATGACACTTCCATTTCTTCAAACTGAAGTACGTCGATAACTCTTTGCAATATGATCATTAACATGTTCGACAACAACATAAAAAGACAACTTATAATCAAATATCTCGGTGCCAGAAAATGAAAAGTAGAAAAAACAAGTTCAAATAACAAGACATGGGTAGCCAAAGACAACCTTAGCGGTTCCAATTTGAAAAATCAACTCACACAGACACCCCACTCAACCCCGAAGAAATGAAATAAATAGATAACTGAAGAAGAAGAAGAAGAACAAGGTTAGAAGAAATAAAGCTCCATCTAATGAGAGAACCAAGTGGCAGAAGTTCGGCAAATAATATAATCTCATAGAATAAAAAAAATGGCATCTTAATTGTAAAACCCTACCTGCAATATGTTAAGCACCGTCCTGATTACATCTTGCTCCTTCAGTAAACCCACATTTTGGCGCGCCTGTCCTATAATTTCAGCCCACTTCTGCACGGAACAATGAAACCATAAGCCCCTAGCGACCTCAGTGACTAGCATGGCCGTGAACACAGCGCGTGTACGCACCCACCCCCATGAATGCACATATTGAAGAACTCAAATGTGCAGTATTCCCAAAAGTAGTAGCAGTTCCATATCAATGCACACAGAGAAGCAGACAAATGTGCAGTATTTCAAGACATAGTAGCATTTTTACGGAAGCTTGCCTGATTCGGAAGCTCCATCAGTCTTTGTAAATATTCATCCCTCTTTTGAGGATCAGATTCTGCTTGAATCATTTGACCCACCTAAAACAGAAGGACACCAAACATTACATCACAACCACCTTTATACAAAGTCCACAATCAGGGCATCAGATAAACGTACTGATTCATAAAACATATGAATCTGATGGGGTTCAAGATCTGCTATAGTTGTAGGAAGGGCTGTTAGAAGCTCTGATACAAATGGCTCACTTTCTCCGACCTGGAAACAAGAGAAGAAAATCATGCCCCATTTGATGTTATACCCAATATGCATAATTGACATCAGACCAACAAGGCTAAAATAATGTTACCTGTACAATAACAAATTTCCGCTTGCACTTCTGAACAATTTTCAAGAATGTGTCACAAGCCATATCCTGAAAGAATTCTCACATACCGATTATAACGATAGTGATTTACTTTTATTACAGATAAAGAGGTAAAAAATGACCATAGATATTAGGTGGCCAACGAGACAGGAATTACAATACCCAACTAGTGCCACACAACAAAATCAATGAGCTAAAGTAAGAAGGCTATCAAAGTAATGAAAATTGAAACAAAACCTCTTAAGCATGCCAAAATTTGACATGTAACAAAAAACTGGAGCATAATAAACAACTCTAAAATAAACAAGTGGATAAGAAAAATCACCTATTGAACAAAAAGTAACAATAGACAAAAGTCTAGAATTAAAATTTGATCCCATGTATTGCATAATTTGCATTACATAATTCTGAATACAGCAGATATGACATGGCACTACAACAAATACAATAAAAAATAAAAGCAAAACTTCTAGGGCTTAAAAAATTGCGAGTGCTACCATCAACCATAAATTAGTATTGCTATAACCATACCCATGAGAAATGTCCCTTTTGGCAATGGTGGTGTTCCTTTTGTCTTTATATACATACATACATACATACATACATACAGATATATATATATTGGGGGGGATGAATGGGTAAGCAGAACCATTCAACAAATGTTACTTGGAGAACTCCAAAAAAAAGTCATAATTCACTTTCAAATAAAACTAAGACTCTTGAAGATGCAAGGGCACACACAAACCTCTTGCAAGACAAGATGAATTTGGTTTCAGCATAACACTGGCAAGAATTGAAGGGAAAGTGGGACGCATTTTAGCAGACAAATGTCCAGCATCAATAGAATCAATTTGGAAATCTATCAGGTCTAAACACATCTATATTTAGGAGAAAAATATCAGAAGAGCAAAACTAACCTGAACTCCGGGGTGTGTTTCATGCATGAACTCGAACAACTTATTCACAACAGTTTTCAAGAACTTCCAATGGGCCCTAAGAAATCTTGGGTACTGTCCAACAACATACCTGGCAACACAATGAAGACGAAAGTAAATGACTATGCATTTCGCTCACCCTCGCAATCTTTTACAGACAAGATTTTCCCAAGGTTCAAATATAGTAGTTCCTCCAGTTAAACAACTGCAGTATACATGCTGTAATACTAAAGGGGCCGTATTAGACAGTACAATCAAACAACAGAAAAACACTAAGCGAAAATAAGTTGAAGTCTCTAACTTTTTCGACCAGGATGACAGCTAAAGTCAAAGCATTGTACTCTCCTATGACCAGTTTGCAAGATGAAGAAAGCAGAAAGATTTTAATTGGAGATTCAAGTCTTTACATAAAAAAGCTTACATAATGTTACTTGCAATAACAGCTTTGTTGTCTTTTCCTTTTGTAATTTCACACAAATTTAGTAGATCACGAATCACCATCACCAGAAATCTGTTTTCCTGAAAAAAGCTATAATATTACCACACGAAATCCTGAAATAATAATAATAATAATAACGGAATTATTTGGCTAGACAATGGGAAACCAATTTCCATATCACAGGTTGCAAACATTCAACATTTTAGATAGATAGAGAGAAAGAGAGAAAACTAAATAGGTTTACCGTATGAACAAACAGCCTTGTAGATAAAGATAAGTAAAAAGGATCATTTGAATGAACATAAAAATATAATCGCATCAGATGACAGGATATTGTCTCCACACAATAGCAATCAATATCTAAAATTAAAACAAATAGCGACATACTAATTACCTGCCTAAATTGTGAGATACATAGAATCAATTAATACTGCCTCCACTCAGTAAACAAAGTTAATCCACACAATGAAGTACACACTGAGATAAAAACATAAAACCACACAAAGTTGCACTGCCAAAAAATAGCATGTTATATACATGGAAGTGTGATACCTGTTCTTCCATCATGGAACCAGATATTGATCCTATTGCCCAGCACAACGTGTTTAAGTTGTTCCATGTCCAATCCTCACCACTCAGCTGTTTACTCAATTTCTTCAGCATCTACATGATCCCGGGAAGGAAAGAAACATTATACAGGGGATTAGATTGCGTAATCCAGATGATTCAGTACTAAAAGAAAATGATGCCCTACTTCCTACACGAAGAATAGAGTGGTGATGTGCTGAATGAATAACCTTACAAACCATATGAATTCAAAAATCCAGAGAATCAAAACAGATAATCAAAAGCACTAAAACATGGGGAAAATCTAACCAAAAAATAAGAAAGCTTATCGAATGGGCTAGTAAAAAGTAACAACAAAAGATAATTTTGCTAACATTAGAAAAGGATGAATTCTGCCAGAGAGAATGCTCCATTGTTCAATCTCCAATCAGAATTCAATATTGAAGTTCTGTCCACGCGAGATTAATATGATTGGCAACAATCTTAAGAACCTATTCAAAAGCCAAATAACACCAAATTGGATATGCCGCAAATATGGAATATCAAAGCTAAAATAGAATCATACTCCATGATCATCAAATGTTTTGATGAATTAAACCATCAATTTAACTTGGATACCACAACCCAACTCCAACTAATCCAGACCTTGTGCCATCCATGCAAATCGGAGTTTATACCATCATCCATTCTGATACCATAACTAGGGGAGGGGTTGATTATACTCCAAGTGAATGCATTGATTTTTTAGGAAAAGAAGTGTTCTAGCACAAGACTAATTTGAGCCAGCAACTTGCTAATCATATTATGTCTAAGTTACTAACACAACACAGCAAATAGTCAAGATTTTAGAGGAGATTAAATCGCATTAGTTTCTTGAAGTGAAGTCTTAAGGATAGAGGCATTAATTGTTTATATACTCCAATGAATATTTAAAGTTGAACAAAAAAAACCCAAAAATAAATAAATAAAAGGATATAACCGACTACAGAAATATTTAACTGCTGCATATCCTTCAAATGATCAATGTTTTCATTTTAACTGAGGCAACAAAAAGTTATATTAAGTATAATAAGGACATACAAAGAAGGGGACAAGGAGTCAAAAAAAAAGTGCAAGAAAAATACAATTCGACTCACAATCTACATATAGCTCTCCAATCTCTAGAAATCAAAAATAATGGCATCCGTTTGAGGAAGTGTAAACCAATCAATGATTTGTAACGTATTTAGAACTAGAGTCCTGCTCGACATAGCAACTACCCTTTCTCTTGCTAGGTAGTGATCCCATTGTGTACGATGCTAGGCTCGAGTTGATTCCATATTTCCCTGGAGATCGAAAATCTTTTAGTACCGTTAGCAGTGTCAATGGTTGCTTGATTCTCGATCCGCCGCTATAAGCTCAATTCTCTTCTTGGGGTTTTCTTGAAGAAACTACAGGCCATTGCTCTTATGCAATTGATTGATTTCCATGATTATCGATCGACGCCGAGGTTGATTGATTCCGGCATTCCAGGTATGACAGCTCAAATCTATACTTAAAGCCAAGCTGAACAAGAAACTACATTACTTTATACAAGGAAGGGGATAGCGACCAAAAAGCAAAAGAAATAGATTGATTGATTACTAACCGAAAGAAAGGACCAAGAAGGGGGAAAAATAAGAAAAATTAAAAAATGAACGAGCTTCCCTAGAGAGGAGTTGAATCTTAATCTAATCTAAGCGGAAAAGCCAAAGCGTATGTCCTCCCTCCCTTCTTAGGCCTTTCCCGGAGTAGCGATAGCCTCTTTCCAAGAAGAAGCGTGAGCATAACAAGAGCCACCTGCTAGAGGCAATAGCAATAGCCGGGTCGCCAACGTGCCACTAGTACTCTGCTCAATATCAGAACAAGAAGGAATTTCTTCTAGAATACTCGGTTTACTGTAACTAAACTGCTGATATTTTGTCTCTGATCAGCCTAGCTACCAGCACCATAAGCTAGGGTTGAAGAAGCAAAGCCCGGAATCCCTTTGAGAAAGAACCCCTAACACCCAAAAAGAAAACAAACAAAAAATCTTATCCCAACTAGGCAACTACAATCTTCAACCTCGAATCTCTCTTCAAAATTTCTAGCATTCCTTACACGCAAAATAACCTATAGGACCACACAGAACGCACATTTCCAAATGGATCCACCCTTTGTTATTACACCCAAATGAAATACTCTCCACCAAAGAGACAACGACAGTTAATTGAAACACACTGTCCTTTTTATATCATCAACTATATTTAGTATAAAATTCAATTGTTTGATCTTTATTTATTTGATTGGCAACAAATATGGAAATAATATTAATAAAACAAACACAAAAGTACAATTAGGGGATAAGAAGTCCGTCGAATAGAGAATAAAAAGAAGAGAAAATATGAAAAAGACAAACCATCTCCGCCAAACTACAAATCACACACCGCTCTCCAATCTCTAGAAATCAAGAAATACAGAATTCCCTAAAAACATGAAACTAACATAATCACCCATGACAAGGATAAGGTATGACATTTAGTTGATATTCTATTGCTATATCCATGCCACACCACATAAGGACATGCAACCAACACAATCACCCATGGCAAGGAAAAGGCATCAGCTTTTCATGCTAGCGGTAGTAGGATACATATACAGACAGCCACTATGTATTCACATTGGCTGTTATCTCTATCCTAGAATGAAAGCATGCAGACAAAGGGTGATTGTAAAGTGTAAACTAATACCTGCTTTTCAGTATCTTCATGATCAAGGTGTGACAAGTAGATAAGTGTTTCCCTCATGATCTGTGTCATTGTAATTGAAATTAGAGTTGGCCACTGGAGGAGAAATAAAGACATAAAAAAGAAGGTTCCCAAAGATTAAACTTAAAAAACTGAGAGAGACAGAGATAGTGGAGAGAGGGAGGTAGTTATAAAGCACTGTAACAATTTATGTCAAAAATATAGCATCCAATCTGCTACGCAATATGGTATTCAAAATATTATCCATATCTATTTGTCAGTAACCACCACTTAAAAAATAAAAATAAAAATAAAAATCCTTAGGAGGTTCCAGATCATTGCATGAAAGGACAATAATCTTATTTTATATTGCCAAAATAGAAAACTAACGTATCTCACCAAATAGACTGCTCTAAAACTTGATGAAAATATTTTTAATTATTAAAAAACGAACGAGTACATGGCCATCCTTCATAAAATTGAAAACCATATCGCTGTTCCTTCTACATCAATCAGGACCTAATGGAATAGATATAATTCCTAGGACACTTGCAGAAGTTCTCTATTTTACCAACAAATGTGTGAAAAAATGTATTATCTCGGCCTTGTTAATTTTTCCATTAGACATACATAGACAAACCCTCAAAAGTAACATCTCCCTCTTTCAGGAATAAGTAAATTTGAAATAGTTAGCCCCAAATATCGCAGTATAGCATTCCATCATTTTCAGATTTTTAAGCAAGTATTGCATCACTGCCTAGAACATATAATATCTGCATCAAAAGGATAACAATATAACTGACGGATTACGAATATAAATAAGAGTCAAATCACATGTGCGTGCGTGTGTATATGAGGTTAACTACCAATTTCATAAGGCTTCTATATAGGGGTTAGAATCCATATCTGCCAAGTTAAATTGAACACCTTATATTGAACAAGGACGTCATTGTCCTTCATGGTTTCACGGACTATATTCCCATTTTCATCCTCAACAATCAGAACCTCTTCAGGTTTAGCCATGCGGCAGATCATAAGCAATCTCAACTTTGACATTGGACCACCATAAAGTTGTCGTCGCTGCAGCAGTTGTGAACCAATACCATCAACTATACCAGGAAATGGCATCTGATAATTCAACATACACAAGCAAATCAAGATCAATCTTTTACATAGACAAGATACAAAAAATAAATGCATATTTTTAATTAGCAAATTTGAGAACAATGGAATAACGAAGATTGATATGAACATGCGGCCACCCAAAAATGATTAGAAGCTCAAATAAACTGCATCTGTTCTTGCAACCGAAGATCCAACGAAATAACTTGGTGTGGAACTAGAAAACAGTTTAAAGACTAGACAAATAATAAAATAATGCAGCAAACTTAAATGAAAGTCCAAAACCAATGATGTTCGGTACCAACACCATACCCAAACAAGGACCCAGAAGTGGAAGCGGAAGGGGGTGTTCAGAGATCAAAATGGAAGAGAGTAAGGGGGTGTTCAGAGATCAAAATGGAAGAGAGAAGACAACAGCTTACAACGATGACTACTGCTCTCAGCTCCCTTCAACCCACCAAGACTCCACCCTCCTCCTTCTCAAAAACCCAAACACTATCAAAGAGCACCAAAACAAAATCACACAACTCCCTTGCAAACTCACAATGAATGAGAAGATGATTACTGACTGCCCATCCTTCTTGCACAAACAACACTAGTTAACCAAAACTAATCCCCTCCACATAAGATTATCAATTGTAAGGAAACTACCATACATCGCATACCATTCAAAGAAAGCCACCTTAGGAGGTGTTTTGACCTTCCACGCACACCTCCATTGGAGAGTGAGCCCCCTACACCCCAAAACACATATAATAAGATTTGACAGTAAACCTGCCACTATGATCCCCACTCCATTTAACCAAGTCTTTCCCCACTTCCCTCCACCTCCCCTCCCTCTAAAAGCATATGAGTGGCTAAGAAGATCCATCAACAAATCCCTTCTCATTTCAATATCCCAGCAACAAATACCTGACTCCCATCGAACATAATCAGAAACAAAAGCACTACTGCCTAGTTCCAAAGCAAAAATGTTCAGGAACACCATGTGTAGAGCCACCTCCTCACACCACACATTAAGCCAAGATTTGACCCGAGAACCACTACCAACATCAAATATGATACACTTCGAAAGCTGATCCCAGCACTTGTTGATGCCTTTCCATAAACCTCAATGAGAAACAATCACTCAAGGAACACGCGGTCGCCACTAGTCGAGCCATATTTACAGTGAATAACCTTTCTCTAGAAGCTATCCCTTTCACCCGCAAACCACCACAGCTACTTCCTTTGAGGAGCTCTGATGAGAGGGACCAGCCTCCTAATACCAAGCCATCCTTCCTTGATAGGGGAGCAGATCGTGCTCCAATCCAACAAGTGGAAAACCCTACCCCATAAGATATCGCTCTAAATCTTCTCCAAAATTCGAGCCACCAAAACTAGAATGCAATGAAGAGACAAAAAACGTGCAGATAAGCTGGGATGATCTTAGAGGTAGCCAAGTTCATCCTCAAACCAAAAACAACCTCAAAACAGATGAGGCCGCATCTTAGATATCCCATCGTCCGCCCTCACAAACACTAGAGTATCATCTGTATAGAGAAGATGAGAAACAAGCAAAGAGGAACCACGAGCAATGCCAAGATCAAACATTTGCAACATACCTCACTACATTGCACTGCAAAGCAGCCAGCTAAACGCTTCCACAACCAGAATAAAAAGCAAGGGAGACAACAGATCCTCCTGCCTCAAACCACTTGAAGACTGAAAAAAGCATTTGGAACCCCATTCACTAATACTAAGAAAGACACTGAGGATATGCATGAGTCGATCCACAATCTCCACCATCTGGAGAAGGTAAATAAAGAAACCCCAATTAATACGATCGTAGGTCTTCTAAATATCCGAATTGTACACAACTCCGGGAACTCCGCTCCTGATCCTAGACTCCGGGAACTCCGCTCCTGATCCTAGAATCCGCCCACATTAGCCACCAAGACGACATCCAAAATATGTCAACCACCACAAAAAAGTTATGTGAAGCTTAAATGAAGGGATGAAGCACCTTCTTAAGCTTGAATGCTAGCACCTTAGAAGAAGCTTATAAGCAGTGCCTATCAGGCTAATGGGACTGAAATCCCTAATATCCTCTATCCCACCCTTCTTAAGAATGAGAGTAAGAAAAGAGGCATTAAGATTCATCTCAAAAGTCCCATGACTATGGGAAAAAAGAAACACACCCATAACCTCTTCCCCAGTAACACCCTACCCTCTTAGGAAAAAACCGTGAATCCATCAGGACAAGGAGCTTATCCCCGTTCATCTCACATAGAGCTAAGACAACTTTTGCAGAATGGGATCTCAAACACCTCATAGCATAGAGCCCCAATAGCATCAAAGTGAAAGCCATCCAACAGCAATCTCTAAACTTCTTCCTTTTGGACAGACAAAATTAAAACTCAACAATGCCTGAGCTGACCTCTTCTTTCCCAGACAAAAGGCTGCCATCGATGCAAAGTGCAAACCTTCTCAATCAAGTTAACTCGCCAGTGAGCATTGACTATCTTGTGAAAGAAATGTTAATTACATAGTATTAAGCTTAATGAAGACGCGTTAACCCCAATAGGGTATGCAACTGTTTATTTATAGAACAACGAAACCACATAATAAGACATAGAGTGCCCAACCACACCAGATAATAATTATTATTATTATTATAATAAAGCTAACACCCCCCCTCAAGCTGGTGCATATATATCTAACATGCCCAGCTTGTTACATATG
>JAOTRH010000001.1:10745016-10763998 GCA_034768845.1 Heliamphora exappendiculata
GGTCTTTTTTATTTGTTCTGCTGTGAGGCCAGTGTTAAAAAGGAAAGGCATAATACTTCCCCAACATAAAAAGAAAACATATGCTAACAATTGAGTTAAACTAGTGTTAAGATTGATGTATCAACTGAGAAGAAGAGGAGAGAGTTGAGAGAGAATTATTCTAACGGTGAAAATTAGCTCCCTTATCACTATTATTTATATAATGAGGCAAGCATACAAAATTACAGTCATACCCCTAACTTAACACTCCCCCTCAAGTTGGTACATAGATATTTCTCATGCCCAACTTGCATATAATAGTGTGAAACACTTTACTATTAAGACCTTTAGTAAAAATGACTGCTAATTGATCTGCAGACTTCATAAATGGCATACAAATCGAACTTTTGCATGTGTTCTCCTTAATGAAGTGTCTGTCAATCTCATTATACTTCGTTCTGTCATGTTGTACTGGGTTATGAGTGATGTTGATGGAAGATTTATTATCACAATACAACTTCATAAACTTTTCACACTCATATCTCAAATCCTTCAATAGAACTTGAAACCATAGAAGTTCACAAATGCCATGTGCCATAGCCCTGTACTCAGCCTTTGCACTTGATCTAGCTACCACTATCTGCTTTTTATTTCGCCAAGTAACCAGATTACTTCCTATAAACGTGCAATATCTCGATGTAGACCGTCTATTATCAACTAAACCAGCTCAGTCCGCATCCGTGAATGCTTCTAATTTCATATGACCGTGATTAGAAAACAAAAATCCTTTTTCTAAAGAAAACTTAAGATATCGCAAAATGTGATAAACATCATCAAGATGTGTACTACAAGGATCATGCGTGAACTAACTGACAACCCCTACAGTATATGCAATATCAAGTCTAGTATGAGATAGATATATTAATCTTCCCACAAACCTCTGAAATCTGCCCTTGACAATTGGTTTGCCATCACCACTACTGAGACGATGATTCGCCTCAATAGACGAATCTGCTCGTCGCCAACCCAACATGCCAGTTTCCTCTAGAAGATCAAGAATATACTTTCTTTGAAAAATGAAAATGTCATTCTCTGATCTAGCTACCTCAATTCCAACAAAGTATCGTAATAGCCCCAGATCTTTCATCTCAAACTCTAAAGTACCAATAATATCCAAAAGATGATACCAAGATGCAGCAAAGCCCAAACAAGAGTCAAAAGAGCAGTTGGGAACCCTAGCGGAGTCGCACAAATGACAGAGCAACCCTAACCGCGACTTGTGGTAGGTCACAAACACCCAAGGAGCCTTAAACCATACTGACCGACATTGATGGAAGCCAAAGACATGAGTCGCAAAGCAAAAAACCTGATCTGAGAGCAAAAAAAGGCCAAGTGCGATCTGGCCGAGCTTGAAATCAACCAGAAACACCAAAATAGGTTGAATCAATCCTTATAGAGGCTTGAATACAATCTAGTCAGCACCTCTGGATTGAGAAGCAACCATCAAACTAGACTTAAAATGGCACAATCGCGATCCGCGAGTAAAACCCTAGGCGGCGCCGAAATATGAAAAAAAAAATTGAAAAAGATAGCAAACATACTAGGAAAAATCATGGATCTGATCCTGAAGATCAGTTGATCATCTGCGGAAGGAGAAGTTTTTTATTTTTATTTTTATTTTTACAATTATGAATCAAAGATGGAAAAAAAAAAGAAAAAGAAAGCAAAGAAGACAAGAAAAAAACAAAGAAGAAGAAATTACAATATCTCATTTACACAGGATTTTGCTCTGATACCATGTTAAGATTAATGTATAAACCGAGAAGAAGAGAAAGTTGAGAGAGAATTATTCTGATGGTGAAAAGAGAAGAGCACCCAAAGTTATGGTTAGCTCCCTTATCACTATTATTTATATAATGAGACAAGCATACAAAATTACAGTCATACCCCTAACTTAACAACTATGTTCAATCTACCTCAGCTAGGTTTATATCATTAATTGTTAGAAGAACCCTGAACTTATGCGTTGATGCAATGATTTGACTGAAAAAACATATAATAGGGCGTGCAAACTAACATAACCTCCAAAAATCATAATCTCATTGTGCAGATAATGTACAAAGTATCACATGCGGTTCTCAATAGTTTAACCAAGAATTTTCAGGCTTTAGGTCAAAACTTGCAGCAGTTAATATCATGATGTAGCGTCAACAAAACCAACGCTAACAGATGGCGAGAAACCATTGTCCACTTGTTTAGAAATCATCACATCATACTGACCAAATTGCAATTTTCTTAACATATAAAGAGTATAACCAATCCTAAGACAAATCTGATCACAAAAACAATTATTAGCGGCAATACCACCCAATAAGAAATTAAGAATAAATCATGACTCCTACCAAGTTGGTTCTGCAAAAACCACTAACTTGACTAGCCGCCTTTTATAGTTCTACGTTACGTTGACTTTTCTAAATTTGGTAAGTACCTGTGTCAAACACTCGAGATTTGAGTAAGAATATGTGACTTGTCTCCGACATGTTAAGTTGGGCATGCCTCCATCAATCAGGCTTAAATAGTCGAAGTTACACTATAACTATGCACAGGCTCCCTGTTATGCATATAAAACAAATATCTACGTTAGCTTGTAAATGTGATTTGTGAAATGTAGGTGGCTTTGCCTGCCTATGATCAACTTATTTACTTTTGGTTTTTTGAGCCTTCTCTTTGCTGTTAGATGGTCCCTGAAGCCCTTGGACATAATATTAGATGAGTTGACACGTAAAACACATAACCGCACCCAACACTTCTACCCTAGTCCATCTAACATAGGGTGCCTTGAAAGAAAACGGATATACTAAAATCAATTACCATAAAATTAACATGTTATAAAATCAATTACTAGCGAATTAATTTAGATATGCTACAACGGACCTGTAAAGCAAAAAACTTGGTGTTCAAGTTCTGTGCATTTGAGAGAATATGAACCACTTGAAGCCACATGTCTGGATTGTTTTGCAATTCCCGCAGAATATGGTCCGCGGCAGTCCTCTGTACCAACAACAATCAAGGGGACCAAATATTAGTTTCTTGTGTGGTGGATGCAACTTTAAAAATATCAACTTTTACCAAAAAGGGTGATGAAGAAAGTAGAACACTGATTTGGACAATACATAATTTCCATTCAGAAGTAGTTATTATCATGAGTACATGTGTCCCCATTTACTTTATGCAATTATAGAAAGTAGTCCAAAACAAGCTACACCAAGCAGTTAAAGTAGCAACATTGTCCATTAGCACTACAAAGACAGCAAAAGTGAAAGTGGAAAGTAGTGAAGCAGTCATTCGTGATAAAATCAGTTAAATTTTAATTAGAAAGTACACAAGGAAGCTTCTTACCAAAGCTTCTTACCATAATTTGAGGAACTACGAAAATCAACTGCAACCAATGTGTCCTATTACTCTTCCGAACGATGCACAAATAAGAAACAACCCATTTTTAAAACCCTGTTTTGAATGTTTTTTTTATCACGATGCGACCATAGTTTCTATAAATGGAGATTTGTTAGCCTTTTATTTGTTATAGCGAAGACACCACCACCATGTACATCTACCCGGAAAAATCATCCCAAGTCCTTAAACAAAGCCTAATAACGCTGTTAGGTTCAGCATAATGTATAGATATAGGCTGTCCTGTCCATTGCGTAACAATAAACAGAAATGATAAAAAATTCTATGATTTGTTTTCTTTCCCAATATTTAGACAGAGCATGAACTCCTATCCGTGCGCGTACGTATGCATAAATATGCAGAGAACAATAGAAAGAAAGAGAGAGAGGGAGAGAGAGAGAGGGGGGGAAGGGAGGGAGGGAGGATGATCCCACCTCCTCCTTGGATCCGGTGCCATAGAACGCAGCGACAGTGGCATCCAATAAGTTAACGTCAATCGGCTGACTCAAATCCCTAAGCTTCTCCGCCGCCATGGAGAGTTCAAAACAGGTAAACCCTAGAAATCGAAGCAGAGTCCAAACCCCCTGGGAACAGTAGAGATGGAAATGAAACCCTAGTTCGAAGTGGGGGGGGTGTGTACATACGAGAGAGATGAATAGCTGTAGAGGGAGGAAAGACAGCTTCAAATTGAAGCAGAAGAGAGTAGAAAAGACAAGAGTTTGGGAATTGTTTATATTTTCGAACGGCCTTCCCTCCTCATTTTATAGTGAAGTGAGACGAGAGCGTTATGTGTGTTGCCAAAAAAAGGAGCAAAAGCGAAATGGCGATGACCGACCGCGTTCGTCCCCGCCCAATGCTAAAATCTTTCAAGAGCCATATGTTCATATTTTCAGTTTTTAGGAAAATAATATAAAAAGTGATTTGTAAAAAAGATAAAGTGAAGAGCCTTCGCAGTAATTTTATATTTTTTTATAAAACTTTTTAAGTGATTCGCGGTTCGAGTTTTTTTTTTTTCTCCCTTTTCCACTGCTCGTGTACTCCCAAAAAAAAAAGTAAAAAATTATTAAAAATTTTGTTTATCTTATCCGTTTAGTTTGTTAGAAATTTTAGTTTTTAACTTTTTGTACTATGCATAATTTTATACTTTTTATGATATTTGTTTTATAAAAAAATATTTCTCAAAAGAAAAATATTTTCTGTAACTCATTTTTTCTACTTCAACTAAACATACGTATAAAAAATAAAAATGTTATGTTTTTTTCCTTACCTTTCTTGTTAAATAAGCAAAGCGTTAGAGAGGAAGAGGGAGAGGGAGAGAGTTTGAGGACCCTCCAATGCAGCCAAACAATGGCCTTGTTTGCCCTAATTTTAAATTAAACTTAAAAGTTTTTTGACTTAAAGTTTAAATAAATTTCTAGCCTTTATTTGGATCGATGAATTTAGAGAGAAAGTGAAGAGTTTGAAAGAAAAAGGCTAATTATAGTGCTATTTGAATTATTTTACAAAAAGAAGATAAAGTAGATGAAAAGTTAGTAGAAAGAGAAAAATAATATTTTTTTCAAAATTGGGAGGGAACCAGAGTTAGTGAAGTGTTGGGTAAAATAAATTTTACAATATTAATAATAGAATTTTTAAATATATGTATATATATACCTATATATATTAACGAAAATAAAATTTCCGTGAGACATATGTGGTCTAAACCCCAATATTTTACAATTTTGACTTCTATAAAGATTAAAAAATAATCCCATTGGCCATCCTCTATTTATAATTTTAAAAAATAAAAAGATATTCTATTATGTAATTTATCCCATAATTTATGAAATTAGTTTTCCTATTCATGTTGGAAAATATTACACAATATATGCTCGGTAGTTCAGAAAATACATATTTATTATCTTTCAATGATTACAATAAACTAAATTTACAGAAACAAAAAATACAAAAAATAATTTGAAAAAAAAATACTCAAATCGAGTTCTGCCAACGCAGTTTTCTTAAGAATGAGTGCCCTTGATTTATGGGCTTTTCTAATTCTCTCTCCAAAATTATAAACAAATTTCTTTACTCAACATTCACTTGGATATTTATATAACAATATTTCAAAAAAAATCTAATATTTAATAAAATATTTAATATTTTGAATCCTCTTATTCCCTCTCTAAAATTATTATTTAATCTTCAAGAGAATCAAAATTTTAATTCAGAAATAACTGACACAACCTACTAATTGGGCTTAAAAAAAGAAAATACATTATTCATATATATATATATATATATATCACTAATTTGTCATAAAAGATATCTCAATATATAAAATTTAAAATATTTACCATAAGTCAATGCTAACCTTAAATTGTATATTGGTAGGGTTTTGGGTTTAAATATGATCGTTGAGTTTTTAAGACATAAGTTTTTTAAAAATCCTAAATAGGCGCTAATATGGTAATAAAAATCAGAGCCTATTTTACAGAGAAATGAAAATGATGCTTAATTGGCTACGATATTCAGCTAAGGTGATAATAATTAATAAAAAGAAAATAGAAAAAAGAGGAGCACGGAGGTGCAACATGGAATCTAAGGCCAAATATATCTTAAAGAATATTATACCGAATTAACACTAAGAATTTGTTTGGCAATCTGACTTTAAAAGAGGCTTTTTATTTAAAATAGCTCTAAGTCAAATAGGTTAAAAAAATGGTATGGTAAATTGTATGTGTGACTTTAAAATAAAAGATAATAATTTAAAAATTTTGGCTTAAAGTGATTTTAAACCAAAATTAGCTTTTTATCTTTTAACTTAAAGTCACCCCTACAGTAGTCTAGTGTAAAGTTTTTTTTTTTTTTTTACTTTAAGTTAAATAAAAGAAAAAATTTATTTCATTAAAAATTGACTTTAAGCCGCCATGTAAACAAAAACAATTGTGATTTGATAGTTGAATAATTAAAAACTTAATTTTAAACCGAAATCAAATAAGCTCTCATTTTTTTTAAAAAGTCATTTTTTAAGTAATACCACACATTATTTCAAAAAACTCAACTTACTTTTTTGTCAAATAAAAAAAAATCATTCACACCCTAAATAATTAAACCGTTTTATAATGAAATAATTATAACGCATTCAATACCCAACAAAAGTTAACACTTGGAAATGACAAAAAACGTGTTATTTTTTAAATATTACAAGATAAAAGTAAAAATTAATATCATATTATATATTTTAAGAAAAAGTAAAAAGACTATCCAAAAAAATTATTTCTAAGTCTTATTTAAATTAAACCTCTTAAAATTAGAATTGGTTCATGTTGTGACCAAATCACAACAGGATAGCTGTGAGCCCAAAATCGATTTACTAGGGATTTCAAAATTTAATTATAATTGTTTATTATGTTGAACTCATCGAGTAGGTAATTCTTGTCAAAAAATCAAGTTAATCAAATATTATTGAAAATTTTTTGGACGATCAATAGTATTGAGATGAGGCAGGTCGAGCTTGGGCTTGAACTTTGGTGGAGTAACCTATTGTTCTTATTGAAATAACTTATTTAAAATATTATTTTAAAATGTGTATATTTGAATAAAATTCAGTTAGGTCGGTTATCGTTATGAATCATACTGAAAATAAGTGCCTATTCAAGCCTGCCTGAATAGGCACCTTCTTATCTGTATAAATAGGCCCTATGGTCCAATTTTTTATACACTTTTTTTTTTCCTTGTATCTATAGACATCATAATTTGATCAAGTCGTATTTTAAACTCTCTCGAGCATTCTTCAATGATAAAAATATATGAAATTACGCTAAAAGATGCCTTCAAACGATTGCGAAACCAAGAACTCAACTTAAAACCTAATAAAACACCTCATACTTTCATAAATATTATGGCCGCCACCTTTGAACCACACAGCTGTTTATGTGCTTCAATCCCACACACAATCGTTACTTTTAATTTTCGCAGTCATGAAGGTTCTTTGATCCTACAAATGGCCGTTACCTTATTTCACAGTTGTGATGGTGCTCCGATCCTACAAACGGCCATGACTTTTAAACCACATGGTTGTGATGTTTCTTAATTATTTCTCGTGGTCATGATGTTCAATGTTCATGACCGCATCTTTCTTATAAAATTGTTTATTCCTGAAGCGTTGCAGCATATCATATAACGTGTCATGAGCGTCTATAAATTTATAAATATCGTAGCATTTTATCATTTTTAGAGATGAGAAAGTGACCTTTGCATAGAGTGTTGACACTCTTTTGAACTGCATTCTGACCTCGACCCCCTACTAACATTCTCCTAATACATTGCTCGACTATATTCCCGATATATACCTTTCATGTATCCTAAGATTGTTTTCTCCTTTTGAATCAAGTTTGAGGTATCATTGACGGACGAAGGACTCCCCGTATATCACTATTCTCTCGGCTCAACGTTGTAAATTGAGGAGGCACTCGTGGATATTATCCATCTTGAGTAACCATAAGCTGTTATAACGCTTCTAGTCTTGTTATTCTTTCCCCTGAGATCATTATGACTAGGGTTTTATATTTTATTCATTATTTTTTTTATTAGCTATAATATTGAGTATATAGTTGAGATGCCGTCACCAAATGCTTAAATCCATGTTTCCATGATAAAAAGTGTGTTAAAAACACTGGGTTGATTTTGTAATTGCACACGCTAAGCATTGTAACAGCCATACTAAAATCTTATAAATATAATGTATGCATCATATGGTTGTTGTGGTCATGATCTTCATGTCGTTTACTAACAAATTTATGTCATTTTCAATGTTTTAAAATCGTGCATAGCACGGGTTAAATGCTATTTAATCTTTGTAGAAAATATTTTTAGGAAAAATATTTTAAAAATATAATAAAATACTTTCTTGCGTTTGGTTGCAACTTTAAAAGTAATGGTATTTGTAGTTGTGTTAGTGTTATTATCAGTGGTAGAGTCATTGGGGAAGGTGGTGGTGATGGTGCAATTGCAACAGCGTTGACAATTGTGGCAATGGTAGTATCGTGATAGTGGTGGTGAGATGATGGGAGCAACGTTAGTGGGTTAGTAGTGGTGGTTGCAAATATGGTGGCAGACTGATAGAATTTGGTAATTGGAGCAATAATGGCAATGACGACAGTAGTGTAGTGAGTAGTGTGACTCTGTGTTATTATAGTAGATATTTCTTAGTGTGTAGACTAGCTCCCAAATAACTAATGGTACCTAAGAGGTTTTGAACCTAAGACCTTACATGGAGCAAGCCTCATAAATTCCAAACCCTAACCACTAGACCAACCCCCTTAGGGCTAGATGGAGTTTGAAGTTGGAATGATGATTTATTTTAACTTTTTTTTTGTTGTGTACTGGACAATCCTTATTTTGAGACCTTTTTAGCATAAAAGCACATAAATAGTAAATACTTTTGATGAAATTTGAAAAAGTAATACATTGAATGGAATTGGGTGGGAATATTGATTCATATTCTAATGTTTGGTGGTACAATTATAGGAATTAAATTAAAAATAAAATTATTGTTGTCATTTTCTATGTGAGGTGACAGTGGCAATGATGATAGTGGAAGTGGCAAAGATTGTACTGATGGTGGTGGAGGGGTCTAGGGATTGGGGTTGGAATACAAAGTTGGGGGTCAAAGGTTTAGGGGTTAGAGGACGGGAGAGGTTAGGGTGGCAAGGATAAGGGTCGAGTGGTTAAGGGTTATAGGGTCAATGTTGGGAGTCCAAGTAATAAGGTTCTAGGGGTTTAGGGTTGGGTTTTAGGCCTTTAGGGTCGGGGTTATTATGTTTTGAGGATTCGGGCTTTAGGATTCCAAGGTTTGGGGTATAGGATATGCCGGTTGGTGGTAAGAGGTCCTGAGGTCAGGGTTGTGCTAAGGGTTCAGGGTTTAGAGTATGAGGTTTGGGTTGAGGTTAGAGGGCTAGGACCAAGGATTAGGGATCATGGATCAGGGTTGGGGGCCAGGGCGGGGAGTTGGGGTTTTAAGGTCAGTGATTAGAGTTTGGGGTCCAAGGTTTTGGCTCCGAGGTGGGGATGTCGAGTTTGAAGATCGAAATTCAGTTCCGTGCATGATTAAGAGATTAGGGTTTAAGGCCAAGGGCAGGGGGTTCAGTGTTAGAATATAGGGGTTCGCGATATGGGGTTTGAATTCTAGGGTCTAGAGCAGAGGTGTTCGGGCTTTGGAGTTTGGAGTACAGGTGCTGCGGATTTGAGGGTTGACATCTAGGGTTTGGAGTTAGGGTATCGGGGGTCTCAAGTTAAGGTTCGAGATTTGGGGGTTAGGGTTGCATGGCTGGGGGGTTCGGGGTTGGAGTTTAGTTTCGGGAGTTGGGAGTCCGAGGTTGGAGGGTTAGTTTCGGGAGTTGTGATTCGAGGGTTCAAGGATCGAAGAATTAAGGATTCGAAATTCGAGCTCAGGTGTTCAGTGTTGGGGTCGAGTGTCGAAGTTTTGGGGGTTAGGGTCTGGGTAGATGGATGGGGTGGTGGAGAAGGTAGTGGTGGGAATAGTGGTGAGACAGTGACGATTTATGATATTTTTTTTCATTATGCAAAGTAGAAAGCTATGAGGGTAGTTGGGTTTCGTCAATAAAATAAAAAAGAATATGATAGTCATTCCTTACTTGTTCTAGTGAAACGATCATTAAAAAAGACAGTTTAGTACAAAAAACTTTTATGCATGTAGAGTCTACGGCACGAGCGAACCACGATTCCATTGAGCATGGATTTTCTATCATAGAATGTTCATGGCAAAATAATGATTTCATTCCAAGTATGATTCCATTAAACTAGACATATTTTTAATGATTTTTTCTAAGAATGTAATCTACTTGATATTATCCGTGCCTAAAGACACTTCAAAATTCTTAATATATTTTTATTAATAATTTCTTATTTTAAAACTTTCTTACCAAATAAATAAAGTTAATTTTTTAACATGTTAACTAAAAATGTTATAAAAAAAACTATCAACTAGGGCCTAAATATAGTAAATAGGAACAAAAATAGTTGCTTAGGCACGAATAATAAATATTTCAAGGACACTATATGAAACATGCTTATCTATTTAATAATATAACGAATAAAATAATATTTATTTATTTATATTAAGTAGATAAGGCCTGTTTGGGAAAACTTGCTTATTGCCCGATTGACTTATTTTATAAACTTGTTTATCTGACTTAGTGGCTTTTTTTTTACTTTTTTCGTGTTTTTTATATATTTTGATCAAATTTTTTTATATTTTTAGTTCGTCTTAATAAGAAAAATTTAAAAAGTATAATAGTTTGACTAAAAAATAAAAAAAATTCACTAAGGACAAAAGTCAATTTAGTCAAATAAGTAAATAAGCAAACAATCAAATTTATCCATATGTGGCCAAAAAAATTAAAAAATAACTACCTAAATGTATATCAAATATGTTTATTTAATTAAAAAAAGATATATAAAATATTCACAAAGTACGTTTTCGGTAGATGTAATATTTACTTTTCGAGTAATGATGATATGAAATCATTGCACGAAATATTTAAGTTTGTAGAGTAAAAATATTTTTCTTAAAAAATTAATAAATAAATTATAATTATTAATTAAATATAAAAATAAAATAATTCTTAAATATATTATATAATACATATCACATTAATCAATCTAACTTGTTATATAGATATTTTATTTTTCAAAATTTCTTAACTAAAATACCAAAATAATACTCCAAATTGGGGGCAACCGGCGACATCACGGAGACACATCAATCGGCCATCAAATAGCACGCGCCGAAATGGCGCATTGAGATTGCCAGTCACGTGCTTGAAACGCTTACAGATGTATACCGAACTCTGCAACATCTGTGCGAAGATTCCCAGTCCCAGGAAAGAGCGAGAGCGAGAGCGAGAGAGAAGAGCGCAGTCGGAAGAGGAAAGCAAGGCGCAGCAATCACCATGAACGTGTTCAGACTAGCTGGGGACATGACCCACCTCCTCAGCATAATAGTCCTCCTCCTCAAGATCCGCACCACGAAATCTTGTGCAGGTATAAACACATACACACACATACTCGCGCGCGCGAAATCTCTGTGCACCGGTGTGCGATGTTTCTTCAGCCATTTTTGTTGTTATGGGTTTTATTTGTATTCCGTACAGGTTATTGTTGTTTTCCGCTGCCAAGCTGCTTGGTAGAACAAATTAAACATGTTGGACTATTTTCATAAGATAAGATAATTAGTGTATATGTATTATTAGTACCGCTTGGATTATTATTGTAGTATTTTTTTTTTGTACTGAAAGATATTTGATTGAGAGTATGACCTACGAATAAATAATACGTTGGTTGGTTTAACATGATTTTAGTGGGATTAAAATTTTTATGTACAAAAATGATCAAAATAGTACTAACCAACTCACCCTCACATGGGTTTAGGATAAGTCTTCCATAAGGGGTATTAAGTTGGTTGAGAGTTTTTAACCTCCTCTAAATGGTTGCCAAACACATCTATATATAGGACTATTAGTGAAATAGTTCAATCCCAAGCCCTAATCGCGCACACAAACACGGCCTTAATTTTAGAAGATTTTAACCTCTGGGGCCTTGCTTTGGCGTGTAGACTTGATTTTTCTCCAAAATGTGTTTCATGAGATATGGTTGTACATGAGATATGGTTGTACCAAAAATGGACATAAGGGGTCGCCCCCACCCTCAAGTTTTATGAAAATTCTATTATTAGAATTGTATAATAGTTTTGAATAATTTTGTTCTCTGTGTAGTTTCTTCTGGAAATCTATTGTCTAGCTCCTAAGTTTAGTTTAAAAACTCGGACCTACCCTGACCATAGCTGCATGAATTACCCTATGCTAGTGCTCCATAGGAAAAAATTCCACCTCATTTTTTCTAGCACAAGCCAAATATCGATAATTTCTTCTCAAACTCCTCTTTCAAGCGTTTCATCGAACACCCTGTGTCTTATGCGTATACACTTAACCAGAGATGTTTGGTAATTGTTCACGTAGACTAATGATCTTAGATGAAGAAAGGTTGTCAAAAAGTGGCATGGGGCAATTTTGTGCAACCAAAGAAAGGAAGAAAAAAGGAACATTTTTTTTTACTTTTAAAAATTACCATTTTCCTCCCGAATATTGGCAACTCTTTTCTTTTAGTGATATTTGTAATTTAGCATCCTTCAAATTAAAAAGAAATGTTTATCAATCTAAACCATACTACTGAGTTGTTTGCTTTGTTATTAGCTAGCATTATGATTTCAGGGAGTTCGAATTCTTTTTTCTTTTTAATTTTACCGATTAGTAGTTGGCAAGAAGTAGAAATATGGTTTATTATAGATGGAAAGAGTTTAAATCTTACGAGAATGGAGTGGTGAAATCTACAAGAAACTTGGTGAAAACTAACTTCAAGCGATATAAATCTTACAAGATGGTTTGACTTCAAGGTAAGTCCCGGTTGGGATTTTGTATAACTAGGTTTTGACTTTTGAGTCACTTTTTTTTGGGGGGAGAGGGGGGGGCATTTAGCTCAGTGCCCGTCTTTCCAATTTATGTTTTAGGAGTCAAGGTTGTTTTGTAATAATTTATTGTTCTCTCTCCCTATCTCCCCTTCCCCTCTCTCGCCTTCTTCTTCATCTTCTTCTAATTCTTCTTCTGCTTCTGCTTCTTTTTTATTTTGTAGATGTCCGAATTTCTATATCAGTGGTATTTATTATGGTTTAGGCTGTACTAATTATATTTGTGGGTCTTCATTATGGTCTTTTGTTGGTTTAAATGGTTTAAATTGCTAAAATCTTCAAGTTTTGACTATGGAGACATTGTTGCAGCAGTAAACATCCAACGGTCGGTATATATATATATGATAAAGGCCGTCTAACCACGCGCATTGGACGGTGGATATTAGGCAAATAATGTCAAAAAAGTTAGAATTTCAATAAACATTTTGCAAATATTAATACATTTACATATATTCTATGAACTTTTTATACATTATCCATCTCCCAATAGGCAGTGGTTAACATTTTCTTTATGATAATCTTTCTATCCAATAGATGTTCTTTTAAAGAAAATTATTCAAAGTTTTTTGAAGCTTTATTAAGATTGTATAAGGCTATTCCAATTTTCGATAAATACGATTTTCAGGATAGGTTGCATAAAGCTATGTTACATGAACTTAGTTGTTGATGTCAGGTATGGGTATGTGTGTAAACGTCGAATAATCTATTCTGTAATCTAAAAATGCTCTTTCTTTCCCAAAAAAGTTTTATATTTTGTTCACGCAATCCACAACAAAGCTAAAAGACGCCAAACACCAAACTTCTTCCTTTGTCTTCCTACTCTAGCTCCTTACCATGAATGAAGCTGCTTCACCATTTTCTTGGTAAAAGTACCATAATTCCTTTACCATCTCACAATGAATAAAGATGACTCATTGATCCACATAATGCATAGATATCCAGCACCAATTAACACGAACTTATTTCCTATCAAATTATTAACACACAAAGAAAGAGCCTTTGAAAGGGCATTCGTTCCCCGCAACCTTTTCCAAGTTCGTAGACATATTTGATGTTGTTTGTGGGGAATGTCCAACTACACATGTCACATCATATCTAATATCACATACCTTATTTAAGTTTTAACTGTTCAACATGAGTACTTACATTCAGTTAGAAGAGTTAATGTAATATAGCATAAACTATGTGGCTGGTGGGAAGTATGGGTCTTTCTTCTAGCAAGATAGTCGAGGCTTATAGATTTGTGAGCCAAAAAGATTGATTGTTATTGTACCCCCAAATCTCTTCATTCTCCTAAATGATATTGGAAGTAACAGGAGTATGGTTCTGTTCTTTACTTTTCTTTTTCAATATTATTTTCTGTTTACATGGCCTGCTAGATTTGTGAATATTACTCCTTCCTTCAGCTTAGATTACCTAAATTTGCTCCAGGAATTTCTTTGAAGACTCAAGAACTCTACATTATAGTCTTTGTCACTCGGTACCTGGATTTGTTTACGAGATACATCTCATTCTACAACACAGTAATGAAGCTTGTCTTCCTTGGAACTTCAATTGCTATTGTCTGGTACATGAGGTACCATAAAGTTGTAAAACAAACACACAACAAGGATGAAGATACTTTCCAACATTATTTTCTTATTCCCCCCTGTTTCGTGCTGGCACTTTTGATTCACCGGGCTTTCAATTTGATGGAGGTACTAAAAAAAACTATCCTTTCATTATTTTGGTTCTTATTTCATTTTTGTTTTGAAAAACATATAGCCGCTATAACCTTGTTGAATGTAAGCTAATTAGTTTATCAACAAAAGCTAGGGAAAAGTAGCCCAGGACGTTTGCTAGTCTCATGATTGTTCAATGTCTTGACCTTCATAGATGTTGATGCGGGGAAACACATCGGCTAAAAGAACATTAGCACTGAAATCTATATGTCTGCTTCAATTAAAAATACTCTCTGTAAAAATAAACACAATAAAGAAAAGATTATCTCAATTTCTTTAATCTCAATAATCAACTCCCCTAGCCCTAAGACCCTTACAACTTATTTATAATGGTAAAATTCTATGTTAAGGAATCAACCATTAAGGAAGCTGAATCCTACCAAATTCTTAATTAATAGAAAATTTATAAAAAGATAAATTTGAGATCAACTTAAATTTGACTACTAAAAATATATAAAAATATGCCAAAACTAGCAGCACAAATAAAGAAACTTCTTAAATAAAGTTATTACCAAAATTAAGATTTCCTAAAATATTGCCTGCATCATTCTACCCAGCTTGAGAAAATTCATTTTCCAGTTTCCATGACTTGAACTAACTTGACAAACCGCCGTTTATCAGCATATGCTTTGTGTTTTAAATTAATCTTGTTCAACTCAAGTCAAAACTTAGGATCATGATCTTGAACAAATGGTTGGCCCTTCACAGATAATATAGTAACGATATCTTTATCAATATCAGGAATCGATCTAGTCCTCTCCAAACTGCAACGCTAAGGAGGCCAATCTATGACAGTTTGCAACACCGATGATGGTGAAACCGATTTCTTTTGAAATAGTTTCACGATATCATATTTTTTAATCTCTTCAATAGTAAATGGTTCTTCCTAAAAAAACTAGTAGTTCATTCCAATCCACAGTTAGATCTGAAATAATATTTAAAGTGAATAACCACTTAATCGCATCCTCTTCTAAGAGACATGGGGTTGGTGGATGGTTACAAGATAGAACAATCAAGATCAAGATACCCACCTGATCAACCAGGGTAGCAATTGACCGCTCCATTCGCGTCATTCTCTCTTCCACTCAAGCATCTAATGTAGCATTATGTTCCTCATACACATCTTTGACAATGACATATCCATCATGACGAACTCTCTGTTGTGCCACGATCCGGATTTGAGTGCAAGCTCTGATACCAACTGACGCAGGGAAGCGTATCAATTAAAAAAACATTAGCACTGAAACCAAGCTTGCTTGAATTACAAACGTTTTCTCTAAAAACAAACACAATAAAGAATTTTTTTTTTTAGTTTCTTTAATCTCAATAATCAACTCCCCTAGCCTTAATGCCCTTATAACTTATTTAAAACGGTAAAATTTTATGTTAAGGAATTCGCCCATTGAGAAAGTTGAATTCTACCAAATCTGTAATTAATAGAAAATTATCAAAAAGATAAATTTGAGATCAACTCAAATTTGACTACAAAAAATATATAAAAATGTGCCAAAAACAAGATGCACAAGAACAAAAAGAAACTTCTTAAATAAAGTTATCACCAAAATTAAGATTTCCTAAAATCTCACATGCATCATATGCACTATTATATTTTTAGTTACATGTTATCTTTGCCAAGCAACATTTGTTCATGTATGAGCTGCTTTTCATTGTTCGCTGTAGTTCCTTGTTTAAGAACTAGTAATTCAGAAAATAACTTGTGATTATTGGAAGAGAGAGATTGAGTTTGAGAGAGGAGAGAGGAGAGAGGAGAGAGGAGAGAGTGAGTTTATCTATTTCCTTCTTTACCTTTTTTGCTTTTTCCTTGGTGTTCTTTTTATTGTTATGAAATTGCTGAAATAAAACTCATTTTGGCCTCAATAAGGAGATCATATGCTTCAGTCGATTGAATGGCTCTGCAAAAGTTTTATAATTTATTTTCTAGCCCGTGTAGTTATTTTTTTGTCTCTTTGTTGAAGTTATAAGTTAAAAATATTGGACTAACAGCCATTGTTTGGTAAAAGTTCAATGGACACTGGAGACTTAGCTAAACATGCAGCTATAGTAACAGAAATCCCTATGCTGTTATGAATTTGGGTACAAAGTTATCTAAACATGCAGCTATAGTGAGGACCGAGGAGTGTGACCTTTGACCTTTTTAGGGGAATGAAAATCACAGTGAATGAAAACCCTTTGATGCAGACAGTAGAGGATATTAAAATGATCAATTTGGGAATTTATTGATTATTGTATTTTATTATTTAATATTCAATTTCCTATAGTATTAGGTTTTTTTATTTACCAAAGATTTAGATAGATGTTGAGTAAGAGTTTATTTGGTTTGCATTTAATTTAGGATTCTGGTTTCTTTTTGAAAGTTAAAGTTTAGGTATATAAATAAGAGATCTTGATGAACTATTCAGATTTGAATGAATAAGAATTTGAGTTAGAATTGTGTCTTGTGTAATTTATTTTTGCTTCCCTCTGTTCTTTCCTCTATCCTTTCTCTTCGTCTTCTTCTCACCATCTATTCTTCTTCTTCCTCTGGTTCTACATCATTTGATTTCATAGCACAACATTGATCCACCATTTCTTTTTGATACACTCCATCATGTTCAACCCCTCATTTGTATGATGCCTATACCTTTAACTTCCATCAAACCAGTGAAACTTCACAAACGTTGCCTCTTGCCACATGCAAGGATCAAAATTTGGTTTCGGTGGATTGTTTCAACTAGCTCTAAATGGAAACATTTGGAAAACATTTTAGAAACATGATGAAACCGTAGAAAATATTAGAAACACAAGGAAAGCATGAACTAAAGTATATTTTTATTCATTTCTAAAAGTAGCACATCAAACATTTAACATCTTTAAATGCTATATATTAATTTTAGAGTATTAGATTAGAGATAATTACATTAGAATTAAACTACTGTTAATACCAAATACATAGAAATAAAAATAATGACATATATATGTATATTTATATATATCATTGCTACATAAAAAAATGTATGGATTAAAAGAAAACAAACATAATATAGTGAAAAATTTTCGTAGCAGTAGTGGAGATTATAAGTAGAAAATAAATATAAATGGTAATTTTTATAAAAAGAGGACTTTTTGATAACACAAAAAAAGAATAAGTAGCCTAATCTTACTTTTTTTAATCTTCTTCTCACTATCTTTGTTGTTCTCCTTTCTAATTTCTTAGATTTTTGTAATAAGTTTAAGACTATTTTAGATGTTCTCAAATCTTTCTCGCCATCTCTCAACAAAAATAGACAAATAAAAATGAATACTATTAGATAATTCTAATAAGTGTTGAACAACAAATTGTTTTGGTTTGTTTCAGCATGTTTCGGTCCATTTCGGTGTGTTTTGATGGAAATATGGGAATTTGGATATTATGCCAATGTGGCATTTTGGTTTCTTGAAAAATAGAAATGTTTCGGCTATTCCAATGGAAAAGAAACCAAATTTTGTTCCTTGGCCCCACAGATCTTTTCCACTAGCCGAAGACAATTTCTTTTTGCCACACAAAATTCTCCTTACAACTGACCACCAGACTACCACTGCCACCACCAATCAGCCTAAGAAACATGTTGGTGTTACCTCTGATCAACTCAAGCAACTACTACGAGCAAGACTTCGAGCAGTAGGTTTGGAGGGAGGGAAGAAAGAAAATCGGTTTGGTTGATAGTGACAAAAAAATGTGAAACAAAAAAAAAAACAAAATGAAAAAAAAGCAATAAAAGATAGAAAATCAATGTGGTTAACAGTGAGCCAAAAAAAAAAAAAAACATTGAAGATGAGGAACCTCAGTTGCAACACAGCCATCACCATTATTGCTTCGTGTTAGTGCCGCCAACTTTGCACCCATCACGACCGACCATTGCCACCGACCATTGCCACCGACCAAATCTAGCCGCCATTCCGACGCACTAGAGCACTTCGACCATAGTCGCAGGGCCTGATGCATCGCCTCCAACCCCCAGACTCTTCGCCTCCATACTTACCATTGAAACCAATATCAAGGTCCTCTCTCTCTCTCTCTCTCTTCCTCCCTTTCTCATTGTTTTTATCATCTGCAACTTGCAAGGACAAACCCTAAGCCAAATCAGCCAACATTGGCCCAAGAATGCACCCATTGCTTAAGCCCAACCCAATATACCTAAACCCAACCAGTCTTTGATATCTGAAAAGGCCCAATCACGATTTAACTAAAGCTCAGCCACGGCCCAACCCAAAACAGCTAGCCCAGCCCAGCCCAGCCCTTTCACTTACACACCACTCCTATTTGGCC
>JAOTRH010000001.1:10781384-10794863 GCA_034768845.1 Heliamphora exappendiculata
TTTCAGATTATTGTAAATTGTTGAAAGTTTAATAAAGATGTATTTTCTGGATCCCCGAGCATATATTTTATTTCGGCGTTGGATATTCTCCCAACAAGTAACTCGTGAATTATGATGGATAAACAAAGATACATCATAATTTGACTTGCCTGTGACTTGAATAGCTCTAATTATACCCCATATCCTAAGTCGAGGTACTCGCATGACAATTTAGTATATTCGACTTGCTTATGACTTGAATAGCTCTAATTATACCTAATATATAGGTTGAAGGAAAGTAATGAAATTTTAAAGTGAGTGCTCAACTAGCACTCGAATCATTCGAGTAAGTGGGGTCGAGTCACTCAGATTTTGCTCACTGCTCCAACCATATTGAATAGGTCTAAAATTTTACCAGTACATGTATCTAAGTTGTTCGAGTTGGTTGGCTTATTAGCAATTGTTTACATTACCTCACTCAAATCTAAGTTGCTCGAGTTGGTTGGCTTATTGGCAATTGTTTACATTACCTCACCCGAGCTACTGAGACTTAGTGGCTTGGATGATTGTTGAGAAGGAACTTTTACTTTCTATGTGAATCACTTGATTCACTAAATTACTCGAGTTGTTAGGATACTCAGCAGCTCTGATAATCTTTATTATCTTGATCCACATGAGAAACCCAAAAATAGATATTGTTTGCTCAAGACACTTGAGTGTCTCGAGTTGTTCAGGAGATTCAATCATTTCTTCATTAATGAACCAGCTATACGATGTCAAGTTACCTAAGTTACAAAAAGGCTCAGATCTGACCTACTGAAGTCACTGGGTATTTGGCCCTCAACAGCTCGGTCAATTAATGTTATTGATCAACACCCTAAAACGTATAACATTCCATAACACAGACTATGGAGCGTAACCATGACTACGAATAAAGACATTTCATAACATAAACTATCACGCATAACACATACTATGATAGTAGTTCTGACTACTTGGCTATATCACCATGGAACAGACAATGAAGACAGTACAAACTGTGAGTGTACCTCTAATTACTTAAGTATAATGATACAACATAAACTATGTGGCTCACCACAAACTAAACAAGCCAAATACATATATATAGCACAAACTATATTAGGTTCTTTTGAGAATCGAGAGAATGTCCCAAAGACAATGAATATTATAGCAGTACAATTCTACATGGAACGTTGGGAGACAATTGGCTTAGTGGCTAAAGAAAGGACTTGTCATGCCATATGACTCACCCACTCGAGTCATTCGAGTGACTCCCGAGTCACTCGAATCGAGTGGATCAAGTGCCCACGGAACATCCACTGGCTGATCTAGTTGAATTGGAGTAAAACATTGATTCTCCAAAAAATGGTTAATATGTGGATATAATTCCTTAATCCCCGAAATTACCTTTCCTGATTCAATTACATCTTTTAGAAAGTCACGTTCTAATCCTAATAGCTCCATTAGAGGGTTATAAATAGAAGGGATAGTCGTGCTTCTAAGGCATTCGGGTTCAAACGATCTGATATGTGTTTATGCTGCCAGATACTTTAAACTCAACTAGCTTTCTCATTCACTCAACCATCGTTTTCTCTCTGTTTTTTGTTTCTAATTATTTTGCATATTTCGCCTATCTAATTATTTGTTAATTATTTTTTGCTAAAATGACCCTACAAAGTTTATATATTTTTTAAAATTAATTTTCTTTTTTATTTCATGTAGATATATAAGTTGAATATTATACTAAAAATCAATATTACATACACTTCATATTTTATTTTGCAGACACAGATTTATTGGATTTCACAATGCAGAGTTCAGCAAACTTCTGTCTATAAAAGCTAGGTCTGATTGGCAAATAATTTAGTAAATTACCTGTTAAACTAGTTTTCTTTTGAAATTAGTGATTGGATAAAATTTTATCCTTTTTACTTTTTGTTTGAATTGGGTAGAATGTTTTCTTTTTTTGTTGATGAAAAAGTAGTATTTTTTTTTGAACGGTTAAACTCACACACCCATTACATCTACACCTTACTTTTAGGAAGACTTGAACCTTCAACTTCCCATTTGGAGGTAAACACCTATACCATTGTTATTCTATGCAATCAGTGATAACATTATATATAGTTGGTATTAATAGTAAATAAGTTATTAAATAATGGTATTATTATTTTTTAGAATGAGGTGAGAGTTTAAATAGAATATTTTAAAAATTAGTATTTTAATTTAATTTTTTTATTTATTTATTTTTTACGTTTTTGCTAAACAAGCTATATTGGATTTTTTTAAAATTTAGATTTTTAGTCAAAAATTCAAAAATCTTGTAGTTCATTGGATTGGATCTCCGAGAGTAATTATTCGGCGTTCTTAAAATACAATAATATGTAGTAATTTCATGTGGTGTTCCTACCTAATATTGTAGTGACAAATTTTATGATAAAAATACGATAATTTATTTTTATTGAGTAGTTAAGAAATAAAAAGTGATCCACATAATATAAATTGTGATAATTTATTGACTAAAAATATCACGTGACATCGCCTTTAATATATTTCAAATTTTTTTTATAATTTGTCCTAATGTGGTGGGTCTACAAGTTTGTGTTTATTTCAAAACAAATGGGCTGAACTACTACTTTTTCCGCACTTCCCCCCCCCCAACCCAAATGTGGAGAATTAAAAAGTGTAAGATGGTGTGGTATTCCTAGTTCAGTTCAACTGAATTAGAAATAAATTTAAAAAAATGCCCATGCGTAACAAACTGTTCATTGATCCACAATTTGTTTTGCTTGCTTATTTTAAATCAAACAAGAGTTCATCTATTATATTTTTTTGTTAATTTTTTTTAATTATATGCTTTCTTTTTCTTTTGAAAAAAACACTAGTTAGAATTAATTAAAAAAATAGTAAGTGGTTCACAAAGTGTACTTACAGTTGTGATAGATGATTCAAACTCAATTAGCATTTCAAAAAAATAAAACAAATAACTAAACAAAATCCTACTCCTCGCTAGTAATGGCCGTTTAAAAGTTAATTATTTTTATTTTTTTTGAGATAATTTTTAGTTTTTAAGATAATTTTTTTAAAATTTGTTGTTTAGATAAAAACTAATTTTTTGTTTTTCATTTAAATTGTATAATTTTATTATTCTATATATCTGATATTAATAATTATATGTAGTTGGTAGTTGTAGTAAATAAATTATAAATACATAATATATTATATTTTAAAAGTGTTTAGAATTTAAATAAATTATTATAAGAATTAGTATTTTTGATTTAATTTTTTAAATTTTTTTACTATTTATTTTCCAAACGAGCTATATAAATTTTTTTTAATAAAAAAATTAAAAAATTAAAATTGTCAAATGAGCTCTAAGGATTTTCATTAAAAAAATACCGTTAATTATTAGATTTCATATGAAAAGGCCGCATCTAGAAAAGTGAAAACTTAATTTAATTCAAACTTTTAAAATTAAACACGTGCTAAACAAATTATTCTTTCAATCTAAGTATTTAACAGATAAAAAAAATAAATTATACATTTCATTACTAATCACAGTTATTGTCAATCTTATATTAATTCGACCTCGTTGTCAATTACATTCAACTATCAAATATCGAAATAGACTAGGTGTAATATTAGATTTCCACCTCCATTGGCTCCTCTCGCCTAACTGTTCTACGTATCAATATTCTTGGCCGCTATTTCCAAGTTCCACCATTGTAAACCATCTCTCTCTCTCTCTCTCTCTCTCCACCGTCCACATCTCTTTCTGTCTAACCCCCATTCTCGTGAATTCAATCTGCACTACACTTACCACGCCATCCCAACTACCAACCTGCCTGTGCGACACCGCCTTACAACAAACTGGACCACCCGTGAAGAAACTCAATTCGTTTCTAAAAAGGATATCCCTATTCCCTATTGGGTAACAATTCAATTTCTTGGTGAATTCAACTTCACTTCTCACTGTTCTCAATCTTTCTCTCTCAGCATCAGAAATGGACTCTGTCTCTGGGTCAACCGATCCCGAGCAATTCACGCTCTCTTCCCTCGGAAAGGTTTTCTCGCTAACTAACGTGTTCTGATGTCGTCTGCGTTTTTTTACACAAGTATTGCATAGAATTATTTCTATGCAGATGCTGATTTCGTTATTGTTGGGTGAATTAGGTCGGGAAGTCGTCGGGAGAGATCGATGGTGCGCAAGAACCTCTTATTAACGGGGAGCGCCATTATGACAACTATTCTGTTCTCTCAGCGATCCTCCCGTAAGTATGTGTGTGTGTGTGTGTGTATATATATATATATACATATATGTAGATATATTGGGATTGTTTTTAGTTAATCGTTTATGTCGAAATTGGTGTATGAACTTGCTCATGGGAGACGTTATTTTACACGAATCTCTTGTATGTAAAAGTTACGTCACTTTGGGTTTCTTGTAAGTTTACGAGTAGTTTTTGTGAGTTGTTGTGTCGAGGTTGTATTGTATCTGTTTCTTGCTACAAGTGGAGTGCACGCATAGGCTTCTGTCAAGCACATTAAATTTTCTTCCTAATGTTAAATATCAGATTCGCTCTTTAAAACTTTAGAAACATTCGTTTGGGTTTAAAACTTTAATTGGATAGTAGAGGTACATTAAGCATAGCAGTTGAATAAACTCTGCTATTTGGTGCAGATGCAGATCTTTCTTTATGCAAATTAGAAGCTCGCCTAAGGACCCAATTTTCCCTAGATCCCTAATTTTGACCTTTTTTTAATCTTTTTCAATAGGTCCCGGGGGAAAAAAATAATATTCATCTAAAGGCGTAACAAAATAAAAATCTCTCCTTGTGCAAAGGATCAACAAAAAAGAGAAGAAAACTCCACCTTATTGAAAGGCCTATTTAAAAAAAAAAAAAAACCTCGTTCACGGGCTAGGCAAAATAAAAACGCTCCTTGTCAATTGGCCCAAAGTAATAGAAACTTGAAAAAAACACTAATTGACTCATTGTCCAAGGTCAACAAGAGGGGAAAAAAACTTCTAAGGCCCAATAAAATAAAAACCTTTACTGTCCAAAGGCTTTCCAGTAGCACAATAGAACCTTTGTTTAGAAAAGGAAATCTGTTTACATAAATAAGGAGAAAATGTTAAATGATGAAAGAAAAGTTTTACCAACCTAAAAAAAAGGAAAAAGAAAGAAAAATAACTGCATAGCCAAAGAGCCAAATAAGCAGCTAAAATTCCATATTTCAACACCTTAAATGGCAATTTCAAAATTTTTGAGTCATGTGTCAGAATGATGGAGGCCTAAAGATTACCATAGGCCTCACGTCTTGAAAGAAACCTACTGAGGGAGATGAGAGATAATAAGCGAGATAAGAAATTTGCAAAAGTTAAATTGTGTTTTCTCTATAAAAGAAATATATCTATCGTGGCGATGTCACAATTGGCATGCCAAGATGAATGCAAAGTTTTGTATGAATCAATAAAAGTTACTTGGATTGTTGAAGGATAATTGGACTTCCCAAATTTATATTTCGCCAACAACTCTCTTGGTTGGAGCCCACAAATAGCTTTTAAGTCATGGAGTGTTATACTCATCTTACCGCTTCCATGGTGTAAAGTGTTGGTTAGAGGACTTCATAACTAAATAAAATCTCTTATAACATTTGGGCAAATTCTGTATGGGTATTGACATATAGCAACGACACATTTAAAATGTCAGCCCAATTAAGTACATTACTATAGTCTTCCAAAATCACATCAGTCCACTTTAACTAAAAAGGCTGAAATCCAGCACAACCTGGGAACTAAAAACCACGGCCCCAGTTTTCCTTCTTCAAAAGTTTGGCTAAACCGAACCAAATCAAACCAAGCCTTTATCCCAATTAATTGGGGTTGGTTACATGAATTTTTTTACGTCATTTTGCTCTGTTAAGGGTCACATCTATTTGAATTCATGTTCATAGAGATTTAGCAGGTTTGTTTGATGTGCTGACTGTCAGTTACATAATTCACAACATTTCTTCTTTCTTTGGGCTTGGGGCCAGCTGTATAACCGGTAATTGGTTGATAGCATTACACAGCCGGAGTTAAAAGTCTGACTAAAACAGGAGAAAAATCTTCTCCAACTCGAAATTTCGGATCTCCATGGGCCTCATTATTAATTGGTTGATAGCTTTAAATGGAGCACTGAAACACCTACAAACTTTTATTACACCTTCATTATTTTTCAAGTAAATTTTGAGAATTCCAGTCGGTAAATCATATGTACGGGTCCAACTTGCTTGATTATTAGAAGCTATTTGAGTTGGGATTTTGTGAATAGAAATTGATCTTCTATAGTTGTTCTACAATGGAACCCTATGCATCAATTTTTATTTAAAATAATATAGGATAAATGATCAATAAGCACCAAAAGTCGAACGGAGGTCAGTATCACATTTTAATTACACGAATAGATTTGCTAGAAAAATGAATTTAAAATAACAAACTACAGGTAAAACATAATAAATACTATTTGGCTAATATTTGAGTATAAAAAGTCCCCTTTGAAATTTCAAGTAATACCCCAAACGTATTTGGCCTGCATTGCTGTATTGTGTCTTAATCTAGTATGATTACAACTATTCAAACATTCAGCAACATTTTGAAACAATTTTCACAGCACATATCTGATTTATGAATAATGACCATGTTTAACATAAATGCGGGTTCTAATCAAACATTTCTACACAAAAACAATCTGGGGCATGAAGAATGTCTTACAGGCATTCAGTATGCTTTTTCGATTCACTAATTGTTATTTCATAATGTACCAGGTGAAGCTTCTCCCCCTTTTAGCCAAATGCAACATTACTACTTTCTAAGCAGATTCACAAATTCTTTCAAGCTGCTACAATGCGATATTGGCCATATTATGTAATATTAAGAGTACTGTCCGCCAACTGAGACACTACCTAGAATTTTGGATACCAATTCAATGATGGAGTTCTAATTAAGAGAAAACAAAATTTACCTTGGTTCGTTTATTTGTATTTTTGGGGCTTCGAGAAACAATGGGTATCATGGATGCTAAAGATGAGAAAATTAAACCATTTTGACCACCTGTTACTCCTTGAACTTCCATAATCACATGCATCTTTATCAAAGTTATGGACTATTTAGTTCTACCCAAGCCTTCTTCTGTTTGAAATTGTAATACTTAAAAGACTTGAGGGTTCTACATTAAGGGAAAAATGGTGACCACTAAATTTTTGATATTCCTTTTTCCTTTTTGTGCTTATTGATTTGGCTTGTTATGCAATGGTTTGTTCAAACCTATCCCTTTCTATTTATGTGAACGTGATAATCATTTATTGTTGTTAACTTATTAGGAAGATAGTGCAAAAATTGAAAATAGCATCTTATTTTGTTATTTATTCTCTGATACTGTTACAATGCATTTTCACATCTAAGAACACTCTGGGAGAAAGATATTGAGCCTATGGGCAATTTTGTCATGTTTTGGATGTTCATCTTTTTAAATTCTAAATATATTCGTTGTGGCTATTGAGTCTATGGGCATATGGCATGATATCCAGTATGTTTGTATGCTGAACATGCTCATGGATGAGGCTTTCTGACCCATTTGTATGTCTAACAACATTTAACTGCCTATTTGGATTGCAAATTTCAAGCTTGGCCTTTGGAGTTAAATTGTATCCAGCTTTAGTGATTTATTATATTGTCCCATCCATGAAAAATAAGTCATTTATCTAGTTTCTTTGTTCTAGATGTTTCTAGTGACTCGATAATTTCAGATTTCTGTTCCCAGCTTTTGGAGGATCACTATATGGCTATGATATTGGTGCCACGTCTTGCGCTACAATTTCTGTAGAGGTATGCTTTCCGTGAAGTCCTCAACTCTATAAGGATTCTTGTGCATGACAGGATTTGTGTAGTCGACCCCAAATGGTTGGGGGAAGGCTTTTAGAGTCAAATCGAGTTGAGCTGCTACATTATTGCAATTTGGCACGGATTGATTGGTACAAAGAATGATCAGGGTTTCCATGGTTTAGGATGTATTTTTCTTAAATAATTTTTGTAAAAAGGGAGCAGTAGATATTAAACAGATCATGGTAATAAATATTTAAAATTTTCCGTTGAAATATATGCTGCAGACCACTTTTCAGAGATGCCACTGTTGGCCCCAGTGAAAATATATGGTTTTAGTAAAAAGTTGTACTGTTTCCTTGAGTTTTGTCTAAGGTAATGAACCTGATGAAAAAAGGGATCTCGTTTTGATTTGATTTTTTCGTGGTGTTCTATTTAGGAGATAAGCTATGCTTCAAACAGTTTCATTAACTAACTAAGCAGGCAAACTACATATTATCAATCTTTGGTATCCGATTATCAATGTTTTACCCACTTTTCATACTATTAGTGTTTTTTACCAAAATCTGTGCCTAAACACATAAAGTTTATTGACTTAACTTTACCACTAATGCCGGTTTTCTAAGTACTGTACATTCATAGCGTGTGATTCCCTTTTGTTGCAATGACTTTTTACTAGATGTTGGTGCCTTGTTCCGAACAAATTCAGTCAATGGTTTTTAGGGCTTGCTGTACAACTAGTTTCTTTGTGGTAATTTGTTTTTCCAGCATTTTAAAATTGCAGTTTTTCATTGCCCTGTTACAACCTTTTCCATATTTGTGTTTCTTGAGCTCTTTCAAGAAATAATCACCTTGTTGTATCATTCGTAATACTTATCTAAAGAGTGAACCCGCCAATGGAGCTGAAGCTGTTCAGTCAGCAGCAAAGCGTCACTTTTGCCCCTAATCTCTGAGAAACCAAGCACTGGCAGGAAATAATAGAACATTCTTTAGGATATGTTTATCCTTTTCCGCTCATGGTTATTATGTAGGAAATGGTTGAGGAAAATGGTCAAAATCCTGATTGTTTAGTATTATGCATGAAACTATGGAATTAAATGGATCCAACTGCATGTTCTTCTTCAGTCTGTAAAAAATGTTGCTATCTCAATCCTACATTGGATCAAAATGGGCGGGTGTCTGCCGTTTTTCAAAGTGATTATCAAATCCATTCTGATTCCAAGTGGCACAGATATATTGAGTGGTCTGGACCTTTAGCTTTTGCAGATGTCGTGACTTGTGAGTTTTTCATACACAAAATTCTTCATAAGGCAACGACTGACACATATCTAGCTTTGCAGTAGAGCTACTTTCAACTTTCCAGGTCAAGAAGGTTCAATCATTTTTCTAGCTTAAAACTTTGAAACAACTAGGGGATCTAAAAGCTTAAGCCGTCGAGAGAGTGCTATATAAATATCTATGTCATAAACCTTCATCCCCTGCGTGCTCATTGCCCTTTGGTGTGAGGTAAACACATGGATATAATTATCAGGTAGGTGGTGAATTTCGAACCGAATGCTTTCCCTGCTTCAGTACAATGATAACCAACTAACTTCTCTTTATTCCAAATAAAAACCTGCTAGTGGAGGAAGACCTCTTAGGGATAAGAGACATAGCGCTAAACAGAGAGCCAAAGGATCTTTCGTGTATAATCCTTCATATTCTCAACTGTTATCACTTCCTGTACGTAGACCAAACAATACAATGCAGGCAAAAGTTCCTAGTTTAAATTATCAGGTAGGTGGCAAGCACATGTATTTGTATACACACATGCATCTATATATGCACAGAAACATATGTACATACATAGCACAAAAAGTTTGACAATCTATAGTTTCTTCTTCTTTGCAGTCAGCCACATTAAGCGGAATTACATGGTACAATTTGTCTTCAGTACAAATTGGTCTTATAGTAAGTTTACAACTCTTGTTGCTTGTTACACCTGAATTCCATAAGTGGAAGCTTTATTTTTCGTGAGGTTCTTCTCTGAGTACATGCTTTACATTCTAACTAATTGATGAAAAGAAGACCTTAATTTGTGGCTGCTTCCCTTTGCAGACTAGTGGATCACTATATGGAGCTTTGATTGGCTCTGTCCTGGCCTTCAATGTTGCTGACTTTCTAGGTTAGTTTTTCTTCTAAATTGTGGCGTAAAAGTTTGTCTCAATTTTGGGGGCTTCTTGTTGAAGTGTAAATCACGAATGCGAATTTGACTTTCAGGAAGAAGAAGAGAGTTGATTGTGGCTGCAATTTTATATCTTGTTGGGTCTATGGTTACAGCACTGGCACCCGACTTTGTTGTTATGGTGATTGGACGCTTTTTGTTTGGTATAGGAATTGGACTGGTAATATATATTTTCACCTCTTTACGTTTAGTTCTCTAGCTACTGTATTATTTATTGTCATGTATGCGTCCTTGTACATTTATGGTCAACTAGACTTGTGTATGTGCATGTTTGATGCCATGCATATGTATTATGCATACAATTGAATTTCACCATTCTAATTCCATACTTTATTGCAGATGCACATTTTTAGCATAATATATTTTTGCAATAAATTTTATGTCTTCAGAGTTTACTACTTTTCTTTTTAGTTAAAATGGAATTTTGTTCCTCAAAAATTGAAGAAGCAACCAACATAGTAGAGGAGCTGACCGAATGAAAAACACAGGCAAATGGATATCTATGTCTATAGCCATGGAAAGAAGGACAATAGAACTGTTGATGCATTTTAAAGATTGTATTTCTTTCTCTCTCAATTTCTTCGCAAGAGCAGGACATGTTATTTTCCTTTCCTTGCTTATATAGGCAATGCATGCTGCCCCAATGTACATTGCTGAGACAGCACCAAGTCAGATACGGGGTCGATTAATTTCTCTCAAAGAGTTCTTTATAGTTCTTGGGATGGTTGTAAGTACTGCAACCTATGTCTGAGTAGTTCTTATTTCGTTAAGCTATACTGTAAAGGCTATAAACTTAGAACTACTCGGAATTTTCTTTTTCTTAAGTTGCTAACATTTGTCTAGTTATTATCTTTGATTCCTGCTATATGGTTTGCAAATTCTGAATACCTCAACTCTCTTTTAGGTTGGTTACACAGTAGGCAGCCTTTTGGTTGATACAGTTTCTGGTTGGCGCTTTATGTACGGGGCTAGTATCCCCTTAGCAGTGATTATGGGAATTGGAATGTGGTGGCTGCCTGCATCACCTAGATGGCTACTTCTATGTGCTATACAGGGAAAAGGGAATATGCAGGATTTAAGACAGACTTCCATAAGTTGCATGTGCCGGCTCCGAGGCGAAGCTATAGGTGGTTCAGCTCCTGAACAAGTAGATGAAATTCTTGCTGAGCTTGCTTATGTTGGTGAAGTAAAGGAATCTGGAATAATGGAAATGTTCCAGGGGAAATGCTTGAAAGCTCTTATTATTGGTGCTGGATTAGTTTTATTTCAGCAGGTATCGTCTTTAGTTAGGGGCTCTATTATATTAAGCAATAAATATCAGCAACTGCACTTACGCATGTCACTCTATTGCGTGGCAGATAACGGGGCAGCCCAGTGTACTATATTATGCTGCATCAATCTTTCAGGTACAGCGGTATGCATATTGATTTGTATTGAGTATTGAACGAAATTAGGATTTAATCTTTCCTTGTCTGGACTGTGACATAGTTATTTATGTAAATACTAATCCATTACAATTTGATAGAGTGCAGGATTTTCTGCAGCATCTGATGCAACAAGAGTCTCAATTCTTCTTGGTTTATTGAAGGTGCATTTGCGCAACTGTCATCAAAAGCCATCACTTAATTTTTATTCATTTATCTTTAGTTTTTTAGATGTCTTCATGAATAATGGCATTTGAATTCAACTATTTCCTGTTATTGAAATGACATGCATGATTTATGCATAAAGTGTTTCTGTGAATTGTGTTGGAAGACAAAGGCTGATTATTCCTTTAGGCCAGAGGTTTTATTTCGCGAGGGGGAAGATTTGAAAATGGAAGTCAAGCATGTTTTTTCTTTGTTGAAAGTGGGATTCAGTCACGAAAGGAGGGACTCGATTATATGCAAATGGATTCTATCGCGTTCTCAAATGTAATATTCACTTCAGAATGGACAAGTCGAGTTTTAAAACTATACTACTTCAGGCTAAAAGGTGGTATGTTTTTTCAGAAATTAGTAAATAGATTCTCAATATGTGACTGGGACATTTGGGGAGTGTGCTAATCCTATATTCAATAAAAAACATGCCCTACTTTCATTTCATATCTTCACCCACTTAGACGTCAAATCTCCATTTCTTTTATTTTATTTAAGCTTGCTTCTCCCAACATTTGCTTTACATTTCCCCACTCCTGTCCAACACCCCCCCCCAAAATAATAATAATAATAAATAAACAAACAAATAAATAAATCGTGCGCTTAGTTTTTCAGTGATTGGATTATGAAGACTGCCATTTCTTTTTCCGTTACCCAAACATGTAGGCTAAGTTTTATGGTGATTTAATTTTGACAACTGTCATTTTCTTTTTCATTTTTGTCTTTCTTTTTAAGTTTCTGAAATTCCCACCACATTTTAACTTTGTAGTTGATTATGACTGGAGCAGCTGTCACAGTTATTGATAGGGTTGGGAGAAGGCCTTTATTACTTGGAGGTGTCTCTGTTATGGTATATTTTCTTTCCTCTTTCAGGGATGTCTGCTTATTTATTTTAATGCCAACAATCTTGAGATGGTGGGAGGGCATATTTTACATATTATAAGACTGTTGCCATCCTCTCAGGCTTTATTGCACCTTTGATTTTGTCAGCTTTAACCTTGTTTTGTTGTTTGGATTGTGGAGTTGTAGAATTATCAACAAGCTACTAAGAATTATATAATTAAATGTGTGGCAGGCAATTTCATTGTTCCTTCTGGGATCATATTACACTTTTCTGGACGATGCACCAGCTATGGCTGTAGCTGCACTGCTATTGTATGTTGGGTGCTATCAGGTATAAATGATTTCTATCTGTTTCTTCTATTAGAAGGTGACGTGTGCAAAAGGTTGTACCATTATGACAATTAATGTTTTCCCCCTATGCATTTATTTATTTCCCTCTTTATCTTTCCTCTGAGAACATCTATGGATCATTAGGCTGCAAGTCTTCAAGAAAATTCATAGAAAACCTGGCTAAATATATAGTATTGGCCAACTATAATTGTATTGAAAATTTTGTCAGTTGGATTTTGTGCTTTAAAATGCTTTACTTTTCTGTTTCTTTTAACCAGTGTTTAAATTCAGTTGCACTACATAATTTTCCTGTCAGGTGGATAAGATCTTAAATATACATGGATGTATATAACAATGCAGAACCTCATTGTAGTCTATGGTAGAAGACAGAATATAAACCTCAGTGACAGCAGTTTTTATATTTTAAGCTGATCTAGTGAATAGAACAGAAAAACCTCCTTATTGTTGTGCTTGTAACACACGTGAGGAAGTTTGTTGATAACAATTTTTTACTTAATGTTTGAGATGCTAATTCCTGGAAATCCACTGGATTTACCAGCTTAGTGTTGCATCAATGTAACATT
>JAOTRH010000001.1:10794963-10814840 GCA_034768845.1 Heliamphora exappendiculata
ACAAAAAAAAAAAAGAAAAAAAAAGTTTTCCATATTAAAATGTGGAGCCACAGGAAAAAGTGGCGAAGTTTTGGAACTCTAGAAATGTAAAGATTAATGGATACTTTTAAGCAATAATGCTGAGAGCCTAAGTAATCTCTTACAAAAATCTGTTACAAATGCTTATGTACTAGTCTTTGATGTAACATGCATGTTGATCCTGTGGAGGAAAGTACATGGACGCCAATGTGTAGGTATATATTCTGTGAAATAAGATTAACATACTTCTTATTTTTTATATGATGATGGATGCCAAATAAACTAATTTCTACCATTGTTGTATGAGGTGATATGATCTATCTTTTGTTTCTTTTATGATTTCATGTAAACTGAATAGAATAATTCATATAATTTTTCTGTGAGGAATTTAATTAAGCTTAGCTTCCTAACCCCCCCCCCCCCCTTCTACTGTTTGCCTGCAAGGTCTTTTGTCAAATATATTGTAATTTTGTTCCTTGTTGAGTTTCAACTTATAAAGAATAGTTTTGCAGTTGTCATTTGGACCCATTGGTTGGCTGTTGATTTCTGAGATTTTCCCGTTACGCCTGAGAGGTCAAGGATTAAGTATAGCTGTGCTTGTAAATTTCGGTGCAAATGCATTAGTGACATTTGCATTTTCTCCTCTAAAGGTACTTGATTTTTTTACCATTTTTATTTTAGAGTAGTTTTCTGGAATGAACGTTGGAAGTTAATTATTGTTTTGTGGAGGTTCTTATAGTAGGTATGATTTTCAAAACATGCTAATATCATAGTTCTCATTTTTTGTTTAATCTTATGAATGTCTGTTAGCAGTACTGCTATCAATTTTGTAATCTAGTTGTCAATTATTTTTTCTACTGTTTTCTTCCTTTATTTTTGTGTGTGTGTGTGTGGAGGGGGTGCGGGCATTAATCTAATGAGGGTTTTGTTTTCTCATTATCTTGATTATTCTAATGCATTGCTGGGGTATTAATGGCCAGAAACATAATTGATGAATTTTTTATAATTCTTGTTTTCCCCTTTTGTTAGAAGGCAAGTGAACCCATATTATTGCATACTATACCAAACTTTATCATTCAAGACGCATTGAATCATTCTTTGATGATATAAAGATATGTAACTATCTATGGGTGGTGATAATTTCTTTGGACCATTTGAGTTTTGGGGTGCAATGCAATATGATATAAAGATATAGAGATAATTTGTCTCGTTTGAGGAGCTTCTGCATACATTGGGTGGGAAAACATACTTGGACAGTCCTCTTATGGCTTAGGGATATTCTTTGCCCTTCTTATTTTGTAGTCAAATAGGACACATTTGGGATCGCTCATGCAAAGCGGTTGGCTAACCTTTTCATTTCGTTTGTTAGATTTAGTAGAAAGAAGTGAAAAGAGAAAGGAGAAGAAAAAGAAGAGAGGAACAATGTACAACAATGAGAAGAGAGCAACTTAAAGGCTCTCTCCTTCATCCATTGATGTTAGGTGATTTATTGACACCTTAAAATCTCTATATGGACCTATATTTTTTTCATGTTTCTAAAATGCGCTTTCATCACCTTCGACACTAGTGCTCAGCCACCATCCCGCCGCTACCCCTTATTGCCATTTCCCAGGCTCTCCACTCCCGCCCTATGTCGACCTCATTGCCCCACCCCACCCCTCTCCCGGCGTCGCCCAACCTCTCTCGACCTCCCCTTTCCCTCCACATCCTCCCCCACTACCTCCACCGCTATGCGCTCATCCCCTGCCTCTTCTCTCTCCCTGACAGCCCCTCTACCTCCCCTTTCACTCCCACTCCCTCTCCCGCTCATGATCTCTCCTTCACTTTCAAAATCCATCCGCCAGCCTTCACCCTCTCTCTCTCTCTTTCTCTCTCTGTGTGTAACCAAACCAAAACAAACTAAACTTTTGTCCCACTCAATGGGTCTCTCTTGTCGTGTTTAAAAACTAAAAACCCTAGATCTAGGGAGAGAGTGTAGATGGATTTTGAGAGTGAGGAAAAGAACGCGAATGACAAAGAGAGGGAGTGCGAGTGACAAGAGAGTTAAAGAGGGGCTGACAAGGAGAGAGAGAGAGAGAGAGAGAGCAACAGAGGGCGAGGGTGAGGGCCTGGGTAGGGGTGGGTAGGGCGACGGGCGACGGGCAGTGGCTGAGTGTGATGGAAGGGAAATTTTGAAAAAAGTATAAAGTAATATACTAGGGAGAGAGTGCAAATGGATTTTGTGAGTGAAGAAGAGATTGCGAGTGTAAGAGGGAGGGAGTGACAGGAGAGGTAGATAGGGTTGTCAAGGAGAGAGAGAGAGAGAGGAGGGAGGCGGTGGGCGCGTGACGACAGAGGTCGAGGGTTGAGTGTTAGGGTTGAAGGTGATGGAAGGGATTTTGAAAAAAAGTATAAAGTTAATATTTTTTTTCGAGTTTGTGCATAAATATTTGTTACATCTAACTTGCACAAAATGGGGTCAAAATATTTATTACTAAGTTCTTTTATAAATACATTTGCCAACTAATCCACACATCTACAAAGTACATGTTTCTTTATGAAAACTTTGTTTACTTTGCCAACTAATCCGCACATCTACAAAGTACATATTTCTTTATGAAATCTTTGTTAACTTCAATTTGCTTGGTCCTGTCATGCTGAACTAGTTATGAATAATGTTGTTGGTAGCCTTATGTGGCTCTAATTGTAAATGAAAATATGAAGCGATGATCCTATAAAATTGTATTTGTGTGCTCTTTCTGTGCACTTTGCACTTTACACCAGATCTAACCGCTACTGTCTACTTTTTACTTTGCCAAGTAACTAGATTCTCCTTGTGAAGTAATGGAAGTCTAAATTAGATCGTTTATCATTAACTGAGCTAGCCCAATCAGCCAATCTATATCAATGAACGCTTCCATTCTCAAATGACCATGATTAAAGTAGATAATTCATTTTCCTGGAGCTAACTTTGATTTGCTTAAAAACAGTAAAGATGAACTATAGGAGAATCATGCATAAACTTATTGATAAGTCCCAATGGATTATACATACAAGTCTCTAATATCTTTCTTTGTCTACAGGCTTCCCAATTTCACCATTAAGTCAATGATCATTGATCAACCTTCCTAGGTGAATCTACTACTCTACAACCCAGCATGCATGATTTCTCTAGAAGGTTAAGAATGTACTTCTTTTGGAAGATAAAAATGAGCTTGTCAAATATGTCAATCTCAGTTTCGAGAAAGTAGATCAGTGTTTCTAAATCCTTGATCTCTAACTTCTTGGATAGGTGCGCTTTAATACGAGCCATTTTCTTATGAAGCACCTAAGTAGAGTAAAACACTTAGCAGCAACTAGTTGTGTCTCGAATCTCTTAGTTCCATCTGTCTACAGCCCAACATGCATGTTTTCTCTAGAAGGTCAAGAATGTACTTCCTTTGGAAGATAAAGATAAGCTTGTCAAATATGTCAATCTCAATTTCATGGAAGTAGATCAGTGTTTCTAAATTGTGGTTCTAAGTCCTTGATCTCAAACTTCTTGGATAGGTGCACTTTAAGACGAGACATTTTTTTTTTCAACTCCTAAGAAGAGTAAAACACTTTTAGCAACTAGTCTTGTCTCATACCTCTCAATTGTCTCATCTGATTTCTACTATACAGTGAACATGCTTTTATAGCCTGTTGGTTTCTTCCTTTCAACCCACTGATACTAGTTCCCACGAGCCATTCTTTGCTAGAGCAGTCATCTCCACCACCATGATGACTAACTTAATGGCATACAAGTAGTCTAGTGAATGCAAAGAAGCGTGTATGGAACGAACAAAGCAAGAAGACCAATCCAAGAACAAGCAGAATATAGAAAAACTCTCATGTGAAATACTATTAAGAATTAAACATCAAGAGTCAAGAGGCTTTACGACATTATTTGTAGTAAGTCTGAAGCATATGAGGAAACAACTTGGAAAAGATGTCCATTACCAATCAAGCCTTAAATTAATAAATTAAGAAATTACCAAAGGGCAAATTGAGTTGAGCTCAATTGTGGAAAATAGAAAGGAAAACAGGTATTCATATATAATCCATTTTCTGAAACTATTATAATCAATTGCCTTTTACATTTTGTCTTGTTGAAGCTCAATTTGTTTCAGATTTCAGTTTATTATGTTTAATTTTTCTTTCATGCATAAAATGTTAGGAAAATAAATAGGAAAGATTTTGGGGATCACTTGGGAATGTTAAATTCACCATTTTGAGTACCATGCTTCGGAACATGCACTCCAAAACGTAAGTCACTAGGGTGTTACCGTTTTTTGGTAGCACAACTTTCAATGCTCCAATTTTCGTAATCAAATCTGAAGTGACTTATTACTTTTTGCATTTTGAAATAAGCTTCAAAATAGTGGTTTCAGGTGTCTTCGCAATTCAGGCTTATCTGCTTATTGTACATAACTTTTGTCATTTGACTTTTAGCATGTTCTAATGTCATCTTGTCATTTTTTTTGGTTGATTTTGGACCACATATTGCAGTGTTATTTACCTATTTTTCTGATAATCTCCCACTTTAAAATTTTAATGAGAAATTTTTGTTACTATAATGATACTTGTGATTGCAGGCATTGCTGGGAGCTGGAATTTTGTTTTTCGTCTTTGGGGGAATAGCTATTTTGTCTCTTGTTTTCATATACTTCATTGTACCAGAGACAAAAGGGCTGAGTCTGGAGGAGATCGAGGCCAAACTTCTTTAGGATTTGCTACCTCTGGTTCACTGTCTGTTGTGTGCTAAGCATCGAGTAGGGATATTTCTACTTCATCTACCTCCCTAGTCCCTTCGGAGATGGTCATATTTTTTCTTTGCTTTTTATGTCGTGTATAATTGTAGGTGAGATGTAATCAATAAACAATCTCAATTTTAACTGGCATTTTAATTGTAGGAAACATCTAGCATGTTACATATGATCTTTCTTCCAACTGCCAGTTTTAAGTTTATTTTGATACAACAATGCTACAATAACTATTTTTATTTTACCAAATTTTACTTACCATGTGATTTGTCAACACTGCATTGTAAACAAACATGAGTGGTAGGTCCCAATAAACCCCTGTAATAAAAGCACAAAGCAAATAGCATAGTCATTACATTATTATTACTATTATTGATTCTGAAATATTTGTTACATGTATCTTCAAGTTTATTGAGTCACGCGACAAAGGATAAGTTGTTTCTTGGCGTGCCCCCTCTTTTTTGCTGATTTCACTTCTTGGATTTCTTGGATTTGCTTTGTGCTTATGCAGCAGCTTTTGGTCCAGTGGTAGGGTGGGAGTGAGCTTATCTTTTTAATAACGCTCGGAGGTTGTATTTACCTTATGAATACAATAAGCATGGTTAGTTTTCTATGTGCTGTGGCTTTATCCTCTATTAACTATGTGATGGAATTAATTATAAAATGATTGATTGGAAAAATAGACAAATTCATGATGACTTCTTGAGGGATAATGAAAAATCGAGAGGCTCACTTAGTTAGAAAGAATCGGGCACCAGATTATATTTCTTTATGTTATTTGTCCCAACATTTTTGTTGTTTGGCCAATCATTTGGACACATTTTATTTTTTTTAGAAAGAAGCAATGACTGTATGTTAGAACTTAGAACAAAAAATAATAAACATCTTATTGTTAAGCATATAGTTGTTAATTTTTCTTAAATTTCATTATTTTTTTGATAGTCAAGTGGGGAAGGCAATCATAGGATTTGAACTCAGGTTAGAAACGAGCCATTTGTAGTTTTTGACCACTGGAGTTAGTCATTACTAAAAGTTATTTAAAATAAGTTATTTCTAGCCACTGGAACTAGCCACCATTCGACCATATAAAAGTTATTTAATTAAAATATGCCTTGTCATAAGGTTATTAAGTTAGATTCTTAGATAATTTTAAACCAAAAATAAATAAATAACGGGCACAGATGTCCCCAGTGCATATGTGTCAGGTTGTGCATTTGGGGTTGGGGCTATGAAATTAGACTTATCACTTTGTGTTTGGTTAGTAAAATTGGAAGGGGAATGAGATGCACCGTGCACGGCAATAGCAATAGGAATAGATATCTCACGTGGATTAATTAATCTATGGATTGTTTGAGGGACATTGAAGATGAGAGTTATTGTTATTATATTTATATTTTACTCTCAATTAAATTTAATTTAAAAAATATAATTTATTTACTTTAATATATTTTTAATTAAATATTTTTTGGTACACAAAAAGCAATACTAATAATTTTATTCAAGTACTAATAATTTAAATACATTAACTATGCCATAAAAAAAATTAAAAACAGTATTAAGTAATTCAACCCGATTACTATTACTGGGACTGAAACGGGATGGATAGACCCGCAGCCGCAGCCGCAGCCGCAGCCATAGACAAATATTTATTTATGAGTGTTTGGTTGGGAAAGTGGTAGGGTTTAGAGAGGAGAAGGAAATTGATGGCGAAATTCAACGTGGTACAGAAGAGGAGGAGAGCGGCGATTGCAGAACGCAAACGAGCGATTCATGGGGACCCTTTAACCTGTAAGCTCAAGCTAAATCCCCAGCCTCTCCCCATCTCCGGAAAGCGCAAGCGCAAGCTGTTCAAGAAATGGCGCCGAGTCAGTTTTTCTCCTACCCTACCCTACCCCACTCTCTCTCTCTCTCACACACACACACACACACACACACACACATATATATATATATATATATGTAAATTCTTGTCTTCAATATCTGTTTATATATGTAGTTGATGGAACAGGAACAGAAGGAGGCTATGGAGAAGGGTCTCGTCACCATGCAGGATGTTGATATGGCTGTTGAAGCAGGTAATGCTCTCCCCTCCCCTCCCTCTACACTCAAACAAGATTTGGCAGCGCTTAACTTATTGTAACCAAATAGCACTACTTGGAATTAGGGTTTCACAGTTATAATGGGGATTTCACTTATGTTAAATAACACAAGTGAAAAGTTATTTAAAGAAAAGGTATGTTTTTTCCCCCTCTTGTTTTGATGAGCAGGAGAAAAAAGTAGTTATTTTTCTTATATATGCTTGGATAAGTAGGAGAGAAAAACTAGTTGATTTTTTTGGTATTTTGTTTGATTAAACTACATAAAAATAACCTCGTGTTAAACGAAAAATGCCCAATGCATTTGTCTCCCACATTCCATCATAAATAAATCAAAATATCTTAAACGAAAAATGCCCAATGCATTTGTCTCCCACATTCCATCATAAATAAATCAAAATATCTTATAAACATGGAACATTGTCTAAGATTAATAACAATATTGTCACAAAATCAGTTTGGTTGTATGCTTGGTAAATCAATACTTATTGAGGAGATTATTAATAGATAAGTATAGATAAAAGAAGAGAGATCTTCATATGATTTTTATAAACTTAGAAAATGCATATAATAGAGTGCCTAGAGATCTCATATGGTAGGCGTTAGAGAGAAAGCAAGTGACATAGAGGTACATAAATATGATAAGAGACATGTCTGATAGAACTGCCATGACAATTAGATTACTTATAGGAGAAAAAATGAATATATGTTATTCGTTGATGATATTTAGGATGATGTTTCATGGTGTATGTTATTCGTTGATGATATTATCTCCGTGGATGAGATTAAGAGTTGAATTGACGCTAAATTAGAAACGTGGATTAGAAGTTTTGGAGTTAAAACGGTGTCGAGTAAGTAGAAACAAAATTGAATATATAGAATATAATTTTAACAGCAATAGAAATATTAATAATGAATAAGTAAATATTCAAATTAAAAGATACCTAATAGTGAATATATATAAGTTTGATTATTAACAAAGACAAAATTAAAAGAAAAAATTTATTAGACAATTGTTAGACCAACAATTCTATATGGAATTAAATATTGGGTTGTTTAAAAAGATTACATAAATAAGAATATAAGATCAGCGTTGCTGAAATGAGAATGTTAAGGTGGATGTGTAGTAGGATTAGAAATGATAAAATTAAGAATGAAAAGATAAGTTTAGAGAAAATAGATTAAGGTGGCTGAAACACATACAACGTAGACCAGTTGATGCACTTATAAAAAAAAAAAACAAGATCAGGTAATAAAAATACTAAGGAGAAAGATAAACTTAAATTGACATGTGATGCCATATTAAAAAAATATATGAATTTATTGGAACTAACTGAAAATATGATCCTTAATAGAATAGAATGTGTAAAAAAATTCATGTAATCAATCTGAATTGATTGAAGCAAAAACTTAATTTGGTTTAGTTTGATATCATGCAAGACCAAAATTCACATTGTTCAAAATCATCAACAAAATATTTAATAGTAATAATAATAATCATTGGACAACAACTCAACTCGTCTTTGTCAAATTACTTGCTTTGGAAAGAGAAATCCTTGAGAACAACGAGAATTAAAATATTGGTCTCATCGATTTGACCAGTAATTATTTTTTTATGCCACGAGAATTAAAAATCCAAAGTTCATGGAACAATCCAACCTGAAATAAAAAATAGTGAAAGTACAGCAGAAATACCTTTAATACTGCACAAAATGTGCTTCAAACGTAACACAAAGCCAACCCAATAAGAACAAGTCCAACAACCAATCAAATCATAACATTTATCCAAGAGTGGAAAAGACAACAAAAACTGAAACTGCAAATAAAAGAAAAACTTGAAATACTGTTAATAAAGCAATGGTGATGGAAAACCGCACAAATTTATACTGAACACACATGTATATGCGCACGTCACTACACGGGGCTAAAAAATGATTGTTACCTGATAAAATTAGAGCAAAAGCAAATGAAGCTTGATTAAAGAGATGATGTTGCCTCCAAGTCGTAGTTATTTTACTGAATAATTGTGGACTGTTCAATGCTATTTAGAATAAGTCCTACCATATCAATGTCATTTCTTTTGTTTTGGCAGAGTTAGTTTTGGTATCACAAAAGGCACTCAATATGTTTCTTTTCTCTCCTTATCTCTCCAAAAGTGGAGAGATTTAAAAGGAGAGTTTTAAGAGAGACCCACCTCTTGAATGGAAGTGGAAAAGAAACTTAAAAGGTGAGTTTTAAGAGAAACTCATCTCTTCCAAGTTCTTTTTATTGATCTCCATTTCCCTTTTCGATCATAATCCAAACAGGTATTGGGCCCAAGAGATAGCTAGTCCATTTCTTTTATCTTCAAATCACCCATTCCAAATGAGGTGTAAAACTTCCGCCTATTGAATGAATGTTCATTGGGATATAAGTATTTTGTGTCACTTTTGGGCTGCATTTGGACCTGGGCTTTGTTTAGGGAAAGGAGAAAAGCAATGGAAGATGGAGGGGCTAAATTCTTTGTTTTTTGTTTGGTTGGGCTAAGAAAATGAGAAGAAAATAAGTAGGCATTTCCCAAAAGAATATTACTATTATGCTTCGGCACCCGTAAAAAATGAACAAATATGATTAGTTTTATATTCTTTTCTTTTTCTTTCCCAGAACAAATCCTAATCCAAACATAGCACTAATGCTAATGTTTGGAAACTGCTTATACATGTATTCCACCTGTTGAACTAAGTTGGATAGAGGGATTCTGTGTTAACAACGAGCTTGTGGCTCCTCCAACGAGTGATGTAAATCTCTCTCTCTCTCTCTCTCTCTCTCTCTCTCTCTCTTGTGAATTAGGCAAATCTGAGGATGTCAGCAGACGTTCCACCCAATTTCACATGAAGAAGAGTCTGAAGCTCAAAGTCAAGCAATTGAAGAAAAAAGGCAAGTTCATCCTTGTTTCCCATCATATATGCTATATTTGTTTATTTTTGTGGTTGATTCTTGAAAGATTGCAACTTGAGGTTTATATGTCTCAATCAATGTGCAGGTAAGAACAAAAGAAAATCTCATAAACCAGCTGTAGAGGCTGCTCCAGTTGATGCCATGGTAGAATAAATGGCGAGGAACACCAGACACCTGACAAAACTTTGCAATTATTATGGAGTTTGGTGGCTTGTTACTAGTTTTGCTCAATACATTTTAATTCACTGCAGAACAATGCATGATTTGTTGTACATTTTCTTAGATGATGATGATGAACAGATATCTAATCTCATGGATGTGTTCTTTTTCTTCAGAAAATTTGCAATAATTCTATGAACCCAACGTGGATTCCATGTTTAATCCTTTTGACTTGCGAGCAATGGAATTGGCTGGCTATCTGCTAAGGATAAGACATTTTAAAAATGTTTTTAAAGTAGAAAAATTCCTCTCAATCTGGAAAAACAAACATGACACACAGACTGCCAAGAGTTGGTACAACTTAAAACCTTGAGCACTGCTAATCAATCTAACAATGAAAAGAAACTGCGGTTTGAATCATCCACAAAATAAGACTACAGAAGTACCAATCTCGCATCACAAGGATTTGACCTTGGAACGATTACAGAAGTGAAAAGAAACAAAAGGGGCATTTTCCAAAAAGTCAAAACACCCGCCAACTAGATCATTCTTTTTAGTTTCTATTGGCATTATAAAATAGGAGGTAAGTTCAGAGGAGTGCTACCGCCTAAACATGCCAGAACTTTGCAGTGTTCTGCAATATTCTGCAATTATTGAAGAGTTTTTCACTACTTCCCATATCTTGGCAGAGTTCTTTAGCCAGTCGCGTTCAGACACCGTCCTTGCAAAGGATGGGCTACTCATTGATAAAACCTGCAAACAAAAAGGAGCTTCAATTCTTTGCTATTGCCACATTTGTGACTGAAGATGTTTAAAATGTGGGAGCATATTTACAACGAACAACTATTCTAAAGTTTCTGCAATTGATCAAATTTGTGCCAGGTCTGCATCAAAAGAAATTGACCAAAATTACTTAACTAGGCTACTAGAGAGAGAGAGAGAGAGAGAGAGAGAGAGAGAGAGAGAGAGAGAGAGACCTGATCCCGTAATTTCGATACGGATGAAATATAACTTTCATCCTGTGCCCTTAGGGAGTCATCTTTACTTTTAAACGGGATTAGAAATAAATTCAACCGTGTTGAGTCTGGACTCTTGCTCAGGTTATTGAGAGAGAGAGAAGAAAATTGATGATCTTTGCCCACATTTTGGCACTTAGTTGCCATGAAAGAAGAGGAGCTGAAATATTGAGTAATAACCTTCTTTATTTGCACAAAGTTAAGAGGAGTAAGATCTTGGTCCCGCAGTCTACAAACAAGAAGAAAATGAAACTTAAATAGCTTCACTTCAGCCCAAACCTTCTTCATGCATAGCAAAATATGAAACAAAAAGGAGGCAACAATCAACATAAAGTAATTGGATTGAGAAACATGGTTACACACAAATGCTAATGGAAACTTATTTAGTCCTCAATAAAACTTTTCATACAAGTTATTCCTCACTTTTTCTTCCTTGAGCGAGAGATGACTGTATCTACATCATGAATACATAAGTATTAATAGATTCAATGGATATTATAACATATTTCTTTCTAGAAAAGAGTAACTGTTTACTGAAAGGGCACCAGACTCCAGATGGATTTTCAACCCATATCTTATATGAGCTATTTCCTTCACTAATGATAAAACAAAACAGAAGACCTAGAAATATATGGTCAATTACATATCTTAGAATACAAACTCAAATTTCTAAATTTCCATTTAAGAAATTAGATTCACATTTTTAAAATTTCAGGTACTTTCTATTATGCTAAAACAATTTGAAAAATGAATTAACCGAAAAAAGTCAAATGAGAAGAATGTAATCAAAATGTAATTTTATCCATTTATGGAATGTGACCATATGTTGATGGTGGTACCTTGTGAAAATAATACTCACTTTGTGTGTACAAAAACTGTAGCTGCCATAGACTCATCCCCAGTCTCCTGAATTTTATCTTTGTTTCCTTTTTCGGAACCCATGCTAGAGGTCAGTGAATGGGAAAGAGTGAGAGCAGATGGGTCAGGTATGCCATGTTTCAACAAGTCCACCTGCACATAGGTAAACAAACATACACATATGTTCAAAGTTCAACTCCTAATTGAGGAAAATGAAGGGGAAATAAGCTAATAAGATAAAAGTGAGAAACTGCAAAGGAAGGAAACTTGGGAATTCATAGTTTCTTTCATAAGCACCTTGGATTTCATGATAATATAGTGTCAGAAAACATATAGTAGAGACAATTGAAATCATAAAAAAATTATTTCACATGATGCTAGTCTAAGCTTGAAGGTACCTAAACTATTAACTAAAGCAAGTAACCAACCTTGAAGTTCGAATAAACAAATTAAAGCTTCCTAAATCCTTGACAAATCCTAGTGCTAGTCATATGGGGCATCCACCCCCCTCCTCCCAAAAAAAAGGGAAAAGAAAAAAATAGTAACCGTTGTGTACCTAAAATACAGTTAAAAATTCAAGAAATTACATTGTGCTTCAACCACATTATAGGATCATAACACAAGTGAAAGAATAGTGAGGCACGTTCTCAACTGACCATAGATCAGGCAGGAACTTTCTCACTAAGAACAAGTAGCTTGTATGTCCTTCTTCTTGCCCTTTGAGGGTTTCAATCTTAACTATGTTTGTATCTAAGGCAATGGAACAAGGCATAAAGTATTATCTGACAAGCAAAGCTTTAATTTTCCAATTTTATTTGTATATTTGAAGAGGAAGAGGCTTGTCCAATTTCTTATCTAAATTTTATGGCATTCAGCAAGGAAACTGGAAAAAGGAAGGGGCAGGATGGATGGGTCCTTTTCACTACCTAAGACAATCTCCTTATATTGCAATGACCCAACATAAAGGCTCCACTGGTTTTTTCTATACATGATTAACCGGATCTAGAATAAAAATATGGATAATATGACCACTAGTACCACAGCTATGACTCTCCATTCCACCAATGTATAAATATAAAATACTACTTGTGGGGGTACAAAAAAAAAAAAAAAAAAAAAAAACAAACCAAACACCTCATAACCATAATGAGTTAGCGGAGACATAACTCAATACTAGGGTTAAGTCTTACTCTCTCTATATATAGGCACTCAACCATAGCCAAGGTATGACACTTTCTATCTCTCTACATATTCTCTCTCTCAAAGACCCACCTGACTTGAGCATCGGAGGGCCTCCTGTCGGCCACTGACCGGAGAGCTTGTTTTGCAGGTACCCCGCCATGGAGCACCTAGGGGCTCGGTCGTTTTCATCCTTGCCCCTTGCCAGGTTTTTCTTCATCATTCAGGGGAATAAGTTTATTCCAGGTTTCCTCAATTGGCGCCATCTGTGGAAAACGAAGGAACTGACGAAGAAAACAAGCTCAGCGAGACTTAGCCAAGCACGGCAATACATGGCAAAAACCAGATTGATATCAAGTTTTGGGATTTGCTCAAAAAAGCTAAGTGAAATTTCTATCTCATGATTCGTATGTGTATGTACATCTATATACATATATGTTCTTTGATCTCTATCTTTAAAAGGAAGAAGATAACATCCTTTCTCATTTTAAAAAAAATAAAAAATAAAATAAAAAATAAATAAAATAGTGCACCAGTGTCTCACCACTTGCAAGAGACTTGCAAAAAAGTCACAGGAAGCAACAAAAGAATGAGAAAATCCCCATGAATATGAGGTAGGTCCAGATCTGAGGAATAGGGGTTGATCAAACCATTAGCAAACCTTTTTTTGCATTAGCAGAACCAACAGGTTAAAAGCTATGAAGATTCCTCTCATGATTTGTATTTATATTATATTATATATATATATATATATATATTCTCTTGTTCATATATAAAAAAAAAAAAGAGATTTTTATTTCAGGGCATGAAACAACAATGTTTGTGAGCATAGACCCAATGCCTACAGCATCAGGTCTTCTAGAAACATTTGTGTTAACTCCTCCAGAAAGATGTCCATGGTGAAGAAAGATTAATACCAGTAACAAAACACAAACCCCCAATTTTGAGACGAAGCTCATGGATATTGATAGCCAGCATCATGGGATTCCAGAAGTAGAATACGATTCCCGTGTTATGTTGCCATCAGTTGAGTTTGCAGGGATCTATAAAGATCTTAGCACCATCAGCTATACCGTATCAGAGCTTCATGAACGCAGCAATAAAAATCGTGGAAATGATGGATGATCTGGAATCCAATAGTACATCGTTGGCGGCGAGAAAACTAGGAGGAAATTAACGGCCTGAGGAAACAGGTCTATGAATTTCTCTCTCTACAATAGTACTGTATAGTTGCCTCAAAAACCACCTGACAAAACCCATAGTTTTCTATAAAACCGTTCTGTTAGCGTGATTGACACAACTTGACTTGACTGATCATCTGGGTTTCTCTCTCCCCCTATTCGGATGTTAAAAGAGAGCAGAGTTGAAAAAAGGGATAATGAGTAGTCCCTTCTTCACTTAAAAACACCAAAATAGCAAAAGAGGAAATTGATTGGCAAGAACAAAACAGACCCACCGAATTAAAAAAGGAAGCTCTACTGTTTGCTCAGACCGGCGGCAACTCGGGAGCTCGGCTCCTGGTTCTTGGACAACGACGCCCCTCGGAGCTCGACAAAGCTCCCCGAATATGGCATTTTCTCTGGGAGCTCAGCTTGTTCGGTCAGAGCTCGGCTTGTTCAGCAATGTCTCGAAAGTTCAGCCACCATTCTTCGGAGCTCGGCGGCACCTACAACAACAGTTAAACTCTCAGTTACACTCTCAGAGCTCATCAACACCAAAATCTTTGAAGCTCGGTCATGGTGTCTTGGTGGGTCGGAAACTGGAGCTCGGCGCAGCTCCACAACTCAACAACTCAGGTCAACATCAGAAGCTCGGCTTTTAGTCTCGACACCTCAGTCCGACATCTTCTGCTCAGCGCATGCTCCACAGCTTGGAAGGAGTGGTTCTGGACTCTTGAGGTTCTCTCTCTGCAGCATATTCTAATTTTTGAATGGCAATTGGAGCTCCGCAAAGCTCCACAACCCAACACCTGTTTTACACCTCAGCTCGGGTTCTCAGTACCTGATCCGCTCTGCTCAGTTCGGCATTAACTCGTGAGTTCAGCACATGGTCGGCCAATCTCGGCGATACAGCCCTTCAGCGTTCGCCGTCTATGGCCTCTCAGAGCTCAGATCGAAAATCCTCATTAGAGCTTGGCATCTCGGCGTCTACATCGAACACGAATCTGTACCTGTTCCTGAAGTTGTTGAAGGTTTGCAGTGTGAACTTCCATTCGAGTTTCAAGTTATTGAGATAGCATTGGAGGTTGTCTGTACACATTTGGACTCCAGTGTGGCATAGCATTGGAGGTTGTCTGTACACATTTGGACTCCAGTGTGGCAGACCTTGAGAGAGATGCTTACCCTGTGTGGATGAATTGTCGAGGAATGTTAGCACCAAGAATCTTGAGCATGTGAGGGGTTTAAAAAGCAATTTGACACGCTTACTTGCATGGGTACAAAAGAGTCAGCATTCTGAGGCTTTGTTAGCAGCCTCAGTACTGGACCGCAACTTCCCCGTCTTAGTTCTAACAGAAGTGCGAGTTTACTGTTGAGAAACTATTTGGATGAACATGATGTGGAAGATCTGGAGATGCTACTCGGAGCTTATTGCATGCAGCTGGGTGGGACTCGTAACAAGATATTATCTGTTCACGAGTATATTGACAACACCGAGGACTACGTCAACGGGATATTCGGCACATTTGTTGGGTCCGTTACCACCGGCTGTGTATTAATTTTCCTGCTTGTTATGGGATACGCCAGGTGGAAGAAGCTGCTTGGGATTGGTTCAGCCATTACCGAGACAAAAGAGAGTACCAGCAATTACTTGAAGCCACAAGATTCTTCACCGACCCAAATCTGCCCATCCCTTCGGAGTTTGCAGTCTCTAGGTAGTGGTAGTAGCAGCAGCATAACAACAGCTGTGACTCAGCTCCTGTCTCTCTAAAGCATTTTCTAAGGCATCTCCCTAAAAGCTCGGCAAAGTGGTTCTGCAACAATAGAAGACTCCACAGCTCAACAATGTATAGCATGGCACCTCTCTCTCTCTCACTTGTTTCGCTCGGTGTCTAAGCTCGGCACTAAGGGAAGGAGTTTGGCGCTTTGGAGAAGAGCTCGGGTCTTGGGAAGAATGCCTGAGTCAACTGTAGCGTTCGAGCTGTAGCGTATTCTGAGTCAACTCTGTTTGTGATTGGGGTCGTGAGGAACTGGTTTAGGCTTCGTGTTTCTATCGATTGATCCGCGATTCGGCAATTGACATAGCTGAATTATCATTGCAATCTACAAAAGGCTGAGAATCATTCCGAGGACGCCAAGACAAATTGCTCCTCTTCTTCCTTGCAGTGTTGCAGGTGTCTCTTAACCCAAATCCTCCGAAACTTTCCATAACGGATGAAATGATTGAACCGCAAGCCTAGTGCAGCTTGTGGGTGTCGACGAAAAACCTTCAAAAAGGGTCAGATCACCTTCAGGAGTACCCGAATAGATCAGAAAAAGGAGAAACGAAAAGGGATCTATAGAGACTGTGGAAGGAAAATAGCGGAATAGGGTTAAAGCATGTGGTTGCTATCTTGTGCTTGCTGCATCAGAATTTGAATCGGGGTTGGTCTCTCAACGATGAAGCAATTGGAGCTCAGCAATGCTCTACAGCTTAGCACCTGCTCAGCACCTGCTTGATACCTCAGCTCCAAAAGGTGGCCTCAGCTCGGCACCAATTAAAGTCAGCAACTGATCTGTTTGCCAGGTTGGAGCTTGGCACTTAGGTCCCGTACTCATCCAGCTCAGCACTTGAAACTCAGATTGGCTGGAGGCAGCTTTCAAGGCAAAGGCAAAGGAGTTCCACCCAGATCAGAATCAGGATAACAAAGAGTTGGCGGAAGCAAACTTCAAAGAGGTCATGACATCTCATGAAGCTATCAAGATGGAAGGGAAAAAGAAGATTTAGTGGAGAAGTACTTAAAGCCAGAAGTATTAGCCAGCTCGGACCCAAATACATTCGAGCCCAAGCTGAGGGGGGAAAGGGTCGAGGAAGCATTGGATTGCACTGGAAGAGACGATATCACTGATGCAGACTTAGTCCTATTGGCGACTACAAGACCAACAATAGAAAAGTCCTAGTCGGTTTGAAAAAATCGTTATTAGGCACGAAAGTCCTAGCTTGGCTGAGGCACCAAAAGTCTTAGTCGGTTTGAAAAAATTATTATTAGGCACAAAGTCCTAGCTCGGCTGAGACAATAAAAGTCCTAGTCGGTTTAAAAAAATTGCTATTAGGCACGAAAGTCCTAACTTGGCTGAGACACCAAAAGTTCTAGTTGGTTTGAAAAAATCGCTACTAGGCACAAAGTCCTAGCTTGGCTGAGGCACCAAAAGTCCTAGTCGGTTTGAAAAAATCTCTATTAGGCACGAAAGTCCTAACTCGGCTAAGACACCAAAAGTCCTAGTCGGTTTGGAAAAATCTCTATTAGGCACAAAGTCTTAGCTCAGCTGAGGTATCAAAAGTTCTAGTTGGTTTGAAAAAATTGCTATTAGGCACGAAAGTCCTTACTCCGTTGAAGCACCAAAAGTCCTAATTGTCTTGATGAAAATGACCACTAGGCTCTCTACTAGATAGAGAACCAAAAGACTTAACTCGGCTTGGCACCAGAAGCCCTAGCTTGGCTAGGCACCAAAAGTCCTAGCTCAAGCTAGCCACCAGAAGCCCTAGATTGAAGTTAACATGAAATGATAAATAAAAGCTCTCCTCCAACAAAAGGAAGGAATATGCATAAAAAAACAATGCTCCAATTGATAGATATATATTATGACGCTTTGGACGCTCCAAAAGTGGAAAAAAGATGGTTGTTCCGCAACAATTGCGGGCAGAAAAGTATCCACATTATATAGAAAGGCAAAATGAATTTTACTCTACTTCTGTCAGAGTTATTTATGAGAAGGTAAAGTCGTCTCAATCTGAAGATCTCTCAACAGAAGATGTAGAGATCTCGAAATTACCATATTTTGATGTTGAAATCCTAAGCCGCTGCATCAATTTTTGAAGCGAGAGGTACGAAAAGTACAGACATGAGATGGCTGAGGCTTTAAAAGACCAAGAATCAAAGAATGATGCTGCAGTTCAAGAGTTACAAGCAGTTGCTATACGGTGCCACAGAATTTGAAGAAAGATTGCAACATGGCTAAACCGAGAGAAAGAGCTAGGGAAATCAGGCTAGCTTGGCTTAACCCCTGATCTCCTCGGCATGCCGGCAACTCCCCTGTGTTTGATTGCCAAAACCTTTAGCAAACATTTCCTCAGCAACTAAAGCGGGGGCTAAACATGTATTCATTGTCTGTCTCCCATCATTATTTACCGAAAGAAGAGATTCTCTCACCATGTTCTGTCGAACAAAGCGCGCCAAAGTCCTAGCTTGGCTGAGGCACTTAAAATCCTAGTTGTCTTGATAAAAATCACTACTAGGCTCTCTACTAGCTAGAGAACTAAAATCCTAGCTCGACTAGGTACAAAAATCCTAGTTGTCTGGATAAAAATCACTATTAGGCTCTCTACTAGGTAGAGAACTGAAACCTTAACTTGACTAGGTACGTGAAGCCCTCGCATGCCTAGGCATTGATCATTAAATCCTAGCTTGGCTAAGTACATGAAATCCTAGCTCGGCCAGGTACATGAAGCCCTCGCATGCCTAGGCACTGATTCATTAAATCCTAGCTCGGCTAGGTACATGAAGCCCTAGCATGCTAAGCACTGATCATGAAATCCTAGCTTGGCTAGGTACATGAAATCCTTATTCGGCTAGGTACATGAAGCCCTAGCATGCCTGGGCACTAATCATTAAATCCTAGCTCGGCTAGGAATATGAAACCCCAGCTCGACTAGGTACATGAAGCCTTAGCATGCCTAGGCACTGATTATTAAATCCTAGCCAACACTGATCATTAAATCCTAGCTTAGCTAGGTACATGAAGCCCTAGCATGCCTAGGTATTAATCATAAAGCCCTCACATGACTAGGCACTAATTAAAAGCCCTAGGTTTGGTTGAATGTTGAAAACAACATAATTCAATTGAGTTTTGCGACGTAGACCCAATGCACATGAAGTTTCCCACCTCCTCCTAAAGGAGTATGTAGAAGTTGGGGGCTAATTGTGAGGGTACAAAATAAATAAAGAAAAAACCTAACCAAACAACCCATAACCATGATGAGTTACGGGAGACATGACTTAACACAAGGGTTAACTCTTTCTCTATATATAGGCCCCCCTCAACCATAGCCAAGGTATGACACTATTTTTATCTCTCTACATATTCTCTCTCTCAAAGACCCACCCATTGTTTCAAATAGCAGCAGCGGTTGCCGTAACGGTAACGGTAGCGATGACGTGATTTCGGGGCGTAACGGCCGTAGCGTAACCGTTGCGGTTACCGGAACCGTGAAATTTTTTTATTTTGCACATATCAACGAAAATGAGCTGATATGCATGTTTTTTTTTCTAAAACTATATTTATTAGAGTTTAATATATTTTTTGATGTATTTTGTTTACTTTTGAAACATTATTTAATATTTTTCCTAAATTTTATACTAGCAAGTCTAGTTTTACTGAACAATTTTAATTATTTTTCTAAAGTAATTCGTGAATTTATATCATTATGTGTTATAAATTCATAAATTCATAATATTCAAATTAAATGTCATTTAATTTCTTGTTTTTAAGGTGTCTTATCATTTTTCTTTTACTTCTTTATTGACACTTGGACACCCATGCACTTGGCCTGCCAAGTGTGCCAAATGTTATTTGAATCGTGTAATTCCACCCTTGATGATATGCCCGCAAAATTTGCATTGCACTTGATGTCTATTACCTTGAATTTGATTACCA
>JAOTRH010000001.1:10817987-10849247 GCA_034768845.1 Heliamphora exappendiculata
AGTCTGCTTTTGTGAGCCCTAATTTGTAGAAGAGGTCGGCATACATGACCTCCGCCGAGCTCCCCTGATCGACTAGGATACGTTTCACGTCATACTTCCCAATCCGAAGGGTTATAACGAGCGCGTCGTTGTGAGGGTGCTCAACCCCCTCTAGGTCAGCATCGGTGAAAGTTAGATCTCCAGCTAGGAATTCATTGCTCGGATACTTCCTTCTACTCGGCTCGCTATGCTCGAGTTGGGCCTGCATAATCTCGCGATGTGCCCTTTTTCGGATTTGACCCCTTGCTTCATACACTGTCTCCGGCCCAAGGGCTGCATGAATGACGTTAATAACTCCCACTGGCTCATTTGCCCCTCTATCTTGTTCGACCTTAGCATGATGTTCAGCCCTGGTCTTCTCCTTGTCGATATACTGCCCGAGATTCCCTGCCTTGACTTGCTCCTCTAAGAACCTTTTAAAGGTTCAGCAACGGTCAGTGTAGTGCCCATGCTCCCTATGGTAAGCACATTGTTTCTTCTCATCCCGTTTGCTCGGGTCCGTGAACATCTTGGGCGGTCAGACAAACCACGGCTTGTCCTTGATTTGGTTGAGGAGCTTGTGGATGGGATCCTTGAACACGGTGTTCGCCACTTCATACACCTCGTTGGGCCTCTGGCGTTCCTTTTCCCAATCAGGCCTTTTCCAGGCCTTCTTGTTTTCCTTCTTCTCCGCTCGATCAGCCTTCGGTGCTCCCTGAGCAGGGGCTTCAATGCTCACACCTCCAATGTCCTCCACCTTGGAATGCTGCTCAATTCTCAACATAAGTTCGGCCATGCTCTGAACATGCCTGTTGGTTAGCGAGTGCCTCAACTTGTGGATTTTCTCCAACCCGAGCTCGAAGGAGGCCACGGCGAGCTGCTCGTTGCAATCATCTATATCGTTGAAGGTCTCCCAGTATCGCCGAGCATATAACCTTAAGCTTTCGTCCTCGACCTTCCTCAATCCGAGCAGGGAATCGATTTCCTTGGGCTAACGGCTATTCGTAATAAACCTCGCTGCGAATAGCTCAGCGAGTCGTCTCCAGCTTCCCACTGTCCCAGCCGGGAGCTTGTCAAACCAACGCAAGGCCACTTCGCCCAAGCTGGACGGAAACATCCTACACATCAGAGCGTCATTTCTACTCCAAAGTGCCATCATTTGTCTGTAGTATCCTACACATCAGAGCGTCATTTCTACTCCAAAGTGCCATCATTTGTCTGTAGTGTCGGATATGACCCATAAGGTCAGTCTTCCCGTCGTAGAGGTTGAAATTGGGGGTTTGGAACTTCCTGGGGGAATCTGCCCCGTCCACATCCCTTGTAAAAGGGGAGGCAGATATCTTCTCCAAGGCCCTTCAAGCTACGTCTTGAGCCGACCTCCCGGTGGCCGGCTGTAGTCTCCCCTCGAGCTGGAGGTTCGACCATTGCTTAAGCTCTTCTTTCTCCTTCACACATCCGAGGTCCTGGCCAGCTTGCCGTTTCTGCTCGCTACGGCGTTCGACCGACTCATTGGTGTTGCTGGAGGTCTGGGTTTACCCCTGTCTATTCCTTTTGGAGCCTGAGACGTGGCTCCTCTGAGGGTCCTCATCACGCCGAGGATTCCTTACTGGGCTACGGCTCGCCCGAAGCCGAACAACGCCCCTCATGTCATCCCGGTTGGACTTCTCACGTCGGCTGGACCTCTGGCGAGATTGCTCGTGCTCGGGATCTATTGCTGGCGAGCGTCGCTGGTTCATTTGAGCCCTCATCTCATGGAGCTCCTGTTGGAGTTTGTCCAGCTGCTCGTCCCTCCTGTTCAGCTCATCCTGATACCCCTCCAGGACTTGCTGAATGTTGAAACGTGGGGGGTAGACTTTTGCAGAAGGCATTGTGTCATTGGAGCCCCCAGCCTGGGTCCGTTCTCCCCCTCGGTTGAGCCTAGCTCCACCAACATGAACTTCAGAGGCCACTGGGTGTCCCCTCCTTCGATGTGTTGCATGCGATGCGTCTGTGCGTGGTGCGCGTGGCTCTCTCAGCTCTTCAAGCTCGTGGTTCCCCCGACTAGCCATGAAGATGTTCTAGGAAATTCCCACAGACGGCGCCAAATTGTAGAGGATCAGGATTGAGATCCACTGGTCCCGTCCAAGCTGGCTGTGACGTCAAGAGAGAATGCCACGTGTGAGCCTGCACAAGAAATGGGTGAGATGCCCGCCGGTAGCTTTATACCGGTAGACCCTCCAACGTTCAAGTCAGGCAAGAAGTTTTAGGAAGAGGAGCCTGAGAGTAAGTTTCAACAGAGTTTTGACTTAGTAAAAGAGAGCATACCTTTCTTTCTGTGAATCATTAGGTATTTATAAGTAGAAAAATACTTGACTCGTTCATAGAGTCTGACCCGACCAGTGCAGGTCGGGTTGTACCTCTTCTCTCAGATCAATGCATAGCAATTAATGTCTTGATGGTGACTTATCAATGTCATCATCGAATATCTCTACGAGATATCTCTGCAAATGCCTTTTGTCATGTCTAGATGTCCATCAGTATTCAAGTCTAGCTTCAAGATTAGTTTGGGCTACGGCTAAGCCACCCTCATTAGACCATTTTACCCTTGAGTTGGCCTATTTATTACTGATCCTTCATCATCGTATCACCTCCCAAATATATGTATCGCGGGACATGATTTTCAGTATTGTCCATTTAGCTCGGACCATGGTTTAGGCAGTTTTCCTTACTCGGCTATCAGTGCCGAGCATTCCTCGTAACGGTGCCGAGCACCAGTTCTTCAGGATGTTGGGGCCGAACTCTCGCTGAGCTCGGGCCTTGTGCCTTGAGGTATCTGGAGCTCGGATACGCCATCGTACAGCTCGGCCTATTGCCCGAGCTGATATGAACATGCAGAGGAACATGCCGTGCTGACGTGGAGTGCTGCTCTGTACGGCCTTCACGTGTGCTCATGTGGTTTTGGTCGGAACTTGATCCCCCTAAAAAACCATTCTTCTTTTTATACTCACGTGATGCTGTACCGATGGCTTCTAAGATAAGCCATTTAATATCATCTCTCTCTCTCTCTCTCTATTTTAATGTTAAAGGGCAGGAGGGTTGAAAGCTCGGCCTCCCCATCTTCGAAGCTCGGTTTGATCGGCCAAGCTTCCCAATATACCTCTCCCGATACTGGTTCTTGCTCAAGAATAAAACGAGTGGTTTTTATCCATGCTCGGCGCAATTTTTTCCCTGTTCAGCTCGGGTCGACGGCTTCGGCATCAGTTAAGCTCGGCTTCCCCACAGCATTAGCCGACCTCTCTCTTGCTCAGCCACCGAGGTTTGCTGCTAGGCAACTCCCCAGCATGACTCTCTCTAGAGATACCCTCTCCCCTTAAGCACAGCGAGGGTTCTAATCCCATACTGGCAGCAAATACTGAATGGGTTATTTACGGGTCTGGAGTTTTTCTCTCTCTACATGCTCTCTCTCAACGTCTGGCATGCTCAGTTTCCCGACTTGGCACCAGCCCCTCCTCTTGACAGCGCGAGAACTCAACATCTGAGCTCTATTTATGCTCGGTAATAAAGACTCAATCTGGTAGCCTGGGTCTCGGTCCCCTCCCTAAATTTCATGCTCAGCTCGATCCTTCAGCTAACGACCTGTTCGGATTGTTATCATCTCGGCATCAATTAAAATTTAAAGGTCATTTCTCAACGTCGGATATGATCGGCGCATGCTTCACAGCTCAGCCACTCGCTCCTTTAGAGCTCGGTAATCGAAGGTTGGTTAGAGCCTAGCCTCCTCAGATCCTCTTCAGTGCTCGGCAATCCAGTGCCTAGCCTAGCCTCCTCAGAAGCTCGGCAATCCAGTGCGGAGTGTCAGCGGCTTAGCTCGGATTCCCAACTCAGCATTTCAGCTGAAAAGTGCTGCTCATCTTGCTCGCTGACCAATCTCATTGGCTCTTGGGGCATATCCAACAAAGCACCACCACTTATATCCAACAAAACGACCATATTATTCGACTTCTCTGCAGTATTCTCACCTCAGAATGATCGAAGCTCCCCATTATGGCCTTCTCTCAGTACTTGTTCTGCTCAACTGTATGAGGTCGACTTTTGAATATCTCAGACACCATCATCTCAGCATCTATTGCATCTCAACCCTCTTCTCAGCTCGGTTGTTGTGAAGAAACCCATCTTCTCTACCTCTGAAGATATGTTTCACAAGGAATTGCAGGTTCTACGCAAGTTAGACCATCCCAGAATCAGACACATTAGTTGTGGCACACACACAGCTACCAGGTTCTCACAATATCAGTCTAAGCTGGCTAAAGCTTTGCAGTAACTACATGATCTTGGGATTATACACAGGGATGTGAAATTGGAATATAAAACCTTGAAAGAGGAGCTGGAGGACAACAAGAAGCAAGCTAAGTTTTATGATAACATGTTTGTCAGGCTGAACAAGCTGGAGACTGTTGAGCCAAATGGAGGAGCACCGAAGGAAGCAGAACCGGTTAGCATAGACAGTAATAGTTCAAGGGCACTATTCGACTTCAGTACAGTTATGTGGAATTACAAATGGTGGGGAATGCTACAGCTCAAGCATTGTATTGGCAGGCAAAATCAAGTCTTTCTTTTATACTGGCATGTGAACCAGAGGAAGAAGTTGAAGCTGTAGAAGCCATTGGCGAGGTTAAAGCCTTGGAGTCTGCTCATGCACAAAGTCAAGAAAGGAGCCGAAGATTCTCTCAAATTGACAACACATGAATAAGAAAAGCTCTTACAGGAAGGCAAAGAAAGTCTTAGCTCGGCTAGGCAAAGGACCTAGTTGGCCTCCGGGTCAAGCCTCGGGCAAGAAAATCCTAACTCGGCTAGGCAAAAGTCCCAGTTGGCCTCTGGGTCAAGCCTTGGGTAAGAAAATCCTAGCTCGGCTAGGCCTAAGTCGCAGTTGGCCTCCGGGTCAAGCCTCGGGCAAGAAAGTCCTAGCTCGGCTAGGCAAAAGTCCCAGTTAGCCTTCGGGTCAAGCCTCGGGCAAGAAAACCCTAGCTCGGCTAGGCAAAAGTCTCAGTTGGCCTCCGAGTTAAGCCTCGGGCAAAAAAGTCCTAACTCGGATAGGCAATGAAAAGTCCCAGCCAGCCTAGAGTCAAACCTGGGCATCCAAGACGCAAGCTCCACTGTTCAGCAAAAGCTCAATGGATAAGATTGGCAAAGATCACTGCTCGGCTTCTCAAGCCCCACAGCTCAACAACCCAGCTATGCATAGAGCTTAGTGCTTATTTTTGCTTCAGAATTATGCATCGAGGGAGGATAAGATTTCTCTCTCTAAAAGTTCGGCAAAGTGATTCTACAACAATAGAAAATTTCATAAACCAGCAAAACAACTGGCTCAAAATGGAAAATCCTATCAGCACTACGGGTTAAAATATCTCTAATGTCCTGTCTCTTCATCGTCCAATTCAATTATTACAGCTGGCAACCTTTCGGCCGGAACATTATTGGCAACATCGACATCTTGATACGTTGCAACAAGAGAGTTTAGCGCTTGTCTCCTCTACTTCTCTAACTCAGCGGCGAGGCTTCCTTCTCGAGAAAAAGAAGAAAATTAAAGATTTCAAGCTCTCCGAAAAATTGGGGGCTCCAGTCTCCCTTCTGGCCCAGACCCATGAAACAAGCATGTTCAGAGGAAATGGAACAAAGATCCCAGCTCAACGAGTCGGCCTCTCCAGAGCTTCTGAGCATCACAGATTATCTTAAATTATTACGAAGCTCAGCTCGGACTCTCAACTCAGCAAAGTAGCTTGGGAATCATCACAAAGATTCTCGCTGAAGCAGATTTAGTCCTCTTGACGATTACAGGATCAACAACACTTAAAGCCCTAGCATGCTAGGCACTAATCACGAAACCCTGGCTCGACTAGGTACGAAAAGCCCTAATTCGACTCGACGTTGAAAGATAGTATAAATCAATGAAGTTTTTTGACACAGATCCAAGATACATGAAGCTTCCACCTCCCCCTGACAGAGCATGTAGAAGTTGGGGACTTATTGTAGGGGCAAAAAACTAACAAAGGGTATAAACCTAACCAAACACCCCCTAACCATGGTTAGGGGTGACCAACCCTCATTCTCTCTATATATAAGGGCACTCCATCCATAGCAAAAAAAAGAGATTCTCATTTTATCTTTCTCAAGACCAGTCTAATTTGGGCGTCGGAGGGCCTCCGCCGGCCACCGGCCGGGAGGCTTGTTTTGCAAGTACGTCGGCACGGAAGCACTCGGGAGCTCGGTCGTCCTCAATCTCGTCAGGTTCTTCATTACGATCAAGAGGGCACATATATTTTATGTCCTCTCAATACTCTATGCGAATTGAATTGTAGTGGATTGGAGAAATTTAATCCGCAACCAATTCTCCCGCCTCAATTCTTTCACTCTAACCCACTCAATTCATTCGCTCACATAAATCACTTGAGTTGGAGCGGATTAAGATAGGTTGGTGGGTTATTTGGACACACCTAACCAGAACTACTGAGCTGATATTCCCCTGCAATTCAAAAGGTTTCAAACATGGAGTTCCCAATCGAAACACACAAAAATAACAACCATGGGGGAGGGAAAAAAAACAAATGTAAAACATCTGACCTATGATTATTTCCTAATGTTAGCAGCAGCAATATTATGAAGCATACCAAAATTCCCGAGTACAGGGGGGCAAACAATCATGACATGTCACCCAAAAAATAAAAAATGGGCCGCAAATAAGCAGACACTCACCTGCTCATTCTATCCCATGATGGGCAAAGGACAAGCAAACGCTCATATTGTAGTGCTTAAAAACACTCCCAAGTCCTATCAGGAGCTGCTTTGACCACCAGCAGCCAGCTTCTGTCTCTGTTGATGCTCTGCAACCTTATAATCTACCACTTCACGGAACAAGTTTGGATTGAGCAAACAGTTCTCACTCCCATAAACCGCAGCTTGAACACTTGCCATCAGCTTTGCTATCTCTCTTCCCGAGAATCCTTCAGTCTTCGCTGCAGCTTCCCTCAGAATATCATCCGTCAAGCCCTTGATCTCTATCTTCTGTTGTTGTTTCTGGAACAGCTGGGAAAACAACCCCGGTTTTCTTGCCCCAGCCCGAGCTATGTACTTGTCCAAATAGAGTTTCAGCAGCTTGAAGCGTTCGTCTTCACCAGGCAGAGGGAACTCTAGGACTTCATCAATACGATCTGCCACAGCTGAATCGAGATCACCAGGACGGTTCGTAGCAAGAGCAAGGACTATGTCCTTGGACTGGTCACCTGTGCGGAAAAGGAGGGCATTGAGCGCACTCCTTTGAGCTTCACTCATATAGGTTTTGTTACGCCTGAAAATGTTGGTTAAGAAACCAAAAATAGTCAAAGTTAGAATTCATATAAATAAGTAAAATTGAAAAAAAGGATTTAGTCAATGAAATCATTCCCTTGTTGGTTATTTAATTGATAGAAGACTCTTTTTCGTTGTGTAAAAACTTGGCAGAAAAGTTACATAATAACGACTTAGAAGAAACGATAACCATTGGCAATGGTGTCTTCATTTTAAGACAAAAAGTGAAGAGGCTTTGTATAAAAATCATGAGAATAGTCCTAACTACTTGGGAAGTAAATTGATTATTGTGAAACCGTGCAACTGGGTATGAAGCTCTCCAAATGTGACTTCTCAAGTGTTCCTCTATGGGTAGAGCTTTATAACATTCCTTTAGAACTTTGGACTGAAGAAGACCTTCGGTATACTTCAAACATTATTGGTACTCGTCTATATTTTGGGTGAACCTACCTTTTTGCAAAGTAGGCTCATCTTCTAGGGTTTGTATTAATGTGCCAGCAAAAAGACATATTCCCACATCCTTCATTATTAACCTACCGTCTGATGATCCCCATGAGATAAGAGTTGAGGTCCCATGGATACCGAGTAAGTGGGATGAATGTCAAATCTTTAGCAACACAATTGCATCATGTCCTGGAAAGCCAAAAGACTAACTTTCCAAAACAAGAATGGAAAGTTAGGCAGAAGAAAGGGGATCCAAAAGATGATGAGTGAGAAGAAGTCAATAGGTAGAACGGAAAAGGGGTTTCGCAAGTGTATCAAGATGTCAGACGAGTTGAAGTTGAGACTTTCAACCAAAGCTTTTCATGTCTAATGTGCTTAATATCTTTCATTCATGCGATGCAAAAGAGATGGGTTTTGCTAAGCAAGCTAAGGAGAGAATTGTGAAACATATTGCTTCAAATGTTTCAAGTGACATGGAGGAAGATAATGTGAGAATATATGTTGGGATATTTTTCTATTATCAAGATTGTTCGAATATACTATAATTATTATTAATATTATTATGATTTAGTTTCTTAGTTCGTCTATTACCATTATTAGAATTTCTATACCCTATAAATTTGATGTATTTTTTCATTGTAAATCAAACTTTTTAGCTTAATCTTTATTTGCTTGCATGGTATCAGAGCAAGGTATCAAACCCTAATCCTGGTATCAAACCCTAATCCATCAGCCACCCTTCCCTCCTGCACCATCGTTGTCTTCTACCTCGAAACCAAAATCCTAGTTCACAGCACCCGGTCGCAACACCATCCATCTTCGTAGTCGCATGGTCCTTCCCTCTTTCGCAGTCGCCTGGTCCTTTGCAAGTTGCTTGGTCTTTCTCCTTCTCCGACGGAAACCCTAGTTCGCAACAGCATCCCTATTCGTAGTCGCCTGGTCCTGGTCCTTCTCCTTCTCCGAACAAAACCCTAGTTTGCAACAACATCCCTATTCACAGTCGCCTGGTCCTTCTTCTTCTCCGAACGAAACTAGAGATCTGCACACCATTGGCCTCGGAAGGCAACTCTTTGGCCTCAGAACCAACCTTCGACGACCTTTTCTAGCTCATCGGCGACCTCACCGATGTCTGACAACCTTGCCGACCGCCAGCAATCTCTCTACCAACCTCACCGACCTCCGACAACAACACCAGCAACAGTATTGGCACTTTTTTGCCCTGTTTGACAAATTTTGGCCCTGTTTGACAGTACTGGTTTGTTCAAACCTGGGTATTGTTTGATTCCTTGTTCTTATTCCATGTTTGGCTCATTTGGCACTGCTTGGCTTCTAGTTCTTATTTTTGGGTCCTATTTGGAATTAGCTTTGGAAATAGTTTTGGTACTATTGGATCCTGCCTTCTGTAGTTATTATCGCTGATGACAAATTGCAAGCTATCAAAATTCGCCCCAATGGGACCAACTATTCTTATTTATTCAACATTATGAAGAATTTTCTCCTCGACAAAGGGCATTGGGAATACGTAACAGGTTCTACTGTTCAACCTATAGATTCTAAGGTTGAAGGCTATGCATCATCTATTGCACTTTGGGATAGAGAGAATGCGCAAGTCCTCACTTGTTTCCACAATTCTGTGGAGCCAAGTATTGGAATGAGTTTTTCCAAATATACGACCGCCAAGTTTGTGTGGGACTACCTTCAAAATATGTATCTCACTTCTAATGTGCCAAGCACTATGAGTTGGAAATGACTATTCGCAGCGCAAAACAAAATGATAAGTTGATTCGGAAATTTTATAACGAGATGACATCATATTGGGATCAACTGACCCTTATGGAACCCTCAGACTTATAATTGATCTCCAGTTATCTCCAGTATCGCGAGAAGAAACGTCTCGTTCAGTTTGTGATGCCCCTTTGTGATCAGTTTGAGCCACTTCGTGTTGTTCTTCTTTATCGTTCTCCTTTATCGTTTGTTGATGGGGCAATTCATGAACTTATTACGGAAGAAACACGGTTCAAAGTGGCTCCAATGACTATTCCCTCTCAGTCAGTCTTTGCCATTCCTTCCTCTTCCATGGGTGTTTCTTCTCGGGCTCCATTGCTCCCTACTTCTCATTTGATTCAAGTCACAAGCAAACCCAAGCCCCGAATTACTATGGATGAGTGCAGCTTTTGTCACCAAAAGGGTCATTAGAAGTCTGCATGTCCTAAGCTAACATAGAAGGGCCAATCTTCTTCTTCCGCGCGTCCTTGTGCATCGTCATATCACTCACATACTGCTCTTGCCACACCTGCATCTACTAACGGAACCCCTACTGGCCCCCCATGTCTCTCACCTCAGTTACTGTTAGATCAGCAGCTTCAAACTCTGCTCGCTTCTTCTGGGACTCAATCACATGCTTCCATGGCTACTTCCCATTCAGGTTTGTATACCTCTTACTTCTCAGGTATATTTCCCTCCACGTGGATATTCGATTCTGGTTCTTCTTATCATATAAGATCTAATTTGTCATGTCTCAGTAATTGTGTTTCTCCTTCATCTCCTATTACTGTTCAAACTGCAAATGGCTCCCATATGCATGTTGTCTCCATTGGTTCAGTTGTACCGTCTACCTCCTCACCTTAGTCTATTTCTAATGTTTTCTACATATCACAATTGTCTGTTAGTTTGTTATCTATTAGTCAACTTTCTTCTTCTGATTGTGTTGTTCAGGAGTAGACGTCCAAGAAGAAGATTGGAACCAGACGTAGAACTGGTGATCTATATGTTCTGGAAAATCTTCATATTCCAGTGGCTTCCTCTGTTGCCATGTCGTCTTTCTCCCTTGATCAACATTCTTTCCCCTTTTTTCTTTGGCACTCTCAGCTAGGTCATTTATCTAGTGAGCGTCTAAAATATTTGGTTCAGTCTGGTAGATTAGGTAAAGTTTCTGTTAGTGATATTTCTAAGTATAGTGGCTGTAAACTTGCAAAAATGTCTACTTTACCGTTTAATAAAAGCACTTCTATTCTACATTTTCTTTCTCTATTATTCATACCAATGTGTAGGGTCCCTCTCCTATTGCCACCAAAGGTGGCTCCGTTTACTATGTGTCTTTTATTGATGATTATAGTCGATTTTGCTGAGTTTATTTTATGTCACACAAATCCGATCTATTTCGCATTTATCGTATTTTCCACTCCATAGTTCAAACGCAGTTTTCTTCCACTGTAAAAAATTTTCGTTCAGATTTGGGTGAAGAGTATTTTTTAACTGAGTTTACTGATTTTCTTGCTTCTTCTGGTACTATTCATCAGTCCTCCTGTTCCGACACACTGGCTCAGAATGGTCGAGCTGAACGTAAACATCGGCATATTCTTAAAACAACTCGATCTCTCCTTCTATCCTCCTTTGTTCCTTCCGCCTTCTAAGGGTGAAGTCGTTATTACGGTCGTGTATCTTCTTAATCGTATGCCCTCTTCTCTTCTTTCTGGCCTCTCTTCTTATGAGAAGCTTTTCGACCATGCTCCTAATTATTCATTGTTGCGTGTCTTTGACTTTGTATAGTTTGTTCTCCTTCCCAAATGTGAGTGCAGCAAACTCGGTGCTCGTTCTGCTCTCTGTGTCTTCTTAGGATATGGTCCTCAGCAAAAGGAATATCGGCGTTATGATTCTGTTTTGAAACGCCTATATGTTTCTCGTCATGTTGTGTTTCTCGAGCATCTCTCTTACTTTAATCTCCCCCCCCCCAAATATGCCCATGTCTCCAAAGACAAGTTGGTGTTTTTGGATCCTTTTCCTCTCGATGTGCCTTCCGAAGAGTTTATCTCTGATCTTGATCCCCCTGCCTCCCGTCCTTGTGCACCTTCCTCTTTCCCCTTAGTTTACTCTCGTCGGTCCATTAATCCTTCCTCGCCCTCCTCCACTAGCTCCAATCCAGATCCCGCTGCTTCTTAAACTTTTGATCCTCCTAAACGTCGCTACCCATTGCGCACTCGTACCCCGCTGGTAAGACTTGATTTTTTGCATACTTGTTTTTTTCCCTTTTATCGTGATTTTTTAACTTCTATTCATGGTTACTTTGAGCCTCATTCTTATAAGGAAGCATGTACTAATTCTAATTAGATTACTACCATGGCTGACGAATTATCTGCTCTTTAGAAAACTGGTACTTTGAAGTTTGTTCTATTGCCTGCGGGTAAAAATCTCATTGGCTGCAAATGGGTGTACAGAGTTAAAACTCACTTGGAGGGTTCCTTAGAGCGTTACAAAACTCACCTGGTTGCCAATGGCTTCTCTCAGAAATACAGGGTTGACTACGAGGAAACATTTGCTCATGTGGCTAAAATGACCACAGTCCGTATACTTATTTCTGTGGCTGTAGTCCGTCACTGATCTCTCTTTCAACTAGATGTCAAGAATGGATTCCTTAATGGCCACCTTAATGAAGAAACCTACCTGCGCCCCCCACCCGGTCTCTCTCATCCCCCGAGTTTAGTTTGTCAACTTTGTCGGGCCCTTTACGGTCTGAAGCAGTCCCCTCGTGCCTGGTATGACCGTTTTCAATCTACAATTACCCAAATTAGCTTTCATCTCAGCACTCATGATTCAGCCCTCTTTATCCGTCATACATCTACTGGTATTGTAATTTTGCTCTTGTATGTCGATGACATGATCATTACTGGATCAACCTCTACCACTATCTCTAAGGTGAAGCAACATCTATTTCAGGAATTTGAATGAAAGATTTGGACCCTCTTCGGTACTTTCTCGGTATTAAGGTGGATTCTTCCCCTAAGGGTTATCTTCTTACTCAAACTAAGTATGCTCATGAAATTGTTCACCACGTCAACCTCACCGACGATAAAGTTGTTGACACCCCCATTGAATTGCATGCTAAGTTCTTTTCCATTGACGGGATGCCACTTGAGGATCCTTCTCTTTATCGCAAGTTGGTTGGGTGTCTGGTCTATCTCACCTCAACACATCCTGATATCGCTTATGTTGTTCATATCGTTAGTTAGTTTGTTTAGGCTCCACACTCTATCCACTGGGCAGCTTTACTCCGCATCATTCGCTATGTTTGACATACCATCTTTCAGAGTTTGTTATTATCCTCCACCTCCTCGTTAACTTTTCAGGTATATACAGAAGGTGATTGAGCTGGTGATATTTCTGATTGAAAATCCAGCACTGATTTTTGTGTCTTTCTCGGTGATTCTCTTATTTCATAGAAAAGCAAGAAACAATCTGCGATAACATGTTCCATTGTCGAGGCTGAATATTGGGCAATGGCCCATGCTACTGGATGGCTTCTCCCTGATCTAAGTGTACCATCTCCGTCTCCTATCTCTTTATACTGTGACAATAAGAGTGTCATCCAGATTGCTCATAATTTTGTGTTTCATGAGCGTACAAAACATATTGAGATCGATTGCCACTTTGTACATCATCATTTTCAGTTGGGCACTATCTCCTTACCATTTGTTCCATCCACCTTGCAGCTTACCGATTTTTCACCAAAACTCACACTGCAACTCGCTTTCGTTTCCTACTGAACAAACTCTCGTTGCTCAAACTCTTGTTACTCTCTGGGCTCGCATCATGAGTTTGAGGGGGGGGGCGAGAATATATGATTGGGATATTTTTTCATTATCAAGATTGTTAGAATATACTGTAATTATTATTAATATAACTATGATTTAATTTTCTAATTCGTCTATTACCATTATTAAGATTTCTATAACCTAAAAATTTGACGTATTCCTTCATTGTAAATAAAGCCTTTTGGCTCAATATGCAATAATATTAGTCTTTATTTGCGTACAGATAAAGCTGCAAACTCTACTCTAGGAGCTGAGGATATTAGTTCATCCAAAGGAAATAACAAAAAGAAACATGCAGACAAGATTAAAAATTCAAAATTTATAAGGGAGAAAGCTATCATGTGTATGTCTTACAAAGCAAAAAACAAGCTTCTAGTGCAAAGGGGAAAAAGAGCCTCAGGATAGATCTTTCCAGCTCTTTTGATGTTGTGTTTTGTGCCTTTTCTCTCGGGTTGAGAGGGGTGTCTCGGTTTTGTTTCCCTTACGTGTCTCGGTTTTGTTTCCCTTACCTAGTCTCCCGGGCTTTGTGAGACTTTTCTTTTAGACTATGCTTTTTGTTTTCGATAGTTTGCTCAACCATCTTGTTGTTGCCCCTTGAGGTGTGTCTCACTGTCTCGAGCATTCTTTGTATATCTATTGTTTTTGGTATTAACTAAATGCACGCTTACCAAGTTACCACAAAAAAAGTCAAATTGAAAATGTTGAAGCTAAGGAGCTAGACATGAGGACTGTTCAGCAAGGTAACACGACAGCCAGTGTGAGCGAAAAAAAGGAATTGAGGATAAACGCTGCAACACCAGTATTGAAAAAGGCAATAACTGGAATGGGTTTTCATATTTACTAAGAGAGATTTGGATTTTTCTGTTTAAATTTAAGCAGCTTTGGAAAAGTCATTAAGTCGGTCTCAATGGGGAAATGACAGCCAATAAAATGAAATTGCCCAAACTTGAAGATCAAGTACAGAGACAAAAAATGTTACTGCTGGCTCTTCCAAGAAACTTAATCACTTCAAGAAATGGAAGTCATAATTGGTGAACAAGTGGCTCCAGAAGTTATTAGAAAAATTATTCAAGTATATTTTTTTTGTTAACATATTCATGGGAATTGTATAATCACTGTAGCCCCAATTACTCATCAGAGATTCAGAACCATTAGCGAAGACAATGTTCAAGTACTAAGATGGGAGAGGAGAGTAAAGTATTTGTTTTTTGACCACATTATGCCAAGGGTAACAATATTTTCATAAGATAGATCTCTATACATAATAAATTAATAATAATAAAGTAGCACAAATATCACTTACTCGCACAAAAATGCATCTGCTTCGTCAATGAAAAGCAACAAACCCTTCTTTGACTTCTTGGCCCAGTCAAACAACTGGTGTATCTTGGTTACAGCCTGTGGACCCAATGGCGCAACATCTCCACCGGTCATTAAGGCATAATCTAGCCCCTGAGAGCATATCACACAAATTAATGGAGAGTCGACAAGGATACCAAGATATTCTCCATGTGTTATATTATTAGATTACAATATCAAATAGAACCTATGACCCACAAGCATGGTATGAGGCATCCAAAACTTCTGATTTGATACCCCTTTCAGAATCGAAGTGTGCCAGCATCGAACTTTAATAACCGTGCTTGACAGGTATTGAAATTGTACAAAATTACCAATGACCTAAAACCAGCATATGTAATTCAGTCCCACAGATGTCTGAAGCTTACGCCTAAAGTCTAAATTTTAAGAGTGACCAAAGTTTGCGTGCTTCACTACAAAAATCAACCAGCAAAGACAAGCCACAGGAAATCACATTTACAACAATTGAAGTTTGCAAAAACTTGGGGAGGGGGGAAAGAAGAGAGAGAGGAGCAGGCTAAGATTGCATACAGATTTGCGTGCCAGCTCTCTAGCAGCCATTGTTTTCCCAGTTCCAGGAGGACCATAGAAAAGCATGTTCCTAAATGGTGCCTGGTGGGACTTTGTATTGGCAGTTGCACTAGCCAGCTGCTGAATTCGCTTTTGAAGAGAAGGGTTTAAGATTACGTCACCAAATCCATTGCCATTAGTCGAAGCAGATGCTTTATCAGTGTTATGTGAGAAAGAGCTCATACCACGAGAAAACAATCCTGACCAAGGGTATTTCCCTCTGGAGGACTCTCTGATCAATGATGGTTGTCCTAATATTCTGTCCACATAGCTCCAAAGCACTCTAGCACCTTCTCTGCATTGCAAAGGGCAAACTTGAATGAGGTATATAAATACAAATGGAAAATGCAGAGTGCAACTAAATAATGGAACTGCATGTAATGCCAAATGTAACAAAACATCATTCACTTCCTGTAATGGATTCAATCAAAAAAAATTGCAAATATTCAATTTGCTTCTAGGACCTCAATACCTTGTTGTGTATATCCCTGCTGCAAGAGCTGTCACTCCCCCCACGGCTACAACCAGTTTATTTTGATCAGTTAATATGGCCCGCAGACCCCCTGTAAGCATAGATGGATCCCCATCAAGTTAAGCTTGTTCAGGCACAAAATTATACATCCATAAAGAATGGAACTGTCAATATCAAGTTAGGCAGTAAATAAAGAATTTCTTTATCCAATTATATCAAGCACAGGAATCTTCCCATGGTTACTTCTTATCTAAAATAAAATAAAATAAAATTCATGAGTGGTAAGTATTCATGATCTCAATCAAGGCTGCCCACACCAAAAAAATAAAAATAAAAAAACAATTTCACACCCTAAATTTACTTGAATCTTAATCTAGCAGTCTTAAATAGCAATTCTTAGCATGAAAATGGCACAGTAAAGAACTGACAAAGAAAAGGTATCTAAGTACATTATCCAAATGACTTTGTACTACTTGAGAAATTAAAGTCACAATTTATAACCAACACTATTAAAATGAAAATGATTTAAAGAATGGTCATAATTCATGACCAATCTGTGTGCTAAAAGTTGAAGCCTAATCAAGAGTATTTATTTTAGTGACTGCACTACATCAGATTTCTGGTTGCAGTTATCTTTCATAAATTCTGGGTAAGGAATCAATTCCAGTCTTTCCAGAGCGTAACAATGTTCAGTAATACGTAAGTAACGTAACACAACATCAACAAAATCCAGAGGATATGAACCTCATAACCACATAAATGGAAGAAAATATAAGGGCCAAATAAAACAGAAGGCATGGGGGAAAGTGGGTATAGACAGATATAAATCCAATTTAACACTATTCGCACACCAAAAGGTTTACATATATCAAGCTTCCACAACTATACAAGCAATGCTGCATAAAAACATAACAAATACCATTGCCCACCAAATCTTATGCCCACCAAATCTTATGCCCAACGCATCACCTCCACTTGTACATGTACAATAACAGACCACACTGGCACATTCTCAAAAACATGGGCATAAACATTATTTATAGGAAGCTTGCTCTCCATAATTTGTTTTTAATATACTATTGTAGATGCTAGAAAAGAGCTTCAAACAATAGCCAACAACCTAGACTTCCCATTGTGAATCCCGTGGACTTGGTCCAAAATTTGGGGAACTGTAACTTGAAGTTGTGCTAAATCAAGAAAAATCTTGGCCATGTTGCATGAAAAATCAAATACTGGGCCCTGAGTTGGTTTGGAAACCAATTCATTGCACTGCATGAAAAGAAGATGCTACAGAACATGTTTCAGCAGTTTGGGCCGTGACTCGCATAGATCATACATCATATGTCTATATTTGGTGAATCAAGAGGATCAGTGAGGAGCTTGAAAAAATTCTAAAGATCCAGAATAGGCATTAGAATCTCTTTTGTGTACATGATATGAATTCTGGTTGGTCCTATGCAAGCATGCTAAAATGAAATACCTCCAATATGATCAAAAGTTGTGTTTATGGCAGCAATCCATTTCTCTCTCTCAGCATTTGCACGCTCTACTAGCATGCGCCTGTTAACCTCTTCAGCAAGCTTTGCTTCATGGGCCCTCCCTTCTGCTTCTGCCATAGCTTTCACCCTTATTGTTTCACGTTCAATCTCAGCTTTCTCCCTTTCCGTTTGCCGACGCTGCGCTTGAATCTGTTCTTCAGTTGCTCGTCTAGCTTGCTCTTGCCTAATCGCTGATTCTTCTTGCATTTTAACGAGCTCTTGATTTCTCGCTCTTTGATGCTCATTTTCTGCCTGAGAAGGTTCTGTGCAACAGTTATATCCTTCCAAAAAGGACATTTAACATAACATAATAACTTGTGTGAACGGCAAAGACACCTGCATCCTCTTCCTTGCCAATTCATCCTCATATCGAGCCATCTGGGATTTTATTTGCGCCTGTTGCTGAGCCAACTTTTTCTGTTCCTCATAAATTACTTTGTGTCTTTCCTAGGAAAAAAACACAGCATACATTGAAACTTCATTAGTCTGTATTAAAACATTTGGACTCACACGGGCATAAGAGGCATCCACAGCATGCATATCAGATAAAGTAACCGGTTGAAAGAGAAATTCAGTACTTGCCTTTTTAACTTATTAAAGTCAATAAGAAAAAACACCTGTTGTAGCAATAACTTGTTCTTACTGGCATACACAAATTGAGATAAAGAGCAACAAACTACATAAAACAAGTTCTTCCACTAAGGATCATACCAGCTGATCTATCATTAACAAGATGAGGTAGATTGTGTAACTAATCCCAATGAGATGAGTGCCAGGGTTGTATACTAAAAATCATAGATTTTTTGTTTTAATATTAATTTTATTTATTAATAAAATTATTTTTTTATTTTATGAGAATCTTAATGAGCAATGTCTGCATTTTATTATTTATTTAATATCGTACATAGGTGTCTTTTATTCTGCACAGTATTTAATCTGGTGTGTAGAGTTCGGCTTACACACGAAAGACCAAATTATCAGTTCTGACAGAATATAAATTTTTGATTCACGGTTTAAATAGAATTGGACACACCATCGGCACGGCTGTAATGCAGAGTTTTAGTAAACATATCTTGGTTACGGTGAACAGATAATAGCGTCGTCTATTGTTCTAACTCGATATGCTAGTACACTTCGTGTGTATTGAACAGGACCACGTTGGGATAATTAATTTTATACTGATTATATAAATTAATTCACACCTCATAGTTATTATGAGTACTTATACTTTTAATCCCGAAATAATTAATTATTTACGTATATTAATATTCGTTATTTTGATTCTTTAAAAAGTGCAATCTTTTACGGGTCTATAATTCCGATAAGTTAGATGACGATATTAATTATATGGTAAATATTAATTATTGACGGAATTCGCGTCCCGAAAGATCAAAATTGACGATACCACCTTTAGAAAACTTATAAGTTTTAACCGAGCCAAACTCTACAGGTGAATTTGATTATCCAGCAGTCAAATAAATTAAACAAAAGGTTTCAAGAAATTTATTTAAGAAGCCGATTAAATATAATTGTCAGTAATTTAATTTAATCGGCAAGTATCGAAAATCTTAACGTGGGAATAATAAATAAGCACTTAATAACAGGAATTCGAATATCCGATTTTGAGAGTAAGGCTGAAAGTAAAATTATAATTTTTCAGTGGAATGAATTATAATTTATGTTTTTATGAAATTACTTCTAGATTGAAGCAGGATTTCATAATTACATTAGAAGCTCGCGTCTTATTTACTCCACAGGTCTCCACTGTAGCCTATTTATATGCTGTTATAAAACCTAACGCTATTTTTCATATTATTTAGTCAGTGATTAGGTGGATAGGATTTCTATGTTCTCTGAAAATCTTAAGCCTAATTAAGAAAAATTTGAAGAACACGATAGATCGTAACCCACACTACGTTCGTATTTAGTATTCGAAAATACAGTAGAAGGCTTGTGTCGGAGATTTGACTAGAAGTCAAAAATTGCAACGGATCGTTGACTGAAAATTGTTGCAGCAACCGAAATCATCCAACTAGATTTCGAAATGTATAATCCTAAAACTAACTTTGGGAGTATTACCGGGTTTTATTTTGAATGTTTGATATTAGAAAGTTTTAATCTGGAGCCTATTTTGGTGTTTGTCCTTCTGGATATTTTTTGACTAAAACCATAAATATAATCTTAGGATCTTGGCAGTTAGCCTCCAACAATGAGTCCATTCTGACATCATCTATGTCACTAATGAGGAATGAGCTAAATAACAAAATTTGAATCCTTTTCATGATCTTGATCACATTTAGTGGAATGCAGAGAAAATGTTTAAAAGAAACTGAGATTAAATTGTCTTCTTTATTATGAGAATGAGCAAATCTCACCAAGAAACGAGAAACTTGGGTGTTGCATGTTAAAGCATTTGGGATTTAACTCTAAAAAATACAATAAATCCACAGCTGTAGGTTCTATCTAAAAGGCCAAAGCCATGTCCATCCTAGAGAGGTCAATAGGGAAAGATGACAGTTAAAAGGTCTACTTCATTTGTAACTGTGGCTACAATGAAAGAATTAAACAAGGTAAAGTGAGTGCTATAAATCTCAATGATCAATTATTATGACCAGTGGATTCAATAAAGAACTTCCCAAATGAATCACATAAGGATCGAGATATAATCACGAAACAATCAGCTTCTAACTCCTCATTATTGTGCCTGGGCCTTGTATTAGCAAACAACTAAACAGATGTTACAGATCATTTTTTGGCCATGGAAGGACATTTCTTTGGCTGAAAAAAGGCACTAAACAGATGATCATCTGTCAAACTCTTAGACACAATTCTCCCTCCTGAAATAAAGCATGTTCTCCTTTATCTTATTACTTATTCTTAGTAAGGGAATAGCCTGGTGCAGCTCAATGAAACCCAGAATAACATGACACAGCACTCGTGCAAGACTAATCAAAATCAGAACATTAATGTGTGTTTTGCCTCCAGTACATCAAGATCAACGAAAAAATAAGACCCAAAACAGCGAATTATCCCAACACAACGAAGTCATAAGAAATTGACGCAGAAAGTGAATCATACAGTTTCAGCTTGAGCTTGCAGAGCTTTAAATTCCGATGCTTTTGCAGCCAATTCTGTCTGCCTCGTCTCTTCTTGCTTTTTCATTACCTCGAACGCCTAAACCAGCATTTACCCATCATTAATTACCTTCCAATTACTTAAATGTGCATAAGTCCTCGATCAAGACTATACATCAAATCCAACCACCGAGTCTTTCCACAAACTCAAACAAAAATCAAACAACGAACCATAAGCAGTAATAGATTTCCTCCGCCAAACACCAAAACATAATGAACTAGTCAACAAAAAACTACGCCCAAATTTCCAAACCTTTTTGGCATGGGCAGAGCTGCTAATCTCACGCAGCGCCTTTGCACCCCTCTCCAGCGCCTCGGGATCGAACCCAGAAGAGGTAGTCCGAGGGTTATCGTTGCGAACCCGGGGAGGTTCGGCATTCGCCTCGGAAGCTTTAGTCGCCGAGGGAGATTCTGAAGCCGCTTGAGGAGGCGCCGAAGGCGATGAAGATAACGGGGAAAGGTTGAAAGGGCCATCCGCATAGACACGGTCGACGCCTAATGCCGCAGAGGCTAGGGCTGAGAAAAACCCTGCTCCACAAACTCTTGCCATTTTCTGTCTAAACTCCTAATAAAGGTCAGCTCTCGAGAACAATGAGGAGGATGTCCGCTGCAAGAAATGGGAGAATTTCACCGCCCAAACCCAATATTCACCCAGAGAAAGAGCATGTCTTGAAGAACAAGAAAGGGGTCGCAGGTGACTCCATCCAGAGGGAGTGAGGCAGGGAAAGAGAAGTTACAGGGTTTTATAGTAGGGTTTGAATATTCAAGATTTTAAGTGCAATATTTTTAGATTAGTTTATTTGTCTTACAAATATTATTGTTACGTATATTTAATTATGTTATTGTTATTATTATTATTATTATTATTATTTAATTAATATTATAATTAAGTGTTAAGTATGATTTTTTAAAAAATTATAATGTTTTTTTATTTTTCAAGAATTAATTCTTTTTAAAAAATAATTCTAAAGTTCTATAATTTTTGAGCTTGCAAAATTATGAAAAGATTCAAGTTGAAATTGTAAAATAAAAATTATTCAACCTACTAATTTTAATAATTATTCAGTTGATAATGAATTAAAAAAACCTCAGCTCATCAAAAATTAGTTGATTGCAATTTTTTTTTTAACCCATCTCAATTCAACGTACACTTATTTTTCTCCATGGCCTTAAATTTGATAAATATCTATTTCAATAATTAAAATAATGAAGAACAGTATAAGTATAAGGGTTGAGATTAGATTTTCAATCTAATTTATAAATTAATTTCTTGTTTGGTTGTTTTAAATTGAACCAAACTAATAGTTGGATTGAATTATTAATTCCACCAAATCAATAGATTGCTAATACCTAGCTACTTCTCAATTTAGTCTATTTGAATTTTGAGATGAATAACCATGTTATCTTTTTTTTTTTTTTCCTTCAAACTCAAGAGATCATAGCAGAGGCCATATCTCAAAAGTATCAAAAGCAGCAATAAGTCTCTCTTGAATTGGTTGAGCAGACAGAGAAACCATTATAAAGAGAAATGAAGAACAACTAAAGAGAAATAAATTTGCACGGTGAAAGGAATATATTTGATATTTTTAAGTAGTCATTGTATTTTCATTGAATGTGTAAAGTGTTGGTTGGATGGGCAATCTTTTGACTTAAGTTGATTTGTTTTTTATTATTTATTTAATATAAGGATAGAAATAGAAATTGATAAATTTAGTCTAATTTAGAAATTAATAAATTTAATCCAATTTCACATTTACAAAACAAACAAGTTATAATTTAGTTAATTATTTAATTCAATTCAAACCAAACATATAATAGTTAATCCAACTTTATTATTAATCTAATTTTATTTATAATTCTTATATTAATTTTATTTAACTTATACCAGTTATTAAATTAGACTTTTATATCTAACTTCATTTTATAGGTCTAACGTGAATCTACGATTATTATTCTAGTTATTCATTGTATAAAAAATCATATAAATTTTTAATTTTATCATAAACAAATAGTATTTTGTTTTAACCATTCATTTTAGTTAGACAGCTCTTTTCTCTAGAGATATCTTTTAATTATAGTTGAATTGCAAGCAAAGCTCCAGCGAAACTTGTCTATTTTTATAAAATGAAATGCCATATGTTATATACCTATGGATTTCTTAATCTTTATTTGGATATTATTTTTATAAAATTATGAGATGAATAGTTCCAATTACCCTTGTGGACTCATATAGCCCTGTTTGGATTAAGTTTTTTTTAAATTGTTTGTCTTTTTTAAAAAAAATTCATCTTTTATTTAAAAAAATTTTACTTTTTCGAATAGTCATGAGATAAACTAAAAAAGTAAAAAAAAAATAATCGAGAAATAAAAAAAAAATTCTAAAGACAAAAATAAACAATATAAAATTTGACTTATTGACTTATTTAAATTTATTTTTATCTTTTTTAAGTTTTTTTATATGTTGATCAATTTTTTTTTTGAATCATCTCAATGAGAAAAATTAAAAAGTGTAATAACTTGACTAAACAATAATAAAAAATTCACTAAAAATAAAAATAAACTAAATAAAATAAACAAATAAATAATTATAAAAAAAGTACAAGTTCAAAAAACAAAAACTAACTTTATCCGTTTTTAGGATATAGTTAGTTTTCAGACCCTGGCCACAAGCTGGCAAGGTTGACACTTAGAGCTTTTAAATTTTGTTTAAAAAATGAAGTCCCTTTTAGACTAAATCATTATTATACTGAATTTAAAAATATTTTTTTTAAAAATTAAGCCTCAATCAAATGAAAAGATTCAAATTATTTTAATTTAACTTTAAAATAAATTACACTAACTTTTTTTAAAATTTTTCACAAAAACAAAAAAATATTCTCTTTACCTTTTTAAATAACACTAACTTTCTTTATCATTAGAAAAAATTAACTTCATTTAATTTTTTATTTAAAAAACAAAAATACACACTTTCTTCAACCCATTTGAAGCTAAACCATTAAAAAATACCCTTCTTCTACCTTGCTTTTCCTTTCTTCAATCGGAGTACCAGTAGCGCCTGGGATCTCTCCGGCGAGCCTTCTCGCCGGAGTGAGCGAAGGGACAGTCCGTCCAATCATGGCTCCGGCTGCGAGCGCACCGCCGGACCTTGAACTCGTAGATTCGAAAATGGTCGGAGGAGTAAGGGTCGGCGTCTTCATCCTCGTCATCCTCACCATTTACACGGCAAGGATTTCTGAAGCAGGGTTTCCTCCGCCGTCCTTGGCGAGTCAACAGCGAAGATGTCGGGAAAAGTCTCCACGACAGCTTCTTGACAGTAGCCATGGAGACGGAGATTCAACTTCTATGGAGAATGAGTTGAAGGAGTTGGTGAGATATATAGATTACAGGGCAGTTGGGAAGAGAGAGAGAGAGAGAGAGAGATATATATATATATATATATATATATATATATATAGAGAGAGAGAGAGAGAGATATATATATATATATATATAGAGAGAGAGAGAGAGAGAGAGAGAGATATGGAGTTTTAGAGAGAGAAAGGGAGGAGGGAATGAGGAGGAAGGTGGAAAGTATGGTTAAATCTGAATTCTACCACTCATCTGCTTTCGTGATTTAAGCTTAATTTAACTATTATTGAAAAAATTGAATCTGAATTTGCTCATTTCATTTTTAATCCTTTGGGTTTTGTGTGGCCAAAGATAGTGGAAGATTGGGATGATTGGACAAAGTGGATAAGCAGCCATGGTGGTGTTGGTGTTCCGGCAATCAAGAGCTGGGAATCATGGTGGGAAGAGGAACAGGAACACCTGCAGTACACTGGTTTTGTTGGACGATTTTTGAAAATTGTTCTTTCCTTCCACTTCTTTCTCTACCCGTATGGAATTGTGTATGATCTGAATATAGCCAATGGTGACACAATCCTCATCGTAAGTTCATGAGCCAGCCCTTGTCTTTCTATACACAATCAAAAGGCTATTTTACCATAAATAAGTTAATTTTTTTACTTAATTAACAAAATAAGAGTTTTTAATCTTTATTCCTATTTCAGTAAAAACATATTTAACAAACACGCTTTAATAAAAAACGTATTTGCTAAACACGTTTTAAACTTAATTTCCATATAAACTCTTATTCTACGTAAAAACGTGTTTAGAAAACACGTTTTAATAGAAAATATATTTGCTAAACACGTTTTAAGTATGAAAACGTGTTTAAAAAATATACTTTAAGCTTAAATGGTAAAATAAATAAAAACGTGTTTATTAAACACACAGGGATACATATTTTGTTCAGGACGAGTATTAGCATGTGATGCTTTTATATTTTTATTAAGTTAATCTCAATGAGTTTGAGCTTTGTTCATATTTTTGATTTAATTTCTAAATATTTTTTTATGATCAGATTCGTTTATTACGTATAATTTAATAAATTTTTTATTCATATAAAAATTTAGATTGACCCGATAACTGTAACTAAGTAATCACATAATATTATTTTATAAATAATATAAATAAAAGTTATAATTTAAAAAAAAAATTTAAATAAATATTATTCAATCACTTAGTTATGATTATCAAATCAATCTAATTTTTTTTACAAAGAAATTCGAAGAGTTCTATGTAATAAATGGACTCAATTATAAAAATATGTTTTAAAACTAAACAAAATACTTTTCATATAAATATATTTTTTATTGAGCTTTTTACATGTAAACACATTCCCGGGTTCCTCCATTTACAAAGAAAATATATAAAAACGTTATCGCTAACAACATTTTTAGTGAAAAAATATTTTTATAAAGAAAACGTGTTTAATAAACACGTTTTTAGTGTAAAAATATTTGTGTAATACGAAAACGTGTTTAGTAAATACATTTTTATAGTAATATTTTATTTTAACGGATTGACAGTTTGTAAAATATATTTTGTAAGAAAAGTGTGCTTATTAAACACGTTTTTATGTAAAATAAAAATTAAATTTAAAAATTTATAATTAGTTAATTAAGTTAAAAAATTAACTTATTTTTGTAAAAGAGTCCAATCGAAAAAGAGGACAGAAAAATAGCAACCCGACGCTGGAGAGAGAGAGAGAGAGAGAGAGAGGAGTTAACGTTAAAATGGGAATATTTTAAACAAATTAGAGAAAGTCAACATTCTTTTGTTAAATCATAACATAGGTTAGATGGTTGGGTTAATTTAATACAAATAATTAAGTTAGATAAAAAAATAGTGCTATTTTAAAAAATAGAAAAAGTATTTTTATTTTTGTCAGAAATTTTATAAGAGATTAGTGTAATTTACTATTAACTTTATCAAATTTACTTAGGTTTATTCCTTAAGTATTAAACTCAAAATAACTTATTTTATTAATAAATCTTCCAAATTAAGTTAGTCCTTCAAAAATACTTGCCGAAAGAAATAACAAAAAGCTCAGTAAAAGTGCTAAATTAATTGAAAACACTAAATTATTATTTTTCAAATTCATGAATTATTCGTAAAATATTGTTAAAAGAAATGTGAGAATAATAATTCTTAAGTGATTTTGATAAAGTTATTTCATTTTTTTAGTATCTATAACTTTAGATCATTTAGGTGTTTTTCTAAAATTACAATATTTGTAATTTTCTTTCTTACTCTCCAATGTAAAATGATAATTTGATTATAAAAAGTCACAAAAATGACCAAATAACAATTCTAAAAGAAAAGTAGTCTTAAATACAAAAGTTACCAAATTTTTGCACTTTTCACAAAAATGTAAAAGCTTAAAAAGACAAAAAAAAAATACACATCTTAATAAGTCAAGCCTTATTGAATTTATATGATAATTTCATATAACAATTTCTCAAATTGCATCAGCATCATCCCACTCAAACTTCAATCAAATCTCATTCACTCTCCCTTCAAACTTGAATGAGAAATAGTACTACGCCACAATGTACTTCTTAGTGATTTAAGAGGTGTGGCTTTTGTCGATGGCAGCTAATTAGACAGTGTCGGTGAGACTTTCGACCAAGGTGACGGTCTCCTCTTCAATGTCAGAGTCGAAGACAAATCTGACGAATTGTCTTACGACGACGTAGGTGGGCTCCCACCTCTAGAGATGGAAGCCTTTTGCCGGAGGCTAATTGAGTTGATTGACATTGGAGATGTAAAAGCTGACAACAGAGAAGGATGCACATATTGGCCAGACACTTTATGAAACTTGGGTGATCACGAGAGCTTTAGAGCGGAATGAACTGAACGAATGGGTTGGAGAAGTAGTCATATGCTTCACGAAGAAGTGTTTTAGTGTAAGAGTGAGGTCATTGTATTCGATTCGTGTATCATGCCTCTTTATAATTTTACCTTCGTATGATTAGTTATTATCATTTTTCTATGCTTTCAATATTTTCATAACGAGTTCTAGACATAGCATTTCAATTTTCAAACCGGCCCACAATCTAAGTTTATAAAATGAGAATAAATTCTATACGGATTATCGTAAATTGGAGATTTACAAACCACTTTTCAAGGCTTGCCAAATCAACCAAATGAGGGAAGACCTATTTTTTCTCTCCTATTCTTGCTCCTCTTTTTGATTTTTTTACTGAAAAATAAAGCATTAGATCTAAATATATTTTTGATTGACAATAAAGTTTCATTTGTTTTAATGTAAAATATTTTTTAATAAAATATTTTATCTATTATTCACTGTCTAGTTAATAAAAAGTGAGTAAAATAAATTTTTATATAAAACATTTTATATTATAAGATGAAATTATTATTTTTAATAAATTGGTAAATTATTTTTCATGTTTTAATAGACGTGTCTTGAATTTGATCATTTTTAAATTTTTAAAATTTTTTATTGATTTTTAAAATGAAAACACATAAGCTAACAACGGTGATAACTACTGTTTATAAGAAAAAAAATTAAATACATTTTTATATGACTTTCTTTTGTTTTTAATGATTTTTTTATGTTAATTAATTCATACAATGACTCATTTGAAATTTATCTCAATAGCAGAAATCATAAAGTTTTTTAAAGGCCACTTTAAGACATTTTTAAGATTTGTTTTCATCTTTAATAAAAATATTATTTTTTGAACTAACATAATTTTGTTTATTAAAGACGAAAAAAAGCCTTAAAAATGTCTTAAAGTTGCCTAAAAAAAACCTTATGATTTCTTGTAATGATATAAATATAAAATGTGTCATTGTATGAACTAACATAAAAAAATTTATTAAATACAAAAAAAATCACATACATTTTTTTTATAAAAAACTATTCCAAATAGTAATTTTCACCGCCGTTGATTTATGTGTCTTTATTTTATAAATTAACAAAAAGATTTTTAAAAATTTAGAAATAATTAGACTCAAGACACTTTTATTAAAAAAATAAAAAACAACTTATCAATTTATTAAAAAAAATAATTTAATCTTATGATATACAATATTTTACTTAAAAAATTAATTTGCTCACTTTTTATTAACTGAATAATAAATGGTAAATAAAATATTTTACTAGAAAATATTTTACTTAAAAACAAACGAAACTTTATTATCGTGCAAAAATATATTTAGATATAATGCTTTTGTTTTTTTTTTTCAATAAAAAATTAAAAAGTCTATTTATCCCGAAAAAATTGACCAAAACAAATGATTGAATTGCCACGTTTGTGTTTGGTTCTTCCCCATCGATCGTCCTTCTCTCAGTCCCGTTCTTCCCCACGTATGCGTTTGACTCCTGGCCTTGACGACGTCGTCGTCTTCGACGGAGCTCGCGCTTCTGCAAAATTTGGCGAACTCTCGAAGATTGATGAATCTTGTCCTTCGAGGTGCCGAATTCAGCTGTTGAAGGAGGTGAAAAAAGTGCCTGAGAGAAAAAGAGAGATCGAGAGTGCTATTTGGGATTTTTGTAAATTTTTTTTTCTTCTTTTCAAATCTTATAATCACTGCCATCTTCTCATCATCCACTGCTAGATGCAAGCTCAAATCTCAGCCATTCATCATGCTAGGTTCTCACCGGTTAAAAACTGTGAGAACATTCTCACTGATAATGCGCGTGAAAATATTCTCAGTTGTAATGCGTATAAGAACATTCTCACTGATAATGCGCGTGAAAATATTCTCAGTTGTAATGCGTATAAGAACATTCTCACTGTAAAAATATTCTCATTGATATCGCAGAGTCTAATATGATGAAGGGAGGAGGCTTGAGTTTGCATCTAGCAATGAATGATGAGGAGATGACAGAGATCATATGATTAAAAAAGAAGAAAAACAAAAACAAAAACAAAAAGTAAGGACATTCTCACACCAGTGAAAACATTCTCAGTGGTAATGCGTGTGAAAATATTCTCACTGATATCGCAGAGCCTAGCATAATGAAGGGAGGAGGCTTGAGTTTAGATCTAGCAATGAATGATGAAGAGATGACAGAGATCATATGATTAAAAAAGAAAAAAAAGTAAAGACATTGTCACACCAGTGAGAATATTTTCACTAGTAATGCGTGTGAAAATATTCTTAGCGGTTCAGAATTTTAAATAGTTATAGAATTTGTTATTTGTTGAGTTATGCTCCGAGCAGTGAACAAATTTCAAATGCCACAAACGTGAAGGCAGAATCTATAAAGCTGAAAAGCAAACCGTTCCTCTATTGGTACAGCATTAAGGTGATGGACGAGATGTAGTTTACGAAAGTAGAGATTAATATGAATGATCTGATGACGAAATACCAACACAATCAGGACTCTACCACCGACGACGAGAAAGAGTATTAGGAGAGAATGGAAGAGTATAACGAGGAGAAGTAATTAGTTCTTGTGCGAAATAGTAGTTTTAGCGCAAGCGCTGTTTTGATCATTTTTTTTGATTGTATTTCCCAGAAGAGATAGCACGGCTCATAAAAAAAATAGGAGAATAACAAGAATTGTCAAGCAATGCAGGGTTTTCCGTAAATCTTTCAATTTACGGCAAATCCGTATAGAATTTGTTTTCTTATAAAATTTGTTTCCAAGAAGTGAACTGAGACGCATTTGTGTACCAACAGCCAGCTAATAATAAAAACAAAAACCTTTTCAGAAGAGGACTCATCACCACGGCGGAAGCCATCGATATATATATCCATGACTCGAACCAATATACAATTTCAACCGTCCTGACCATTTCAGGTTTTTTCGAACTCTATTACTCTACAGAGGTAACTTCAATCTTGGCAACTTCAGCCACGGGATCACCATTCCCATCGACAATCCTCCAAAAGGCTGCGGCCGAGAAGTGCCCGATCTGTGTGGACTGCTGTTTTGCCCACTCGGTGGTGGCGCATTTAGCGGAGTCAGATTGACGCCGCCATCCGCCGGCGGTTCCAGCGATGGCCACAATGGAGCAGGAGGCGTGGCTGCCGCGGCGGGACTTGAACAATTGGAGCAAGAAGGCGGCGGAGGTGTTGTGGCGGTGGCGGTGGTTCTGTTCCCTGGTAGCACCATCGCCGGTTGCACCACCCCGTCGACGCCGTGGCATCGAATGGAAGACCCGGTGGTGCACAGATTGGGGCTGATGATTCTCACATTGTTTAGATAGAAACTCTTCCTGCCATTGTTGGTGATATTGAGCATGAACCCAGGCTTCGCCGTTGGAATAACGGAACCTGTTGGGAAATGAATTAGGTGATCGATTAGCAAAGGCGACGGGATCGATTGCCGGAGTAAGAAATCGGCAACGGTATCAACTGGCATCGGGTTTTTCGCCAGAGTCCGGTCATGGGGCATCAAGAAGGTGACATTGCGCTGAACGAGGCTTGGAAGGGCCATATTGATCAGGACGACGAAGGTGAAGTAGTTGGCTCTCTGCATCTCTTCAATGGCGATGAGGAGGTCTTGGTTTCTGGGAGGAATGGTTGAAGCAGCGGCCGACGAGAAGACGATCAGCGCCGTGAGGACGGCTGAGAGTGGGAGGGCCACCCGATAAGATGCCATTTTTGGGCGCATGGGTTTTCTTCCAAAAGGTGGATGGATGATCATAACCTTCTGAATTTGATCTTATTAGGAACGATTTTTGGCAATCTGGTTCAAGGCTCGTGAACTGGGGTGTTAGCTTGAACATGCGTCTCTGCTGGACTCAACAAGCCAAGTTCATAACTTCTGCATGAATCAGATTTTTTGGGGTAAAGATTGGAATGTCTATGGGACAACCATGAGAATCTTAGGCTTGAAAGCAACAAGATGAGGTTCAATAAGTTCAATGTAAAAACGAGTAGAAAAGGGAAATCATTGATTCAAGTTCAAATTAAATTGATCTTATAAAAACTCAAAAATTAGTTTAAATCTTTTACAAACTCTCCGATGAAACTCGAAAATTTGAAAATTGACTAATAAAAATAGAGTGCCTAAATAGCTTATATATACTTAATTCTTTCTTTTAATCAATATAAGACATCATCATAACATATCATGACACTTTGTAACCAGCAACCCATTCTAAGTCTATTGACACCGGCTCGATAGTAGCTCTTTTTTCTTTTTGATGACTTCACTCGCTTGTCAATATTCCACAACTTAACAAGTTATCTTAATTTAGCCTATAAATTGTATATTCCGTGACTTTGGCCATAAAATATCAGCCATTCGATCTTATACTAAAAAATATTAAGCCATATTTTAATACTAAATGTTATAAATCCTTACGTAAAATTCACTCTTAAAAATGCCTTACAAAAAAAAGGGAGTACCTTTTTATTTTAACCGATGTGAATCAGGTCCGCAATTGTAAAAAAATACACTAATGATTCAAATAATCAACCTTCTAATTCTTAAACTAATTCTAGCTCTC
>JAOTRH010000001.1:10849347-10907071 GCA_034768845.1 Heliamphora exappendiculata
CCCCCCCCCCCCCCCGAATAGCAGAATAAAAAATAGTTTTTCCTTTTTTAATAAAAGTTTTGAATCTTTTGATTACAAAGGTAATAACGAAAAAAATAAAACACATTCACCACAACACATGAGAAATAACGTGAAAACCCTAGGGTATACCCCTGGGATAAAAATCATGGCACCAACACACAATAATCCACTATGAATCAATAAGAGTACAAGAAACACAAAGAGGAATGGATTACAACCATTACCATAATGTAGACTTAACTCAGTTTCTTGACAAGCTCCCCGAGCACCTCATTGATCCCATAGCAACCACGAGCACAACAACTCGATCTTCGCTTGACGACGGCTCCAAGTCAACTCGGCCAAATGTGTGAATGATGTGAAAATGAGTGTGTATGAAAAAGAATGTGATTTTAACAAGAATACACAACCTAAGGTGTTTGAAAGACACTATTAAATGCCCTTAAGTTGCTACAAACTGAAAGAAAGATGATAGAGTAAATGCAAGGCTCCTTAAGAGAGAAAGAAGCCTTTTCAAAAGTTCAGGGGGACTGCAGTTAACCTAATGGACGAGCACTGTTATGCTTATATATAAAAACAGAGCTCAACCAAGATTGGTTGATGAAAAAAGGACTAGGCGCTCAAGCGCCTAGCGAGCGGGTACTGGCGCTCAAGCGCCAATTGAGCGCTTTGTGAGTGCATTGAATTCTCATCAAAACGGGGGTGAAGCGCGTGAACTAGAACAAACGGGGTACCATAGGTGCTCAAGCACCTAGCGAGCGCCCTAAGAGCGCTGCTCAATGGAATTGGGGCGCTCAAGTGCCACACGAGCGCCCTAAGAGCACTCTATACTGGAAAAGGTGACTTTAGGGGCGCTCAAGCGCTTATCGAGCGCTAAGCGAGCACTGCTTACTGGAATATGGGCGCTCAAGCGCTATACGAGCACCTAGCGAGCGCTCAAGCGGGCTCAAGCGCTCTGCGAGCGCCAGAGAGACTTAAGCCTCAAGCAAGCTCTAGGAACCATGCATGCAATTGTGAAAGACATTTTATGCTGAACATAACCTAAACATGCAATGATTGTGCACAAGTAAGGCAAAATACCTTGTCGGGGTTACTGAAAGATATCTAGAACATCCATCGGTGTAAGATCTGACGAAGACAACAACGGAGACACAAGACAGAACATACGACCAAACACAAAACAAAATAGGGGTACAGACTCCGACTATTTTGGTCGAATACCGAAAATAGCGAACAAAACTAACAATCTCCCCTTTTGACATTTTCGGGACAAACCCCCATAAACAGGACAACAGACGCAATACGTGAAAAGAAACAGATACAAAGAGATCCACAAACTCTTAGAACCTAGAGACTAATCATGAGGCAAAAAGACTGCATAATCTGTATAATCACACCAACGCCAACAAAGTGAAGAACAAATAACATGGTATTAAAAGCATGGCTGGAAAAGAAATCACACATCCAATAAAACATATATGCAAAAAGATGATATCACATGCCATGAAGACAAACAAAAGATCATGTATATATATAAATATCATCGCTCTAATAAAAACAGCAGTTTTAAGTACATGGACACAAAAATGATAGGCTGAGAAAGAAAAATACATCAAAAGAGATACATCAAACCTATCTACGTACATAAACTGCTGGATACATCAAAAAGATATACAAGAGAAAGAACAACTACCAACTACTATAAGTTCTCCCCCTTTTTGTCACGAAGACGCTAAGGGGAAAAACAAACAACTAAGCTAGTCCTCGTCCGGAGGTGCCTCATCATCAGTGGTGGCGTAGTCTGCATCGATGCGTTGTTAGATTTGAGCTAGCTGAAGACCGATAGAAGCTAGCTACTCCTAAAAGGCTAGCAGCGTCCTATCATGGGCATCAAACTGAGCCTCGAAGCAGGATAGGTACTGTAGAATCTGAGTCATCGAATCAGCAGGGGGATCGCCAACAGGAGGATTGACCGGTAAAGGTGGGAGAGGGCCAGAAGAGGAGGAAGGCCCAGCACCAGAACTGGATGCAGGAGCCGATGGATGAGTAGGTGGAGGAACATCATATGCGGGTGGAGGAGCTAGAGCAGGGAGAAGAGGACAAAAAGCAGGAATGATGGCCGGATACTCTGGAGCGGCACGCTCTGCAAGAGGAGTGGCAGAGGGATCCATGTCCACATGAGCGGCACTCAGACTCGCGGTCTACAAAGAGATGTCACCCTTGAGGTAGAGCAAAGGCTCCATAGGGATGGTAGGTACGGAATGTGACTGGCAGAACTGGGTGATGAGAGAAGAGAATGGAACACCAGTAGTACCCGAAGGACGCTGGGTGTAAGACTGGATGATGTACCAAATGTGAGAAGGGAGAGTGATAGAATATCCACGACCAATCGCATAAAAGAGATCAGCACGAGGAGTAGTGATGTTGGACGTACGTCCAGTGGGCTCAATGATGGAAGCAACAATCTTATTGAGGGTACGATAGTGAGGGGCAAGGTGGTGCTGTTTAAGGTGAGTGATGTGACTGTAGGCTCCATTAGATAACTATTGGGAGACCTCACCCCGAGAGGGACGAAAGTTAGCACCAAGAGGATACTGAGGAGCCTCGACAAGCGGGACACAGTACAAGGAGACAATGTTCGCTACAGAGAAGGTGAGGTGACGGCCACGAACAGTAGTGGTCAGAGACCACTGCTCACAGTCAACAGCAGAGACGTTCACGTAAAACTAGCGAACCATCTCAGGGAACACCTCACAGTGACCGGAGCCAAGGCCAACCCAACCGTGCAGAGCAAACTGCTTGGCAAGGCCGGTGGAAACGAAGCAGGAGACAAGGACATTCCTCTCGATGAGGATGCCTCGTCTGGTAAGCACCCCATAGGCCATACGGGCCACTGGAGTAGGGAGAGGGTCATAGCCCAAGGAGCGAGGATGAGGCCTCTTCCACCCATGGGACTTAGTCCCAGTGGTGGAGCCTCCTGCAAGGAAGCATAGAAGACTAATAATGCTCATAAGCAGAAGAATAGAAAAACAACAAGAAAGAAGAAAAAGAGAGGAAACCATACCTACGAAAAGGGCAGGAACCAGAGCCATGACAAACGCAAAGAATGCGAAGAACATGAAGAAGACGAAGGAGATGGAGGAGAGGAGAGAGATCTAGAGAGAGAGAATGAGGGAGAGAAATGAGAGAACAGTGAGAAGAAGAAGGGTCGGCTACGCCTTAAAAGGGGCAAAACGTGCACAGGCGCTCAAGCACCATGCGAGCGCGTGTCAGCGCTTGTTTGGTGCTTGAGCGCCTAGTGAGTGCATTTTAAGCTGCCACACACGCATGAGCGCTCAAGCGCATAGCGAGCGCCCAGCGAGTGCCATGCACTAAAAAGTGAGAACAACTCAGTTTTCAAAACCCCACACCTCAAGAGCCTCCCCCTCAACAAGATCAGGCATAATACATGCAACTAGAGAACAACAATCATGAATTTTTTTTGTAATTTCAAAAAAAACTTAACCATGCATAAGCAAATCAAAGGCAGGACTTAGTGGAGAGTCCATACTCGAATTCGAGCACATGAAAGATGAGAGAACATCATGCTATACAAATATCAACATATTCAAGTGATGGTTGCATGCAACAACTTAAGATAAAAATTCTCAAACTCATAACTCTATCAAGTGTAAATAGTGAACTCTGTGGCAGAGGAGCAAGAGATTTGAAGAGATGTAAGAGAGAAGACAATCCAATAACTAAGGTTCAAACACCGATCAAGATAACTTTGAAGTCAAACCGCCTAGCATTTGGACCTTGTGTTATAAGCACAAATCTCAGCCAAAGATAGAGAAAAAGGTCAAGGCACACAGCCATAAAGATATATATATTCATCTTGAGATATGATATTCTTTTTCTTTCCCTTTTTTTTTTATTATTATTTTTATTTATTTGTTTATTTGGAGAATAGGGGAGGCAAAGAGGAGATCCTTCAAAAGACGGTATCACCTAAAGGAGATCAGCAGTATCTCGTAGGTCGTCACAGATATAAGGATGGGTAGTATGACATGAGGGAAAGCAACTTAAGGTAAAGCAAAAATATCGGTCAATCAAGTCACTGTAGGGAGTGGACCTAAGAAGCCAGATCGGATCGACCTTACTACCTCATCAGGACAACATGCTCGAGGAGAGTGTGTGCATAGAGATGAGAATTAGATTTTTAAACATAATATTAAGCATTAGCAAGACTCACAAGAGAGAAAAAATTTGATGCACATGAGGATCCATCAAATAAATATGCAAAATAAGAGTAAGAAGCCACACCTCATCCAAGTCCAAGACATGCGTATGAAGGACAAACATGCAAGCATATAATCAGGCATACAAGCATGCAAAAGAAAAAAAAAATATGACAGAAGAAAGAAAAACAAAGAGAGAATCAGCTCTTAGGAACAGAAGAGATACACCCAAGAGAGTTGCAGAACCCCACATGTTAAACCATAGAGATTAAACTAATAGACATCCTAAGGAATTCAAACCTAGAGAAGTCTAAGGGTTTAGTGAAAATATCGACTTTTTGACCTTGAGTGGGGATAAACTCGAGAGTCACAACACCATCTTCAATAAGATTCTGGATAAAATGATGGCGAATGTTGATGTGTTTGGTGCGGGAGTATTGGACAGGATTTTTTGAAGTATTGATTGTGCTAGTGTTATCACAGGACACAGTCATAGTGCTTTAGGTAAACCCGTAATCCTGAAGCATTTATCTCATCCACAATAACTGAGTGCAACTACTCCCAGCTGCAATATATTCTACTTCAGTAGTGGACAAAGAAACACAATTTTGCTTCTTGCTATGCCAAGCAACCAAGCAGTTACCCAAATAAAAGCACCCTCCCGAGGTACTTTTTCGGTCATCAATATTCCCGGCCCAGTCGGCATCAGAAAAAGCTACAAGATCCGTGTTGGTATCATGAGGATACCACAACCCAAGACTCTTGGTCCCTTTGACATAGCATATAATACGCTTGACGGCGGTAAGATGGGACTCTTTGGGACACGCTTGGAATCGTGCACAAACCCCAACACTAAAAGATAAGTCAGGACGACTAGTGATGAGATACAAAAGACTCCCTGTCATACTTCGATACAACGTGGGATCAATATCTTTCCCTTCGGAGTCTTTTCCAAGTTTGATGCTCGTACTCATGGGAATTCAGGCTTCTTTTCTAAAATCTAAGCCAAATTTCTTGACAATGTCATGGGCATACACAAACTGCGATATAAAAATACCATTTTTCATTTGTCTAACATGAAAACCCAAGAAATAGCTCAATTCCCCAACTAAGCTCATTTGAAATTCATGGCTCATCTTGGCACCAAAATAGTGAGAGTGATGATCCGAAGTGGAGCCAAAGAAAATGTCATTGACATAAATTTCAACAATGAGCAAGTCATCCTCAATTTTCTTTAGGAACAGAGTTCTATCGGCTCCCCCTCGAACAAAGCCAGAATTTAGAAGGTGGTCAGTGAGTCTTTCATACCAAGCCCGAGGGGGTTGTTTGAGACCATAGAGAGCCTTTCTAAGCCTAAAGACATGATGGGGATGATGAGGGTCTACAAACCCTTTAGGTTGCTCAACATTGGCTTCTTCTTTGATGTTTCCATTGAGAAATGCGCTTTTAACGTCCATTTGATATAGTTTGAAGCGAAGGCAACATGCTATAGCAAAGAGGAGTCGAATAGACTTAAGACGGGCAATCGAGGCAAAAGTCTCTTCGAAATCAATCCCTTCAATTTGGGAATACCCTTAGGCAACAAGCCTAGCTTTGTTTCTAACAATAACACCATTTTCATCTCGTTTATTTTTGAAAATCCACTTAGTTTCAATGACGTTGTTATTGCTAGGCCGTTGAACAAGATACCACACTTCATTCCTATCAAATTGTTGAAGCTCTTCTTGCATGGTAATAATCCAATTTTCATCATCAAGAGCTTCTTCTATCTTTTTGGGTTCAATTAGGGAAGTGTAGCACACATAAGTGATTTCATTTTCAGTGTGTACTTTTCTTCTTGTTAACATACCATCCCTAGGGTTCCCAATGACAAGATCGATATGGTGATTCAATTTAACCCTAGCAGATAGTTCTTTGGTAGATGTAGGATAATCTTCATTTTAAGGAGCTTACTCACTTGATACAAGTTCTTCAGCACCCTCGCTCTCTAAAGCAGGTTCATCATAAGACGAGTCAAAAACAGGTTCATTTGGAGAGTAAAACTCTCCCCCTCAAACAAGTGCTACACTTCCTCGCTATTTGACGGACTAGACTGATCTAACGTGGTGTCATCAACCACAACATTAGCTGACTCAACCAGGGTCGAGGTTCTCAGATTAAACACTCGATATGCCCTACTAATGGTAGAGTAACCTAGAAATATCCCCTTATCACTCATAGAGTCAAACTTTCCTAAGGACTCACTATCCCTAATAATGTGACATTTGCTACCAAAGACTCTGAAATATTTGACACTATGTTTCTTTCCATTCCAGATCTCATAGATAGTATGAGAGGTTTCAGGTCTAAGATGGACTCTATTAATGGTATAGCATGCGGTGTTAATCGCCTCAGCCCAAAGATTTCTCGGCACTCTCTTAGCATGCAACATGACCTTTGCCATTTCTTGCAGGGTCCTATTCTTTCGTTCCACAATCCCATTTTGCTGGGGAGTCCGAGGTGTAGAGAATTCGTGTTTAATACCTCTATCATCATAGAATTTCTCCACATTAGAGTTTTCGAACTCCTTCCTATGATAACTTCTGACACAGGTTATGGAGTAACCCTTTTCATTTTGAATCTTTTGGCAAATGATTTTAAAGTACTCAAACGTGTCAGATTTCTCCCTCAAGAATCCTACCCGGGTAAAGCGAGAATAATCATCAACAATAACAAGTATATACTTCTTTCCGCCTAGACTTTCAGTTCTAAAGGGTCCCACAAGATCCATATGCAAAAGTTCAAGAGGTCTTGTGGTGGCAACAAGATTGGTCTTTTTATGAGGACATTTTATTTGTTTTCCTTTTAAACAATCACCACACACAAGGCCCTTGCCACTGGCTAACTTAGGAACACCCTTAATGAGTTCCCTTCCGGTGATTTTAGACAGATCAACAAAATTAATGTGACCTAATCTTTGGTGCCACATTTCTAGTTCATCAAGCAGAATCCTATTGCAAACATTATTAGATTTAGGGACAATGCAATAGCAATTATCTGAAGAACGAGTACCCTTAATAATGCATGCACCAGAGGAGTCAACAATAGAATATCCATTTCGTGTGAATTGAACATTATGCAAGTTATCACAGAATTGTCCTATGCTCAAAATGTTAGCTTTTAGGCCCTCCACATATAGAACCTCATCCAATATAGGAAGGCCATTGGACATGATCACACATTTTCCTATGATTTTTTCTTTATTTTCATCACCAAATGTCACATTTCTCCTAGGGTATTTCTCAAGGAAGACAAATAAAGATTTGTCCCCAGTTATATGTCTGGAACACCCACTGTCTAAGTACCACAAAGAAATATCATGAGTTTTCAAAGTAGTGTGAGCCACAAGGCAAACATTTTCTTTTCTTTTCCAAAAATGTTGATGAGATTGCTTAATGGAAAATCTGACTTCTTATGAGTTATCTTTCTTATTCAAAGGAGCGGGGGATGAGGAATCTTATAACTTGGTCTAACGGGCTTTATGTTTCTAAGAAAAATGGAACTACCAACAACTTTTGCCAAGTGATGAACTTCATCAAGAAGATGGGATGATTGTTTGGCAAGTTCATTAAGATGATCCATAAACTGATTATCATGACTCGCCAGACGAGTTTTAGGTTGATACATTGGTCTTCCCAAGATGAATGGACTATTTAAAGGACTTCTAGAAGTCTTTTTGTTCACGAGCTTAAAACAATTAGGCCGAATGTGGCCGAGAATACCGCATTGATGACAGGTGGGCACCCTTTTTTTCTTACTAACAAATCTCTCACTCTTGATACCTAGATTAGGAGGAGAGGATGATGTGGGAGAGCTGGAAGTACTAACAAAAATAACTTTCTTAGAATCACCAAAAATCTTAGGTTTCAAAGATGGTGGGTCTAAGTACCCTAGAGCGCTCTTATTTCTGAAAGAGGAAGGTAACTCTATGATCCGAGAAGCTACTTCACTCCTCTTCATCATGGAGCTAGATTCAACAAGGTCTTTCTCAATATCAAGAATCCTAGACTTAGCAGCTGTCAACTCGCTTAGGTGTTCAAGTCTTTCTTTCTCAATCTAGGCAAACTTATCAAACAAGTTCGCTTTGTGAGTCTTAAGATTCTCAACTTCCGTGGTCTTTTCACTCACTTCATTTTTTAGGAAGCTCATTTCTTTCTCTAGAGTTCTAAACCTCATCTTGAATTTTAGCTTATCTTTCTTGAGTTTTGGACACTCTTTGACAAGTTCATCATATGCTTCATAGATAGACTCAATCTCATCATCGTCATTATTTTCACCGTCTCCACCAGACTCATCTAGGGACTTGGTGGCTAGAGATTCACCTTGGTCACAACTCACAAGGGAAGAGTCACTGTCGATGGGAAAACTAGAGTGGTTGGAATGTCCTATGCTGACCACTAACACGGCAAAGTTAGATTTATCGACTTTATCCTCAGGATCACACTCATTTAATTCTTCATCTTCACTCTCCTCATCCTAAGTAATAGTAAAACCCCTTTTCTCCTTCTTTTTGTGGGTGTTGGACACTCGGCTTGAATGTTGTGACGCCCTATCCTCTGGGCACGTCGGGACATACATAAATATAAATAAAGGGATATTCTAGCCATTCATTCATATTTATATACGTTAGTTATTACATCATAAAGAAATTTCAAATCATTCAAAGTACTTAATTATTATAGTTTTACTGAGAAATTTCAAAAATTACACTAAGCACAACAAAAACTGAATATAAGAACAAAAACAGAAGTCTCGATTCCTCATAATGCATCAGCGGGATCCACGTGCTCTTGGAACTCACCCTGCTCTTCCAACTCTTCTTCTCCCTCTAGGACGACTTCCTCCAAGAAATCCTCCCTACCAGTGGCACAAATGCCATGAGGCAAGGCCCAGAAGCAAAACACTCTAACCTTCTAACTAAACTCATGGCACAAAATTCACCGCAACACATACTATAAAACACCCAATAAAGTTTATAATCAAGAAGAAAGACAAATTTATGATAGGATAGCAGACAAGTAAGTAATCGTGCATTTATGAAATGCAGATACCCAACCCATCATGCACCCAGATTATAACAGGGATACCACACCGAAAATTACTAGAGTAGACTTTCACGGGTAATTGATTACCAAAGCCATCATCGCACCTCGTTGCGAATAGTAACCACATTGCCTGGCTTCATGCCACAGCTGTTTTATTCAATGGCAACGGCGTGGGGTCCGTGCCATACTCCAGGCCAACAATATCTAATAAACTATTTCTTACACCGGGGACACACCCAGGGTGTATAAACCAAAACTGTATCACCGAGGACGCACCCAGGGTGTAAAAGGGGAATTCATCCCAAGCGATTTGTCCCACCTTAAGACTCGTGATGCCTTCGCCGGTATCAACCTAAAAGTCTAAGTTATCGAAATCAGAATGTTAGCGACGAATCCATGGTGCCCAACAATATCCGTCAAACCATATTAAACACCGGGGACGCACCTAGGGTGTATAAACCAAATTTGTAATACCGGGAATGCACCCATGGTGTACAAGCCAAAATCATTTTAAACACCGAAGACGCACCAAGGGTGTACAAACCAAAATATTTTAAAAAATGACAACCAGGGACGCCATAGACTTAGAATTAATACTGCCCATCCCAACAACGGTTTACACAAATGGACTCCAATATACCAGGATGCAAATGACAATGCTCATAATGTGTACGATTGATATCAAGTGCAACAATTCATAGTATGGCATCAATTAGCATGGCAAAGTTCAAGGTATAACGTGCAAAACATAGGGTACACATATGTGAAGCACATGCTACAATTATCAAGATATGATTTAATATAACAGCAAGGGTTCTAGATAATCATACATTCACTTGAATTACTAATCAACTAATTTAAATAAGTCATCATACAGAAACTCGGGTCTCGTGGCAAAGGGTGTTCGAATCACACTTAACAACTTTTAGGGCCAAAACCAAGTATTAAATTAATAGGGGCAACAAAGTTTTGGGGCATATAGACTTGGAATTAAGTTATGATTTTTAAACACCAATTAGATCAAAATATTTTCTACAACTCTCATGTTTATCACTAAGGTCAAGTCCTAAGCCAAAGGGGTGAACATTTTATCCTAACCAAAAACGGTTCAGCACTTTCTCTAGATTTTTACCAAAAACTAGCTTCTGTTGCTCTCGATTTTGGGGTATCAAATGAAGTTCAAATGACCCTATTTTTTAGTATGTTCTAATTTAACAACTTAACTACAAGTTTGAAGTTTAGAGTTAAGGGTAGTTGTTTGAAACAAGTTAGACTGTTTGGGTAATTTAAAAAGTAGGTTCTGTCTGACGCCAAAACTCAGCTGAGTCGGTTTTGAACAGAGGGTTTAAAATAGTTTTAGGCTTTCATTCAGAAGCTTTAAAGTCTTATTTTTGGGCAAACAATACTTCAGTATGTTATTTACAATGTTCATTTAGACCACTTTTGGAATAGGTCACTAAAAATAGATGTTTTTGGCTATATAAAAATATGTGACAGAATGTTTCTCCTGGGCTAAAAATCAACAGAGATGTTCAAACGGGTTTTGACCTAAAAAAACCTCAGTAGTTTGTTCTCATTTTTTGTGGGTAGATAGATATATATATGTTATATACAACTTTCATATTTCGACTTAATTTCAGATCTCATTCTAAACTAGGGTTTCTAAGTCGGAGGTGTTGAATGGTCAGAAAATGACACATTTTGGTAAAATTGCAATATCTTGAGTTCTGGTTATGCAAAAGAGTTGAAACTAATTTTGGATGAAGGATAACACAAAAAGATAATTCTGTAAATAAAAATTATATTTAGATCAATTTTTTACATTGAGTTATGGTATTTCAAATCTCATGGAAGAAACATCAAAGTCCTTAAAACTCAAGCCTCTTAGGGTTTAGATCTTCTACTTGTGTCGTGTCAAGTTTTTGTTCCATTTCTTTGCATACTTGTGTTTCAAACTTAAATATCAAGACTCCAGCATACTTAGAGATCATTAAACTCAAAGATAATAACATACAACAACATCTCATATCATTCATAATCAAAACAGCCCCTAATTCTTAACTACAACGCCTTTTCGATTCGATTTCGGTTCTTGATTTTTAGAATGTTTAAAGGGATATGTTGAGGGATATTTTGAGGGATCTAAGATGCAAGGTATAGAGATTTTACTTATTTATTTTGAGATATCAAAGAATGATGGAGGATTGATTTGAACTTAGCTTTCGAAAATCTTCTTGGTTTTCTCCTTTTTCCTCTTTCTTCTTCCTCAACTCATGGAACACCTCAAGAACACTCAACCAAAATTTTCTCTCTCTCTCTCTATATGCACGAAATTTTAAAGGGGAGAAGAGGTGTTTGGGCTTAGTTTAAATAGGCAAAGGATAGGGGACAAAGGGGAGACAGAAAGTACACGAAAGGTCTATTTTTTCTTCATTTCATTAAATGTGATTTGAATTTGATTTGAGTTGATTTGATTCTTGGAGGCTAGAATTCAGATTTAGGGAAGCTAAATGTAGCTGAATGGCTGTTTGGGGGGACAAAAATCTGATCCCCCATCAATCAAAAGGTTTATCTCGGTTTTCGTCCCCCTATTGTGCAAAAAAATGCATTAAAAGTTAATTTGGTGCATCTTTTTGGTGTCGTTTTCTACTGAGACTTATTATTTTAATATGTTTATAAGAAATATATTATTTTCATGTATTATCATAGTTTCCATTGCAATTGATTAAATAGATGTACTCTTTTAAGTCAAATTAAGCTATTTTGACAACATAGGATTTTTTAACTTATTTTGTTCTGTATGAACTTCAACAATAATTTGTTTGCTTTTGTTGACTTATAACATTATATTATTAGATATACTACTTGTTCAACAAGTTTGGGTTCATCATAATATTTCATTTAATACATTTCTCATCATCTAAAGCTAAAAAGAAGCAAAAAGATCACTCTTTGGCACATCCCCCAAGGTGGTCGGCCACTAAGGAGCATTTTTGGTATTTTTGATGTTATTTTATCTTTTACTATATAATTGTACTTAAATCCTTAATTTAGGGTATCCATATGTCAAAATTTAGATTTTTAAGGCTTTTTTGCTGTAATAAGGGCAAAACGGTCATTTTACCTTATTTTCTCTGGGTATTAGGATTTTATTGCCTGTGTTTTAGATCTTTTTAGGGTTTTTGGGCTGTACCTAGAGTTTTCAATTCGAGTTAGGGTTCTGAACTCCTTCCGTGTTCTATGGTCTCGTGGACTATCCGTCAGTAACACTTTGGATTTTGGGCTGGTTCTTTACACAGGTCATCATCAACCAGGCTGTTACAACTAGGGTGTGTACCGGGTCGTTACAAACTATCCCCTTAAACAAATTTCGTCCCCAAAATTTCACCCCGTACTTCACTGTGTTAAGGATGATTTACTAACATTATGCCTTCTTGTTTTCCAAAAATTATATCTTTGATTACTTGAGTTGTTCAGGCCGGGCCTATGTGTTCAGCACTTAGCGTAAAGGTTTTCTTGTCCTACTTAACACCTTAAACTAATTACTACCTAATCTTCAAGGACCATGTCACATAACCAACTAGCACAAAAAAGTTCGTATCTCTGTCACGTTAGTTAGCCTGTTCCCATTAACTGTTACTTCTACTTCTGCTGAGTCCATTTGAATTTCTTCTCTAAATATAGCATGACCTAAAAATATCACCCGGGCCAACTAAAATTCACACTTACCAAGGTTTACATACAACTTGTGCTTTCTCAGGATCTACAAAGAATCTTCAAATGTTTCTTGTGTTCCTCTTCACTTTGAGAATATAACTGAATATCGTTTATCAACACAATTACAAATTGATCTAGAAAGCTGCTGAACACCCGATCCATCAAATCCATAATCATAACAGTTACATTTATTAATCTGGAAGGAATCACCACAATTTCATAATGCTTGTAACTAGTCCTAAAGGAAGTCTTGGGTATATCTGACTTCCGCACCTTCAGTTTATGATATCATGATCCTAGTCTATCTTTGAGAATACGTTGGCTCCAAAACACAACTTTCATCGAGTTCAACTTCCACAATCGATCATATGTCTCTAAACTAGCCCACCATTGAAACTGATTCAAACATTCTCCACTTATGTCTAGAAAGACTGTCACTCTACTAAAAATTAACTCATTGCCATATTCAAATGTGCATTGAAGACTACTTCTCGATTAACAATGACTATTAACTCGAAATCACGTCACCTCTTTGTGTTAGACTACTCTAGCCTTACAACCATTACGATTGCCACCGCCACTTGAATCTAATGAGTCACTATGGCTAAACATATTACACAGACTAAACGCTCCCTAGGTATATGCTTACCCATATGAATCCAATTACAACCTTGTTACATATTTCTTTCACGTATGTATCATCCACCCTACAATCCTTTAACCGAACAGTATTAACTCCTGATTATAAAATCTCTTATCATTATCACTCACTCTCTTCACACATTTTTCTTCCGCACAATCGAACCAAGAACCATTTTTGCACTTTAATTATTTTATCTTACCCACATTCTACCAAGACACTCGATTCACTCAAAGCCAATCACAAAAATCATACCTATGAATTTGTATAGTCTCACTTATGCTTCCACTCTTCTCATCCAAAAACTTATTCCTCCCACGTACTCATACTAAGCTGCTATACAACTTCACCAAAAATAACAAAATTATATCACCCTTCAACTTCTCAAACATAGAGTTCACACACTCCCGCAAGAAATTTCATTCTTTATACAGGTAACATCTACTCACCAATCTAAACAAGCTTGCTCTAACTGGTCACATCACAAAAGGTTTCCGAAAACAACTTCCTTGCGACTCACATCGATACCATAATGGAAACAAAATACCAACTCCATAAGAGTTACACATTCTAGACGCCAAACGAATATAAATCGATACTTTAAGAGTCTACCATATGGATAACTTGGTCTATCTAAAATTTGCACTCCACCCCTCAAACAATCTTCAACTTCAATGAGAGTTATCGGTCTTTGAGGTGATCTTGATAATCTTGATGACGAAATCTGTAATTATATGCTTCCATTTTCTCTCTAGTCCTTCCAAGGGTTGCTCCGTTCCTCTTGGATTCTACCGTATGTTCTTGATGTGCTTAGAACGTTGGGTTTGAATGTCCCTTCCAATAACTTGATCGTTTTCTCAGGCGGCTGGTCATTCTAGGTAAAGCGAACATGATAAAAGATACGATTGTGGTAGTTACATAGTCATGTGATCTATTGTGGCTTAGTGGTTAATTCTTCATCAGGTTCCAAATGTTCATTATTGTGATCAAGATTCTTCATTCTCTTATAGAGATGGCAAAAATTCAAACTCTAACTGTAATAACCCAAACTCAGGTATACGAATAGAAAAGAAAGAACATTTAAAAAAGAAACGAAATCTCAAAACCTAAATTCGGTAAGAAGAACCGGCCCGATCGTTTAACCTTTTCAAGCTTAAGACCCGGGATAGAGAGGGTACCACACAAGCAAATATTAAAATCCTAATATTGAGGGTAAGAACTCAAGATTATAAGACCAAGTTGCTTGAGACAAGAGTGAAGCTCAAAAGATCTTAAAAATCTAAATTTTGACACATAAATACCATAAATCAACGATTTAAGTACAATAAAGTAGAAAATGACAAAATAACATCAAAATAACAAAATTAGTCCTCAGTGGCCGACCACCTTGGGAAGAGTGCCAAAAAGTGACTTTTTGCTCTTTTTTTAGCTTAAAATGATGAGAAAGGTGTTAAGTTAAGCATTTTGATGATCCAATGCTTGTTGAATAAGTTATATACATAATAATATGGTGTTATAGGTTAACAAAAGCAAACAAATCATTATTAAAGTTCATACACAATAAAATAAGTCAAAAAGTCAGATATTGCCAAAGTAGCTTAATTTGATTTAAAAGATTACATTTATTTAATCAATTGCTATGAGAATTATGATGATATATGGAAATACTATATTTATCATAAACATACCAAAATAATATGTCTCAATAGGAAAAAACACCAAAAATATACATCAAATTAACTTTAAATGCATTTTCTTGCACAAAAGGGCACGTAAATCGAGGAAAACCCCTTGATTGATGGGGGATCAGATTTTTGTTTCCCCAAACTGGTCCTAGATGAATTCCTCTTCCCCAAGTCTGATTTTTGTCCCCTCAAAGCATACATTCAATTAATTAGCCCATGTGATGGAAGAAAAAAGTACCAAAAAATTTAATGTTTTATCCCCCTTGCTTTCCTATGTAATCCAAGCCCAAACACCATTCTTCCCCCTTGATATTTCGGTGGAGAGAGAGGGAGAAAGACCAGATTCTTAGTGTTCTTGAGGGTCCATGGAGATTTGAGAAAAGAAAGAAGGAGAAGAAGAAGAAGGGATCAGAGAAAGGGGTCTTTGGAGACCATGGTTCCAAAAGCCAAGTCCTTATAGTTTTCCACCATATTTTGACCTCTTAAATAAGTAAGTAAGACCTCTAAATCTTGTATCCAATATCCCTCAAAACATTCCCCCCAACACACCCCTTATGCCCCTCAACAATCAAGAACCGAAATCGAACCGAAAAGGCGTTGTAGTTGGGAACTTAGGGGTTGTTTTGATTATAAATGATATGAGATGTTGTTGTATGTTTTTATCTTTGAGTTTGAATATCTCTAAGGGTGCTGGAGTCTTGATATTTGAGTTAAAATCACAAGCATGAAAAGAAATAGAACAAAAACATGACATGACACAAGTAGAAGACCTAAACCCAAAAAAGCTTGATTTTTAATGACTTTGATGTTTCTGCCCTGAGATTTGAAAGACAATAACTCTTTGTATAAAATTGATCTAAGCAATATTTTTATGTCCAAAGTTATATTTTGGTGTTATCTTTCATTCAAAAGTGGTGTCAACTCATTTGAACCATCAGAACTCGAGATATTGAAATTTTAGCAAAGTGTGTCAAATTATGACAAGTTAACATTCCTGACTTGGAAACCCTATTTTAAAGTGAGATCCGAACATTGGTCAAAACATAACACCTGTAGCCAACATGCATATCCATCAACCCACCAAAAATCAGAACATAATATTGAGGTTTGATACATAAAAACCCCCTTTTAAAATCCCTGTTGAAATTCAGCACCCAAGAAACTTTCTGTCACATATATTTATATGACCCAAAACCCCAACTTTTAGTGATCTATTACAAAAGGGGTCTACATGAACTTTGTATATAACATATTGAAGCATTTAATTCCCAAATATCATATCTTAAAGCCTCGGGATGGTACCTCAAAACCGTTTTAAAGCCTCTGTCCAAAACCGGCTCTGCTGAGTTTTCGTGGCTCACAGAACGCACTTTTTAAAATGGCCAAAAAGTATAACTTGTTCCAAACAACTACCCTTAGCTAAAAACATGAAACTCCTGGGCAACTTGTTAAAGTAGAACATAATAAAAAATGGGATCAATTGGACTTCATTTGATACCCCAAAATCGAGAACAACACAAGCTAGTTTTTGGTAAAAATCTGGAGTAAATGTTGAATCATTTTTGCTTAGAATAAAATGTTCACCCATTTGCCTTAGGATTTGGTCTTAGTCTTAAACATGAGAGTTTTAGAAAATAATTTTATCTAAATTGTGTTTAAAAATCATAATTTAATTCCATGTCTAAGTACCTCAAGTTACTGCGGTACCTTAGAATATAATGGTTTGGAAGAGAGTAATAAATGGTTAAGTTAAATTCTTAAACAAGTGAAGGTTTGGGAAAGTGCCTAGAACCCCTTAAACATAAAAAAAAAAAGTAAACATGGTCCCTAAAACCAAAGAAAATATTCAACGGTCTGAATTATTTTAGTTTCATCAGCTAAAGGGGGGAGGATTCCGTGTTAACGGACAAGTCATGCTTTTCTTGTTAGGCACAGAGATTGTAGAACCCGGGGGTCCTGCTTAGCTTGTTGGGGAAGGCTCCATTCATACGCATATTATGAAAGGTGAGAGTGCTTAACCATTATCTTGAACTTAAGTTATTTAAATGATGCATGAAAATGCTTTGAAGCGCATGTTTTGAACTATGACCAGCTTTGATGATTGCATGAGCCTATTGTTTTCAAATGCCATGATATCTTTAATTCAAATATGCTATCTATGCTATTTTTGAGCTAGCATGATGTTATTATGAAAGTATGGTTAATGTTATGTGATTGTTCCAACGTGCCAAGTTACAAGGATTTTCGGCCCTTTATATCCCATTTTGAGAGAGGTTACCCAACTATGGGTTTTTCATTTGTCCCTTTAAGGGAGGTTTTCTGTTAAGCGGTGGTTTTTACCTTAAAAGCTTTTCGGCTGAGTCCCAAGTTTTAGCACATACCACTCGTGCTTGGTGGAGAGTGGTCCTCATTCCATCACGTTACTATCCGTGCATTGAGAATTGAGGTTGCGGTACCGTCGGAACTCCTGGTCGTGAGGTTGACGACTACTTGGGCGCTGTTGGGGTTTGAGTCTAGATATGAGAAGTGGTCATGCATTTTTAAATTTGTGGTGGTTGAGCCCGGAACATATTTATGTTTGAAATACAAAGAAGATTCTCTATAATCTATGATGTTTTCATGTTCATGCAAATACATCAGTTTCAATATTTTCATGGAAAATGTGATGAACTATTTTTAGAAAGAGTTTTCAATTATCCTTACCTAAGTAACTGTCTTTTCTGTTCATGATAATGCTAAGTGCGCTCTCCTGTAACATCTGTGGTTGCATATATCAGGAACGGCTAAGAGTTGGTCCACCACTGGCGTCATCGAGTAGTTTTGGTTCTGGTGTTGGAATTCGTTTTGGCCAGTCTTTCTTTTGTTTAGTTTTAGTGTTAGCAAAGCTTCATGTATAAGATTTGAAGATTTTTTGACATTTTAGAAGTAATGTATGCCTTGGGATGGTGAATCCTTAGTGACTCATGTTTATCTCTTTTGATATGAAGATATTTGTGGTTGTTTAAGTTTACTCCTTGTCTATCTCTTGGGCTATCGGTCTGTGGCGGGATCTGATCCCTTTGTGTAGTAAGGGTGCCTTACGGGTGCAGGGCGTTAAATTTGGTATTAAAGCCCGGTTTTAGATTCTGTAGACTTATTAGAATGTGGTCTGTGGTGGATCGTAGGTCAAGTGTGTCGTCTCCTGGTCTGTTGAGAATAGTGGTTTAGACCTGGGATTATCATACCTTTGCCTTTGGGTATCTGACTGACTGGCTTTGAGGTCCATTTGGGAAACGCGTTCTGCATACGCAGGGTCCGAATTGGAAGTCTAAGCAAGTTATCATATTAGGGAGATAACCTAGGAGGGGTCTAGTGTTACTGTCAGTTTGCAAAGTTTAAGCAAGTTATCAGATTGGGGATATGACCCAAAAGGAGCCTTGTGTTGATGTCGTCTTGTGAAATCTATATGGGTTATCGGATTAAGGAGGAACACCCTTGTGTCATTAAAACCTTTTGTAGACAGTATGCTCTTATCCTTATATTTATAAGTTGGACTCTTGTGTCGAGCCCTAATAAATACCTTTCTTACAATAGAGAGAAGCATGGAAAACTCAGATGGAGCATCTTTCAACCCGGACCAGGTTAATGAAACGCAGCAAGAAGAATCTCTGCAAGTAAGACCAGTAGAACCTGACCCAACCGATAGGATGTTGGAAGCGCTCGCAAGACTGACAGAATAAAATGCAAGGTGGATTGCAATGCAAGCTGAAAGGAACAATAACTCCCTAATCAAGCAATTCAAGGATTTGGGCGCAAAGGAGTTCATGGGAACCCTTAGCCCCGTAGAAGCAGAAAACTAGTTGAAGGATGCCGTACATATTTTGGATAGGCTAGGGGTAGAGGCTGATGGCAGGATTGACCTCATAGCTTTTATGTTCAGAGGAGAAATGTATCATTGGTGGGAAGCCCCAGAGCAATTACTGACAATGCCGATGCCAGGATTTGAACCTCTTATATGCCAGAGGATTACTTGGGATCGTTTCTTGAGGGCGTTCGACGAACAATACAAACCCATAACCTACAAATATGAGAAGGAGCAAGAATTCATTGACTTGGAACAGAGTAGGATGACTGTAGCAGAATATGAGATGAAATTTACAGAATTGTCACGATATGCCACCCGGCTCTTACCCGATGAGGAGACGAGGTGCAGGAGATTTAAAAAGGGGTTAAGTTTTCCGATCAGAATAAGGATGACGGTTCTTGAAATGAATAACTATGCAAGTTTAGTGAATAAGGCAAAAATGATCGAGAAAGATGTGAAAGAGGGAGAGGGGAGATGAGAAGACTTTAAGAAGTGTAAGTTCGGAAATCTAACTACGAGCAAGACAGCGGAGCAAGGTCCTAGGAGTGGTGCTCCAAGGCCACCGGCTTTCAGAAGCCAGAGTCATCAGTCGACTACGAGAAATTTCAAACCCCGAGGGGACCGAGCTAAGAGGGGAACGTCTGAACGAACAAAGGAGACAAAAACAAATGGTTTCTTCAAATGTGGAGTCCTTGACCACTTTAAGAAGGATTGTCCAAGGATCAACCAGGGAATCGTTTGCTATCGTTGTGGTGAACCGGGGCACATCGCTACTCAATGCGGACATTCTAGACTACCGGCATAATCATCTATAGGAAGTAGAAGAGTGGATGGGCCAATTGGAAGTGCTCATGACAAGAGAAAAGGGCTAATGGAGGCCCCGAGGGTCCCGACACGAGTTTTTGCTATCACACGCCAAGATGCTCAAGTAACGCTTAATGTAGTAACAGGTACACTTACCGCTTTTGATAGAGATGCCTATATTCTTATAGACCCTAGATCAACACACTCGTTTGTATCGCACTTTTTCATAACGCAAGTAGATACTATAAGGATGGAACCACTTGATTACATGATAACCATAGCTACACCTATAGGAGAAGAACTGGAAATTAAAAGTGTATGTAGAGATTGTGTGTTGAAAATAGAAGATAAGGAGATGTTGGTAGATTTAATGCCTTTTGTTATGTTTGAATTTGACTTGATTCTTGGGATGGACTGGTTGTCATCCTACCATGTGTCGCTAGACTATTTTAAGAAAAGAGTTAGCTTTAGGAAACCTGGAGAGGAGGAATTTATTTTTCAAGGGGACAAGAGTAGAACACCTATCCGGATCGTGTCGGCCATAAAAGCTTCGAAGATGTTGAAAGGGGGCTGCCAGGGGTTTTTGGCACCTGTGATAGACGTAGAGATGGAAGAAAAGAAGCTTTCGAAAGTACCAGTTATTTGTGAGTTGCAAGATGTTTTCCCAGATGATTTACCAAGATTACCCACAAATTGAGAAGTAGAGTTTACGGTCAATCTTTACCCGGGCATAGTGCCCATATCTATTCCTCCCTATAGAATGTCGCAAGTTGAACTGTTAGAGTTGAAAGAACAATTACAAGAATTATTAGAAAAAGAATTCATCCGACTTAGCGTCTCATCATGGGGAGCACCTATTTTATTTGTGAAAAAAAAAGATGGAACACTGAGGATGTGTATCGACTATCGACAATTGAATAAGGTGACCGTTAAGAACAAGTATCCTTTGCCTAGGATAGATGACCTGTTTGACCAATTGAAAGGAGCTAGAGTGTTCTCAAAAATAGACTTGAGGTCAAGATACCATCAATTGAAAGTGCGGGAGTCAAATGTACCCAAGACTACCTTTAGGACCCGTTACAGGCATTATGAATTGGTGGTGATGCCTTTCGGGTTAACAAATGCGCCTGCGGAGTTTATGGACCTGATGAATTGAGTGTTTAGAAGTTTTCTAGATTAATTCGTAATTATATTCATAGATGACATTCTGATATACTCTTGGAGTGAGAAAGAACACAGAGAACATTTAAAAATTTCATTGCAAACCGTGAGGAAACACAAGTTATATGCAAAATTTAGTAAGTGTGAGTTTTGGTTGGATCAGGTGGTGTTTTTAGGTCATGTTATATCTGGAGAAGGAATTCAAGTGGACCCATCAAAAGTGGAAGCCGTAGTTAATTGGAAAAGGCCGACCAGAGTGACAGAGATACTAAGCTTTTTGGGGCTAGCTGGTTATTACCGGCGTTTTATTCAAGCCTTTTCCCTGATTGCGAAACCTTTGACTCGACTGACTCAGAAAGATGTCAAGTTTGAATGGTTCGACGGATGCGAACGAAGTTTTCGAGAGTTAAAGTCCAAACTGGTGTCAGCGCCTGTGCTTACCCTTCCGTCAGGCAGCGAGGGCTTTGTTATTTATAATGATGCGTCACACCAAGGTTTGGGTTGCGTTTTGATGCAACACGGGAAAGTTATCGCCTATGCGTCCAGACAATTAAAACCTCATGAGATGAATTACTCTACCCACGATCTAGAGTTAGCCGCAATCGTCTTCGCGCTTAAGATATGGAAACATTATTTGTACGGCGTTCCTTGTGCGATCTTTACGGACCATCAGAGCTTGAAGTATACTTTCACTCAAAAAGAGCTGAACTTGAGGCAAAAGAGATGGATGTAATTAATTAAGGATTATGATTGCATGATTCACTATCATCCGGGGAAGGCTAACGTCGTGGCTGATGCCCTAAGTCAGAAATCATTAGGAAGAATAGTGCATCTACGAGAGGTACGAGCTGATTCTTTTTCTAAAATGCGAACACTTAGAACCCACCTTGCCAAAGGAAAGAATGGAGGACTATTAGCAACTCTGAGCATAAGACCAACTTTATTAGATTAAATTCGAGCAGCTCAATTGGCTGATAATCAAGTAGACAAGATAAGGGCAGAAGCGACAGCTAAGGGAAAGACAGAATTTGAAGTTCGAGATGGCGTATTGTGGTTCGGTCATAGATTGTATGTGCCCAATAATGGGGAGTTAAGAAGGCAGATCTTAGATGAAGCACATAACTCGACAAACACCATGCACCCGGGAAGTACTAAGCTGTATAGAGATTTAAAGGAAAGATACTAGTGGAGTGGGATGAAGAAGGACGTAGAGAATTTTGTGACGAGATGTTTAGTATGCCAGCAAGTTAAGATTGAACACCAGAAGCTGGCAGGATTACTACAGCCGTTACCTATACCCGAGTGGAAGTGGAAACATATTACCATGGATTTCGTAACTGGACTCCCTCGAACACCCAAAGGGAATGATGCTATTTGGATAATTGTGGACAGGCTGACGAAGTCAGCTCACTACCTACCAATAAAAATGACATTTTTGATTGATCGATTTGCACGGCTTTATATTGATGAGATAGTTAGGCTACACGAAGTACCAGTTTCTATAGTATCAGACAGAGACCCACGTTTTACGTCCAGGTTTTGGCCTAGCTTACAAGAAGCATTGAGAACTACCCTAAAGTTTAGCACAGCTTTCCATCCGCAGACCGACGGTCAATTAGAGAGGACAATTTAGACCTCAGAAGATATGCTTAGAGTATGCATTCTAGACTTCGCTGGAAGCTGGGAGGAACACTTGTCGTTGACCGAGTTTGGATATAACAATAGTTTTCAGTCAACTATAGGGATGGCCCCTTAAGAAGCATTGTACGGTAGAAAATGTCAAAGCCCAATTTGTTGGGAAGAAGTCGGAGAAAGGAAGTTGCTTGGACCTGAGATAGTTCAAATTACCACTGACAAGATTAAGTTGGTCCGAGAAAGATTGAACCAATCGCAAGATAGGCAAAAGAGTTATGCAGATAATCAGAGATGCGACCTAGAGTTTATAGTTGGGGACCGTGTGTTCCTAAAGATATTGCCATGGAAGGGAGTAATGCGATTTGGCAAAAAGGGAAAACTGAGCCCTCGGTACATTGGACCATATGAAATTATTCAGAGAATTAAGAGCACAACATATCAACTAGCCCTGCCACCAGATTTAGCAAGACTGCACGACGTATTCCACGTTTCAATGCTGAGGAAATACATACTAGACCCTTCACATGTGTTGACAATGTAGCCTATTGACATGAAGTCCGACCTCACATATGAAGTGAAGCCAGCAGGGACACAAGATAAGAAAGAACAAGTTCTGAGAAGCAAGGTCATTTCCTTTAGTAAAAGTGTTATGGCGTAGTCATGTAGTGGAAGAAGCCACGTGGGAGCGAGAAAAGGATATGCGAAAGAAGTACCCACACCTCTTCTTGCAAGGTATGCAAATTTCGAGGATGAAATTTCTTAAAGGATGGTAGATTGTAATAACCCGAACTCAGGTATACGAATAGAAAAGAAAGAACATTTAAAAAAGAAATGAAATCTCGAAACCTAAGTTCGGTAAGAAGAACCGGCCCTGACCGTTTAACCTTTTTGAGCTTAAGACCCAGGATAGAGAGGGAACCACACAAGCATTTATTAAAATCCTAATATAGAGGGTAAGAACTCAAGGTTATAAGACCAAGTTGCTTGAGACAAGAGTTAAGTTCAAAATGTCTTAAAAATTTAAATTTTGACACATGAATACTATAAATCAAGGATTTAAGTACAATAAAATAGAAAATGAAAAAATAACATCAAAAATGACAAAAATAGCCCATAGTAGCCGACCACCTTGGGAAGAGTGCCAAAAAGTGACTGTTTGCTTTCTTTCAACTTAAAATGATGAGAAAGGTATTAAGTTAAGCATTTTGATGATCCAATACTTGTTGAATAAGTAATATACATAATAATATGGTGTTATAGGTTAACAAAAGAAAACAAATCATTAGTGAAGTTCATACACAACAAAATAAGTCAAAAAGTCATATATTACCAAAGTAGCTTAATTTGACTTAAAAGATTACATCTATTTAATCAATTGCTATGAGAATTATAATGATATATGGGAATACTATATTTATTATAAACATACCAAAATAACAGGTCTTAGTAGAAAAAAATACCAAAAAGATACATCAAATTAACTTTTAATGCATTTTCTTGCACAAAAGGGCACACAAATCGAGAAAAAAACCCTTCATTGATGGGGGATCAGATTTTTGTTCCCCAAAACTGGTCCTAGCCGAATTTCTCTTCCCCAAGTCTGATTTTTGTCCCCTCAAAGCTTACATTCAATTAATTAGCCCATGTGATGGAAGAAAAAAGTACCAAAAAATTTAATGTTTTATCCCCCTTGCTTTCCTATGTAATCCAAGCCCAAACACCATTCTTCCCCCTTGATATTTCGGTGGAGAGAGAGGGAGAAAGACCAGATTCCAAGTGTTCTTGAGGGTCCATGGAGATTTGAGAAAAGAAAGAAGGAGGAGAAGAAGAAGGGATCCAAGAAAGGGGTCTTTGGAGGCCATGGTTCCAAAAGTCAAGTTCTTATAGTTTTCCACCATCTTTTGACCTCTTAAACAAGTAAGTAAGACCTCTAAATCTTGTATCCAATATCCCTCAAAACATTCCCCCAACACACCTCTTAAGCCCCTCAACAATCAAGAACCGAAATCGAACCGAAAAGGCGTTGTAGTTGGGAACTTAGGGGCTGTTTTGATTATGAATGATATGAGATGTTGTTGTATATTTTTATCTTTGAGTTTGAATATCTCTAAGGGTGCTGGAGTCTTGATATTTAAGTTAAAATCACAAGCATGCAAAGAAATAGAACAAAAACATGTCACAAGTAGAAGACTTAAACCCTAAAAGGCTTGATTTTTAAGGACTTTGATGTTTCTGCCCTGAGATTTGAAAGACAATAAATCTTTGTATAAAATTAAAATAAGCAATATTTTTATGCCCATAGTTATATTTTGGTGTTATCTTTCATTCAAAAGTGATTTCAACTCATTTGAACCACCAGAACTCGAGAAAGTGAAATTTTACCAAAGTGTGTCAAATTATGACAAGATAACATTCCTGACTTGGAAACCCTATTTTAAAGTGAGATCCAAACATTGGTCAAAACACAAAACTTGTAGCCAACATGCATATCCATCTACCCACCAAAACTCAGAACAAAATATTGAGGTTTGTTACATAAAAACCCCTTTTAAAATCCATGTTGAAATTCAGCACCCAAGAAACTTTCTGTCACATATATTTATATGACCCAAAACCCCAATTTTTAGTGATCTATTACAAAAGTGGTCTACATAAACTTTGTAGATAACATATTGAAGCATTTACTGCCCAAAAATCAGACCTTAAAGCCTCGATATGGTATCCTAAAACCATTTTAAACCCTCTGTCCAAAACCGGCTCTATGAGTTTTGGTGGCTGACAGAACTTACTTTTTAAAATGGCCAACAAATATAACTTGTTCCAAACAACTACCCTTAGCTCAAAACATGAAACTTGTAGGGAACTTGTTAAATTAGAACATACTAAAATATGGTCTCAATTGGACTTCATTTGATACCCCAAAACTGAGAACAACATAAGCTAGTTTTTGGTAAAAATCTGGAGTAAATGTTGAACCATTTTTGCTTAGAATAAAATGTTCACCCATTTTTCTTAGGATTTGGTCTTGGTATTAAACATGAGAGTTGTAGAAAATAGTGTTATCTAAATGGTATTTAAAAATCATAATTCAATTCCATGTCTAAGTACCTCAAGTTGCTGCGGTACCTTAGAATACAATGGTTTGGAAGAGAGTAATAAATGGTTAAGTTAAATTCTTAAACAAGTGAAGGTTTGGGCAAGTGCGTAGTACCCCTTAAACATAAAAAGAAAGTAACCATGGTCCCTAAAACCAAAGAAAATATTCAACGGTCTGAATTATTTTAGTTTCATCGGCTAAATGGGGGAGGATTCTGTGTTGACGGACGAGTCGTGCTTTGCTTGTTAGGCACGGAGATTGTAGAACCCGGGGGTCCTTCTTAGCTTCCTGGGGGAGGCTTAGTTTATATGCATATTATACAAGGTGAGAGTGTTTAGCCATTATCTTGAACTTAAGTTATTTAAATAATGCATGAAAATGCTTTGAAGCACATGTTTTGAACTATGGCCAGTTTTGATGATTGCATGAGCCTATTGTTTCAAATGCCATGATGTCTTTAATTCAAGTGTGCTATCTATGCTATTTTTGTGCTAGCATGATGTTATTATGAAAGTATGGTTAATGTAGTGTGGTTGTTCCAACGTGCCAAGTTACAAGGGTTTTTGGCTATTTATATCCTATTATGAGGGAGGTTACCCAACTATGCGTTTTTCATTTGTCCCTTTAGGGGAGGTTTCCCGTTAAGTGGGGGTTTTTGCCATAAAGGCTTTTGGGCTGAGTCCCAAATTTTAGCACATACCACTCGTGCTTGGTGGAGAGTGGCCCTCATTCCCTGACCTTGCTATCCGTGCATTGAGAATTGAGATTACGGTACCGTCGGAACTCCCGGTCGTGAGGTTAACAACTACTTGGGCACTGTTGGGGTTTGAGTCTAGATATGAGAAGTGGTCATGCATTTTTAAATTTGTGGTAGTTGAGCGAGGAACATATTTATGTTTGAAATACTGAGAAGATTCTGTATATTCTGTGATGTTTTCATATTTATGCAGATGTATCAGTTTTTATATTTTCATGAAAAATGTGATGAACTATTTTTAGAAAGATTTTTCAATTATCCTTACCTAAGTAACTGTCTTTTCTGTTCGTGATAATGCTAAGTGCGCTCTCCTGTAATCTCTGTGGTTGCAGATATCAGGAACGACTAAGAGTTGGTCCACCACAGGCGTCATCGAGTAGTTTTGGTTCTAGTGTTGGAATTTGTTTTGGCCAGTCTTTCTTTTGTTTAGCTTTAGTGTTGGCAAAGCTTCATGTATAAGATTTGAAGATTTTTTGACCTTTTAGAATTAATGTATGCCTTGGGATGGTGAATCCCTAGTGACTCAAGTTTATCTCTTTTGAAATTAAGATATTTGTGGTTGTTTAAGTTTACTCCTTGTTTATCTCTTGGGATGCCGGTCTGTGGTGGGATCTTATCCCTTTGTGTAGTAAGGGTGCCTTACGGGTGCGGGGCGTTACACTAACACTTCAGTGGGAGGGTTGGCCCGACTATCGATGTATATAAATGTACTTCTTTCGCAAGTGTACTAAAGTTATCATGAGTTCGAGGCTATTTTTCGTTTTTACTACCGGTATGAATCTTTTACTTCTTGGTTTATCGGATGGGTGGGTCGGCTATATACAAGTCTGGAGAAGGTTAAATTGTACTATGTGGTGGTGTCGCGAATCCTTTGATGTAAAGCTGTCGTTTCTAACTTTGGATTGCTGACGGCCTAGTTCTTATTTGTCGGAACCTTTGAAAAGATATAGTTAATTGAATAAGCCCTTACTTAACTATTTCTTGCAAACGGGATCCACGATCTTCAAAACTTTATTAAACGCGGACGTTGATAGATATTCTAAGCCGTGACATCATGAAGAAATCTACTTCACGCTTGAAGAGGTGTTAGGAGGTTTTCGTGCGTCATCTCAGTTTTTCGTAAAAATGCTAAGGCCTAATGATGTAATATCCTGACGATCGTTGTTACTCATAGATTTATGGGGCAAAGTTTTGAAGGTTGACAGTCAAAAACACGCGCAAGGTTAGAACAGTTTAGGGTGGAACCTAAGTGTTTCAAAGATAGGTTGGATGAGGTCAAATGGTCATGGTTAAGAAAATTATCATTAACACAAATTGGGTGGTCATTTAGGGTTCAAATGTAGGAGAAACAAGAAGAGGATAATTAATAGTACTTTAAACAAGTGTCCCCGGAACTAATCCAGTACAATCAGATTATGAAAAAGGAGATATCAAAAGGGGCAGCCTAACTAGATACTTTGCCCTGAAGTTACGTCGGCCTATCGTACTTCAATTCAAGCATCCAAGTCGACTTCCCAGGTTGGGATTTCACGAATGTACAAAGAATTCGCAAAATTACTGCAATAGATTGTGGTTTCAAAGTCGAGAGAAATGAACGATGGAAAAAGATTTTATCAACGTCGAATGTTTGAAACAGGTACTTAACAAAGAATTGATATCAAGTTCTTCAAGAGAAGAGTTAGTTCAAGTATGATAACTCGAATCGGAGGTGAATCAATATGCGAATACCGGTCATTATCGAGGCATGAAAACTTTGAGGACAAGTGTATTTTCTAGAGTTGAATTTCTAATAGGGTTCTCAACAAGACTTGGGTGCATAAAAGTTACTGACGAACGACACTTGACGGTACCATTGAGGACTGATGATATAAGAGGGATGAACATAAAAAAGAATTTCAAAAAGCTAAACCCAAGGCTTGGGGTAAACGAGGAAAGAACTTATATGGATGAAGTCGCGGGGTTTTAACGGTGTCTCTCAAGGTGATATCTAAAACTGCTTCTAGTGCGCACTCCTGTCTACCCCCCTTAAAATAGGATAACTTGTTGCATGAATCTTCGATCTTTGATCTCGATGGCCATACCTATCCTTCGCATGTAGAGTCCTTGCTGTTTCTGAACTCGGTATCGTCTTGACGTGACTCGTTATAAGACTCAGGCATAAAAGATTTTAGTTTTTTTATAATGTATAGATGATAATTATTATTAATATAACGCATCCTATAGAGCTCCAACGCGATGGAATGCATGGTTTCCCATAATCCAAGGCCTGAAGGTTCATTAAGACTAAGCTCTGATACCAATTGTGACGCTCCGTCCTCTGGGCACGTCGGGACATACATAAATATAAATAAAAAGATATTCTAGCCATTTATTCTATTTACATAAGTTAGTTATTACATCATAAAAGAGTTTCGAATCATTCAAAGTACTTAATTATTACAGTTTTACCGAGAAATTTTAAAAATTACACTAAGCACCGGAAAAACAGAATATAAGAACAAAAGCAGAAGTCTCGATTCCTCATAATGCATCAGCAGGATCCACGTGCTCTTGGAACTCAGCCTATTCTTCCAACTCTTCTTCTCCCCCTAGGACGACTTCCTCCAAGAACTCCTCTCTACATGTGGCACGAATGCCATGACTCAAGACCTAGAAGCAAAACACTCTAACCTTCTAACTGATCTCAGGCACAAAATTCATCGCAACACATACCATAAAACAACCAATACAGTTTATAATCAAGAAGATAGACAAATTTATGACAGGATAGCAGACAAGTAAATAATCATGCGTATATAAAATGTAGATGCCCAACCCATCATGCACCCAGATTATAACAGGGATTCCACGCTGAAAATCACCAGAGTAGACTTTCACGGGTAATTGATAACCAAACCCATCATCGCACCTCGTTGCGAAAAGCAACCACGTCACCTGGCTTCATCCCACATCTGTTTTACTCAATGGAAATGGCGTGGGGTCCACGCCATACTCCAGGCCAACAATATCCAATAAACCATTTTCTACACCGGAGACGCACCTAAGGTGTGTAAACTAAAACTGTATCACTGGGGACGCACCCAAGGTGTACAAGGGAAATTCATCCAAAGCGGCATGTCCCACCTTAAGACTCATGATGCTTTCGCCGGTGTAAACTCGAAAGTCCAAGCTATCGAAATCAGAATGCTAGCGACGAACCTATGGTGCCTAACAATATCTGTAAAATTATTTCAAACACCAGAGACACACCCAGGGTATATAAACCAAATTTGTAACACCGGGGACGTACCCAGGGCGTATAAGACAAAATTATTTTAAACACCGGAGACGCACCCAGGGTATACAAACCAAAACATTTTAAAAAATGGCAACCAGGGACGCCCTAGACTTAGAATCAATACAGCCCATCCCAACAACGGTTTACACATATGGACTCCAATATGCCATGATGCAAATGACAATGCTCATAATGTGTACCATTGATATCAAGTGCAACAATTCATAGTATGGCATCAACAAGCATGGCAAAGTTTAAGGTATAACACGCAAAGCATAAGGTACACGTATGTGAAGCACAGGTTACAATTCTCAAGATATGATTCAATATAACAGTAGGGGTTCTAGATCATCATACATTCACTTGAAACACTAATCAACTAATTCAAATAAGTCATCATGCAGAAACTCGGGTCTCATGGCAAATGGTGCTCGAATCACACTTAACAACTTTTAGGGCCAAAACCAAGTATTAAATTAATAGGGGCAACAAAGTTTTGGAGCATCTAGACTTGGAATTAAGTTATGATTTTTAACCACCATTTATATCAAAATGTTTTCTACAACTCTCATGTATATCACTAAGACCAAGTCCTAAGGCAAAGGGGTGAACATTTTATCCTAAGAAAAAACGGTTCACCACTTTCTCAAGATTTTTACCAAAAACTAGCTTCTGTTGCTCTCGATTTTGGGGTATCAAATGAAGTCCAAATGAGCCCATTTTACCAAAAACTAGCTTTTGTTGCTCTCGGTTTTGGGGTATCAAATGATATCCAAATGAGTCCATTTTTTAGTATGTTCTATTTTAACAAGTTCTCTAGAAGTTTTATGTTTAGATCTAAGGGTAGTTGTTTGAAACAAGTTTGACTTTTTGGACAATTTAAAATGTAGGTTCTGTCAGCCACCAAAACTCAGGAGAGCAGATTTTGAACAGAGAGTTTAAAATGGTTTTGGGGTATCATCCCGAGGTTTTAAGGTCTGATTTCTGGGAATAAAATACTTTAGTATGTTAGCTATAATATTCATGTAGACCATTTTTAGAATATGTCACTAAAAATAGATGTTTTGGGTTATATAAAAATATGTAACAAAATGTTCCTCGAGGGCTAAAAATCAATAGAGATTTTAAAAGGGGTTTTGACCTATCCAACCTCAATATTTTGTTCTCATTTTTGGTGGATAGATGGATATACATGTTATCTACAACTTTCATATTTTTACTAAAGTTCAGATCTCATTCTAAGCTAGGGTTTCTAAGTCGGAGGTGCTGACTGGTTAGAAAATGACGCACTTTGGTAAAATTGCAATATCTTGAGTTCTGATTATGCAAATGAATTAAAACCAATTTTGGATGAAGGATAACACAAACATATAACTCTGAAAATAAAATTCATGTTTAGATCAATTTTGTACATTGATTTATGGTATTTAAAATCTCAGGGCAGAAGCATCAAAGTCCTTAAAAATCAAGCCTCTTAGGGTTTAGATCTTCTACTTGTGTCATGTCAAGTTTTTGTTCCATTTCGTTGCATGCTTGTGTTTCAAACTTAAATATCAAGACTCCAGCACACTTATAGATCATCAAACTCAAATAAACAACATACAACAACATCTCATATTATTCATAATCAAAACAGCCCCTAATTCTTAACTACAACGCCTTTTCGATTCGATTTCGGTTCTTGACTTTTAGAATGTTTAAAAAGATGGGTTGTGGGATATTTTGAGGGATCTTAGATACAAGGTTTAAAGGTTTTACTTACTTATTTTGAGAGATCAAAGAATGGTGGATGATTGATTTGGATTTAGCTTTCGAAAATCTTCCCGGTTTCCTCCTTTTTCTTCTTTCTTCTTCCTCAACTCATGGAACACCTCAAGAACACTCAACGAAATTTTTCTCTCTCTCTCTATATGCACGAAATTTTAAAGGGGAGAAGAGGTGTTTGGGCTTAGTTTAAATAGGCAAAGGATAGGGGACAAAGGGGAGACAGAAAGTACACAAAAGGTCTGTTTTTTCTTCATTTCATTAAATGTGATTTGAATTTGATTTGAGTTGATTTGATTCTTGAAGGCTAGAATTCAGATTTAGGAAAGCTAAATGTAGCTGAATGGCTGTTTGGGGGGACAAAAATCTGATCCCTCATCAATCAAAAGGTTTGTCTCGATTTTCGTCCCCCTATTATGCAAAAAAATGCATTAAAAGTTAATTTGGTGTATCTTTTTGGTGTCTTTTTCTACTGAGACTTATTATTTTAATATGTTTATAAGAAATATATTATTTTCATGTATTATCATAGTTTTCGTAATAATTGATTAAATAGATGTAGTTTTTTAAGTCAAATTAAGTTATGTTGACAACATAGGACTTTTTGACTTATTTTGTTGTGTATGAACTTCAACAATAATTTGTTTATTTTTGACACTATATTATTAGGTATATTACTTGTTCAACAAGTTTGGGATCATCTTAATGCTTCATTTAATATATTTCGCATCATTTAAAACTAAAAAGAAGCAAAAAGGTCACTTTTTAGCACATCCCCCATGGTGGTCTTCCACTAAGGGGTATTTTTGGCATTTTTATGTTATTTTGTCTTTTACTATATAATTGTACTTAAATCCTTGATTTAGGGTATTCATATGTCAAAATTTGAGTTTTTAAGGCTTTTTGCTGTACTAAGGGCAAAACGGTCATTTTACCTTATTTATGAGGATTTTGATTTTCAGTTCATTATTTCATAATATTTACTTCATTTAGAATGTTAGGAGATTCTCTGGGTGTAAGGGTTTTATTGTCTATGTTTTGGACCTTTTTAAGGTTTTCGAGCCATACCTAGGGTTTTCAATTCAAGTTAGGGTTCTGAACTCCTTCCGTGTTCTATGGTCTCGTGGAATATCCGTCACTAATGCTTAGGATTTTGAGATGGGTCTTTACACGGGTCGTTATCAACTGGGTTGCTACAACTAGGGTGTGTACCGGGTCATTACAAATGTGATCAAACCCATGGTATTCGTGACACTAGATCCCTTGAGGTTTCTTAGAATTAAAGGAGGTATTACGTTTGTCACTACCACTTGTGGTGAATTTTTTACTCGAGAAAGATAACTTGGGGGAGGAAGGGTTAAAACTGTTCTCCTTTTTTAACCTAACAAACTTTTGAAACTTTTTAGCTAGCATGGCCAATTCTTCTTCTTCATCATCATCCTCTTCTTCATCATTGCTTTCATGGGTGTCAACATGGGAGAATTTCAGGGCTGTGCCTTTGCTAGAGCTAGAAGAAGTTTTCTTAGATGACAAGTGGTTGATTTCGTAGGTTTGGAGTTTGCCTACCAGTTCTTCAACCTTCATAGAGTCAATGTCATGGCTCTCCTCTATGGTGGTGACTTTAGCCCTAAACTTCTCCAGTAGGAACCTAAAAATTTTACAAACAACCTTAGATGAGGAAAGGGGCTCACCTAGACTGAAAAAGGAATTAACGATCTCGCTAAGTTTGCCATAGAATTGGTCAAAAGTCTTATGATCGGCCATACGCAATTCTTCAAACCTAGTGGTCAACATTTGGAGTTTTGAGATTTTCACAGTTTGAGTGCCCTCATGCGTGACTTGCAAGATATCCCAAACCTCTTTCGCAGTGTCACACTATGAGATATGACTAAACTCACTGGGGCTAAGGGCATTGTGAATAGTACCTAGAGCCTTGTAATTAAAGTCGGAATACTCATTGTCAACTTGGGTCCACTCGGTGTCAGTTTTTAACCTAACAACTTTGGTAGTGGCATCTTCCATAGTGGGGGCTTCGTATCCGTGGAGAACAGATCTCCAAATTTTAATTTTCATGAAATTTAGGAAAGCCTTCATCTTAGCCTTCCAATAGGGATAGTTATTGCCATCAAAATAGGGAGGGCTAGTGGTGGAGGTACCCTCTCTACCTAACTCAGAGGTCATGGCTCCTAAAAGATCTAACTCTGGCGGTTAAGCCAATTAAGAGAAAATCTTGCTCTGATACCAATTGAAAAAGCTAACAAGCTTAAGGATAGAGTCTAGAGGGGGGGGTGAATAGGCTAATAAAAATTAATTTTTTCTTTTTAATGAAAGTTTTGAATCTTTTGAGTACAAAGGTAATAACCAAAGAAATAAAATACATGCATCACAACACATGAAATATAATGTGAAAACCCTAGGGTATACCCCCAGGATAAAAATCACGGTACCAACACACAATAATCCACTATGAATCAATAAGAGTACAAAAAACACAACGAGGAAGGAATTACAACTATTACCATAATGTAGACATAACTCAAGTTCTTGATTAGCTCCCCAAGCACCTCATTGATCCAATAGCAACCACGAGCACAACGACTCGATCTCCATTTGACGATGGGTCCGAGTCAACTCGGCTAAGTGTGTGAATGATGTAAAAATGAGTGTGTATGAAAAAGAATGTGGTTTTGACAAGAATACACAACCTAAGGTGTTTGAAAGACACTATTAAATGCCCGTAGGTTGCTACAAAATGAAGGAAAGAAGATGGAGTAAATGCAAGGCTCCTTAAGAGAGAAAGAAGCCTTTTTAGAAGTTCAGGGGGACTCCAGTTATCCTAATTAACGAGCACTGCTAAGCTTATATACGAAAACAGAGCTCAACCAGGAATGGTTGATGGAAAAAGGACTAGGCATTCAAGCGCCTAGCGAGCGCTCAGCAAGCACATACTGGCGCTCAAGCGCCAATCGAGCGCTTTGCGAGCGCATTGAATTCTCATCAAAATAGGGGTCAAGCGCGTGAACTAGAACACACGGGGTACCAGAGGCGCTCGAGCGCCTAGCGAGCACCCTAAGAGCGCTGCTCATTGGAGTTGGGGCGCTCAAGCGCCTAGCGAGCGCCTGGCGAGCGCTCATGGGTGCTCAAGCGCTCTGCGAGCGCCAGAGAGACTTAAGCCCCAAGCAAGCCCTAGGAACCATGTATGCAATTGTAAAAGACATTTTATGCTAATCATAACCTAAACATACAATGATTGTGTGCAAGTGAGGCCAAATACCTTATCAAGGTTACCAAAAGATGTCTAGAACGTCCACCGGTGCAAGATCTGACGAAAATGAGAGCAGAGACACAATATAGAACATACGACCAAACACAAAACAAAATAGGGGTACAAACTCCAGCGATTTTGGTCGAATACCGAAAATAGCCAACAAAACTAACAGAGCTCATCTTCACATCCTAGCGAGTGTAGAATTGAATACCTCCCAAACAATGAAAAAATCAAATAAAAACTACTGAGGACCAAAATAGCACCTCCCAAACAACGGGAACTTGGGGCTCACATTCAGTACTTGTGTGATTTAAGCATAAACCACTAATTCAGTTTATCCACAGGTCCCACCACCAATTCAAAGATAGGGTCGAGGGTCCCACACCTCAAACAACTGGAAGCTCATTAATTTCCCAATGTTCTGAAAAGGTAGGCACGAAAGCCCACACACAAAACCATTTGCATTACAAATGATGTAAAAAGATTAGATTCCAGCTATAGCACAATACACGTCAATCCCACCAATACTCATATTTTTTGGGTAATTACGAGTACCCATCATTCAAGCCCGTTCTCATGCAACAAAGCCACCGCTGCACAAGAACAAGAGCAGGACCCACTACATGAATACTTCTTAAACAATACAAAATCACCCATAATTTTTGAAAAAAGCCAAAATGGTTTTATCCTGATACCACCAAACTGGGCCCCACTACTGAACAAAGCAGCTTTACTCTAACATCAAGCTGGCACAAAAAAATTGTGGACCCTACCTTGCACTCAGCCAATTTTTTTTGCAAACCAAAGCTTCCTGATTGCCTTAACGTAAAAAGCACTCCATGTTAGGCCTTGGTCACTCTACCCAACATTGCAGGGCAACTCACAGCACCACGCGCAAAAAACCAGTGCGTACTCCCCTATACCTCCTACTTCATCTTCAACCTTCCCAACTTCGAGTTTCGGCTATATATCTATGGCAACCAAAACTCCCAACTCCAGAAATAAGAACCATAAATATCAAGTGAGTCAAGATCAGATACCTATACCTTGATAAAGTCCAAAAAAGCACTCGAAAATTGAATCTTTAATAATACAAAGACCGAGAACTGGAGCATCATTGACGCCTTAGAGCGCCATTGAACTTCCAAAGAACTAGTTTTGCCCTTTCCTTGCAGCAAATCTAGTGAAAATGTTCAACAAAGAACTTCGTTGCCTATGACGGTGAACTTGCTTTGTATTGTTCAAAATCATACAGCAATGAAACACAACATCTTTTGATTGAAACACAACATCCTTCATTTGAAACACAGCATCCTTCAGTAGAAACACAACATCGTGGCTACGCTAAAGCTTTGAAGGTAATAGAGGAAACACTGGCTACATAACTAGATTAAAAAACAACAGTGCGACATGAAGAACACTGTCACATAGATCTGTTTACGATATCAGTACCCAAAACAAGAGCACTAAAATATAACATGCTCATAATACTCCAGCTATGAGAAACAACCGATCAAAGTTTGAATGACCAAAATCAGTACACAAAACATCTCAGAGCATCCAAAACTAAAGCTCTTTAAGGACCCATACTAGGGGAACCAGAGCATCACCCAAAACCAACAAAACATCAAGCAAAACTAGATCGAAGCTCACGCTAATGATTATACTAGGAATATCATGAGAAACCAGTGTCGACAAATACAAACATGAGCGTAAAGCAGCAAAAATATACAAATCTCTACTAATCTCTGTTGATGATCATGAAATCGTAATAACAAACTCAGAAGTGAGTTAATCCTTAGATACCTTAACCACATTCACCATGAGAGCAGATCTTTATAGCCAAAACATCACCATTGTATCCTTAGGGAGAGCTTTCTAGAGAGAGAAGCTCTCCCCTTTAATGTATGTATAACATAGTTTTATTTTGAAATCTTAATTACTAGCATTTTATAAGATGTAATGTTTGAGTTTCGATTTAAAAATTAACTATAAAGTTTTTGTTAGAAATTGTGTTTCGAGTCTTTTAGTTTAACTACTATTTGCTTCTCTTTTTATTTAACTGGTGAGTGTTACAAAAAAAGTCTACTTAGTTAGATAGGAACTAAACTTATTGGTCAAGCATGGCTTAAGCCTTGCTTTGTATTGTTGGGGGGGAACACATCTCTTATAAGTAATTATGACAAAAGAGTTTATTTGACTTTTAAATCTCAACTGAAACTCCTTAATTAAAAATGTGAGAAAAGCCAATGGGACTTTTTCCAATCTCAAGGTGGCCAACCACCTTTCTTTTCTTCTTTTATACATCAATTAAGGAGAAAGATGCTTAAAAAAATGCCATTGGCCCTATTTTGGCTTTGGGACCTAAACTTAGAAATTTTGTGCTTAAGGAATATGGGCCAACAATTACTAAAATACTTGAGATGAAAAATGGTGCAATTCCTATCCATGTTTGGGCTCAAAAGACTTGTGTATAATAATCTTTTTCCTTTAAGCTCCTTATCAAAAAATTTTCAAATTCTTAACACGAATTCTAACTTGAATTTTCACCTCATTTTCTATTTACTTTGTGAACTCAAAAATTCAAATCTTTACAGACCTTGATTTGGAGATGATATGGTATAGCTACAAATTTGAGCAGAGAAGGGCTGAAAACCCACAACATAGTTGTACGAAACTTGTGGGGGTCAATTTGTAACCTCATAGAAATCATAACCTAACTTTTTGTATCCCTAGTTTTTGGAATTTTAGGCTTAGTTTATGTTAGTTTATTTAAAAAAACTCTCCATTTTGTTGTCTTTTCTCGTACGTACTCATAAGATTCCAATCCATGTTAAATTGTGCCAACACTATTTTAAGCATATGGGTCTTTGATTTGCTAGACTTTTAGCATCTAGCCTTTGAAATTATAACCCAAAAAATAAATAAGATTTTCTAGGTAAGGTTACTTAGGGCCCGATTGATAATTAGTTTAAAAGCTAGCTTTTTTTGCTTTTTTACTTTTTTAACTAAAAAGTTAAATTGAGTTTGTTGGTGCTTAATCTAGGAATGGGCCTCCGTGCTCCTCCAAGGACTTGTGAAAGATAAAATAACCGTTAGAGGGAGTGCCAGAGAGGGTTTCGGCACAACTCTTTTGACGGTCAAGTTAGGTTTCTAATGGAGTGGGCCTTAAGCTAAAGAAAAACCGCTGGAGAGTGATTCTTAGAAAAGCGTACATTTCTTATCCATTTATGGTCCGTTTATAGGATGGTGGTGACATGTGGCTGGCAAACCATGTGAAGGCTGTTATGCCCGAATTCGTGAAGATTCTCTAAAGGTACCACGTGCGGTACCCCGTGCGTGTTCTCAATGGTCAGTCTTAGAGTTGGCCAGTCTATCCTAGTCAGTGGCGGGTTTGGCTAACCTCTCTAGTCAACCAAACCTAACGTGGCTATTTCGGGCCCTACCAGGGGGACCTAGCCTTGAACCGTATATCTTCATGGGCTGAACCATTGACTGGACTGTGTCGTTTATTTTTCCATCAAAATTCAAAGTAAATTGTTTTCTTAAGTTACTTTTTTTTAAGTTGATTGTTTGGGTAAAAAAATAAAATTTTTTGCTTTTTGTTGGTAGTAGTAAATAAGTTTTGAATATGGAATATTATTATATTTTAAAAGTAGTGAGAGTTCAAATAGAATATTCTAAGAGTTTGTGTTTTAATTTGACTTTTTGACTTTTTAGTTTTTTTACTTTTTTGCAAAATGAACAATTTTGACTTTTTTACATTTTTAGCTAAAAAACTAAAAAGTCAAGGTTGCCAATCAGGACCTTATCTTTATTCCAATTTAATTTATAGCGAAGACAAGTTCATCCTCTGTTTTTTTTCTTTATGTTTTCTTATTAAACTAAGAATGTAAATAAATTCTTTTTTGCTTCAGTTGCTAGTACTTTCATAGCATGCAAGAGCACTCCTTTTATATTTCGAAAAATTAGTGAGAAGTCCAAATCATATGTTGCGTATTAGTTTTCATCTAGCAAAATTTTTTTTAACGGTAAGGTCCATCCTCATAAAAATGTTCCAGCAATAGATCATTTGTTTGTTGAGTGAAACTTTTTTGGGACGAAAATATCCTAGTTCCTTCATTATCTTCTTCAATCGTCATTATCTTTTCTATCGTCTTCCATTTTGATCAACATTATCAAGACAGAGAATCATTATATATATAAATTTATCTATTTGCATTATCTGTGTTAATATGCAAATAGATAAATTTATCTGTTATGCATATAATGCATAAATATGCAAAGAAATAAATATGTATTATCCATGTTGATATGCAAATAGATAAATTTATCTATTTTGTTTTGCAAAACTGATAAATTTATCTGTTTGTTGGGTATTTTTAAGAGAAATCATACTTTTTAAATGGATTGAACTTTGTGCGTCAAAATTTTTGTTTGTAGATCTTGAGTATTCAAACTTATATTTTTAGAGTTTTAGCTAAAATTCCTAATTTATATTTTTATTTAACTAGCAATTAATCCATGCAATGCATAGAGATTACATGGATTAATCATATTAGTGGAGGTGGAGGCATGTCTTCTTTGATTGCTTAATATTAAATAGGTCGAGACAAACGTGATGCAAAACTTGTTTTGTCGAAATTTATAGTACAAGTGCGAGATGTTCAATTTTTAGTTTTGCACCTAAACTTAGACTTTTGCTTTCCTATGCTTAGAATGCTAATTATAATTATTTATATACATGATTTATACTATATTAATATTTTTGTTTATTGTCTTTTGCAGATTGACTATAAAAATGTTTGAGACTTCATTTTTTATGATGTTAGAGATATTATTATATGATGCTTTTTTTTAGTGTGGATTGATCTTTCAACGAGTATTTGTGATTAGTTTTTTTTTATTATTATTACAAATATTTGTGATTAGTTTGAATGAGTATTATTATTAGTATGCACATGCCACAAGCTGGATTGGCGTTTATTTTGAATTAATATGTGTAGTTATTTTGATTGTACAGATAAAAATGTATTAATTATTGTTTTGGATGCAAATATCATAAGTTGCAAGTATGAATTGTATTAATAAAAACCTTGTAATTTTTTAATCTTTTTGGCGACTCAAATATTTCAGTCACAAAAAATCTTATAAAATGTACACTTTCTGCAACGAAATGTTTTCGTCGCACAAAATCATCTTTAGTGACCAGAATGGGTAGGCAGTAAAACTTTAATCAAGGTGAGTTTTTTGCCAACGAAAAATTTCAGTTATAGAAAGCAGATGAATAGCGGCAATGACTTACTTTTAGTCGCAATTGTAATGGCGATGATTTTTAGTTGGTAAAGACTGTTGGGGACATAGCCTCGTTTAGGTCACTTAAAGATTTTGATGACTTAAATTGACGTTGCTGACCAAATTTTGATTGTCCAAGGTGCAATTTCTTGTAGTTATCGTGGCGGCAGCCAAATAGGATGGTATTTATATTAGTGGTGGTAGGTTGGTAGTTCTTTTTCTCTCTTTAGATTTAAAAAATTATCTTCCGTTTTTGTTATCTTAAAAATAAAAAATATTTTAAATAATTTTTTATAAATATTTTTTGCCTTAAAAGATGAGTATAATCGATAAGATGTTCACTACATATAGTTTTACTAAGTGGAAGATATTATGGTATTTTTTTTTACCAAAATCTTGGAGATGTGAGGTTCTTAAACCACAGATAAAGTGAACTTCCTTGGTTACCTAAAAATGTTTTTTTTAATCGAAATCTTTTCCTTTTTTTCACCCTTTACACCTTTTAATTATTTTTTTAATTTTTTAATTAAATAAATTAAAGTTATTTTTTAAAACTAAAATTAAAATAGTCACTAAATACAGAAAACCACAATTTCATAAAAAGTTAGCCTTTTCTCGTCTTTTAGATTTTGTGAATAAAAATCTAATTAGAAAATCTAACAAGTAAAAAGTTTGACATAATCAAATTTAAAAACAACAAAAAAAAAAAAGTTTCTACCTATAGAACCTTTTAAGCATCAGCCTATATTTTTTTAAGATTCTCTTTTGGCCGCTACTCTTGTTTGTTGCCTAGTTTAGTTTGTGAAATTTTAAACCTAAGTAGTAGTTAATAGCAATTGGTCGTGCTTAAACACTATTTTAAACATAATTTAATTATAAAATTAATTTTAAATAATGAATAATTTTTAAAATTTAAGGGTAATAATATAGTAGATAATTTTTTGATAATCTCACCATTAACTCTCAATATCACTAAAAAATATACAAAATTAAATATATTTTTTAAACTACACGTATGGATAGATATTAAAAATATATTTTGATGCAAAATGAAGAAAAAGTTCGAATTTAAAGTGAAAAATAGAAAAGAATTAAAATTTAAAAAGAGAGAGAGAAAGGGAGGGAAGAGAAATATATGGCAAATGTAGTATAAATACCACATAAAATAAATGTCAACCTCTTGTGATTTATATTATAAATAGTCTTTTTGCTTAAAGTTTCAAAACATATTAAAAAATCCTGATTGTTGGGCAAAATTGGCTAATTACTTTCAGCTTTTAGTCTTTTAATTTTTTTATTGTCAAAATTTAAATATATCATAGTTTTTATTATGCATATTTATTTTTATTTATAAAAATTATATTTTTAAAATTTATTTAAATTTATCAAACACGATCTATATTAAATATAAAATTTTATAGAAATAAATATTATTTTTTTAAATAATAATTTTTGTTTTGCTTAGAGTAATTTTAAGTCAAATAAAACTTTAACTTTTAGGTTAATTTAAAATTACATTAAAATTATTTTTTATTTATTTCACTTAAAATTACATATATAAATTTATAATTGGTTAGAACCGGCGACGGTGGCCAGCCAGTCAAAGTGAACCGGACTAGTCTGTATCTTTATATACAAGAACCGTATAGCTAGGGTTAGAGGTGACACTCGCAATTGATACTGAGATTGGAAGTCAACTTGTGATTGTAACATATTTGAATTGCTCCTTGATCATGCTCCCCTCCCCAGGTCATCGCTCTCTAGCTTCTATGCAATATATGTATATAAATGTATCCTGATGTTTCTGTAGCAGTCTTTATGTTAGCTCAGATTCTTTGTTTCATCGTTCCGTTTTAGCTTCTCTATTTCAAGTATCTGTATACACGCGCACAGATTTTCAATTAAAGAGATTATTTTTTCACTAAAATTTCTTTTTACGCAAAATTAGCGATTATTGCTTCCTTGAGTTCTAGCTTTGGCAGCAATTGTGGCTTCACGTCTTTACGGTCGAGTGATAAATTCTTGTGTCTGGATCGTGGGTCTTATGTGCTTTGTGGATTTCAATCTGTGTGTGTTCGGCAATTTTGTTTGAACATTTTGTGATTTTGTGTCTTTGGTTTAGATGACAGTTTATGGACAATTACAAAGCATTAAAATGTGAAGGACTAGAAAAAACTTTCACACGCTCTTTGTTATGTTGCATTTATTGCATTTCCTACTTACTACCATTAGTGTATTTTTCTGTGGCTTTGACATCATGGTTTGATTCATGCTGATCTCAACTATGTATTTTGAATCATTAGGTGGACAAGTCATAAGTTTTGAGAAACTAACTCTGGTATATTTATAAGCACTTTGGACAAAATTGTTGGGAAGAAAAATACGAAAAGGCATAGCAAGACCAAACTAATAAATTTTTGAATTTAATTATATGAGATTGAATTAAGTTATAGCCACCATGATATTCTGCAATTAAAATTAGGGGTTTTCAGCGAAAGGTCCAAAAAAAAAGTTTTAACCCGCAAGATCCATCAACAAAAATTTTAATGCACGAGGTCTAATTGTCTACAACACAGATAAATTTAACACAAATAGATAAATTTATCTGTATGCATGATAAATTTATATATAATGCATACAGATAAATTTATCTGTCGTCTTATTTTATGCAAAACAGATAAATTTGGCTGTGTTTTTTATATAGATCTGTGCATTTTCAAAACATGTATCAACCATACAGATAAATTTATCTTTGTACTTTATACATATTTTGAAAATGCACAAATAAATTTATATATTATAGGGTCCAACTGGACCTTGCGCGTTAAAATTGGAACTCACGCGTTAATTTTTTTTATGGTGGATGAAAAACAAAATCGACGCCACTTTAAGGACCTAAGACTAATTTTCCATTAAAATTAATGATGACTGTCACTACTCATTAGGAATATAGCCATTGACAGGGTGGAATGATGATAAAGAATTCATGAAGCTGACATCTATTTATTTGGACACAAGACTTGGTTTGGTTTGGTTACTTAGTATAGCAGGGATGTTTCGATCCTGCAAATGTTTTACACTTCTAGAAACATAACAAAATAGCATATATTTTTGTTGTTCCTTGGTTTCTATTTTTCGTTGTTTGATTCTGGTTGGATTTTTTTTATTGTATTTAATATTCATTAAAATGTATTCTTGCATCAAACATTGAGTTTTTTGAGCTAGCTAATTGCTTAATGCATATGTATGTATGTGTGTGTATATTAATTTTGAGAATGGTGTTTTGGTATGTGTGTGTGTGTCCTTGCGTGTGGTATCTTCCACTGTCCCTTACAATGCTTCTTTTAGACTGCTCATTAACTTTTGTGCCTTGGATTCCTTTGGTGGCTTATATGTTGGGAATAATGTTAGTATAGAATGGGCATTATCTTTGGTTTGAAAATTTGCCCCTTTTTTTGTTGTTACGCAGGAAATGCACTCTTTGATGCATCACAGTATGCCTTTTTTGGTCAAGAAGGCATGGAGGAAGTTGAATTGGGGGGTTTAGAAGGTGAAGAAGATTACAGTCCTGTTGTTGGGTATGCTGATGATGAGTACCATCTATTTGATAGGGAAGAGGTAGGGTATATTTATTATTTACGTCATGCAATGAAATAGTGAACATTGCTTTAGTTAACTGTGCTTGTTTACATGACCTCTAAATGAGGCTCTCCATGTTTATTTGCACTTGAAATCTTTTTCCAAAAAGTAATTGTGCATTATGCGTAAGTAGTTGTATTTCATTGTCCAGCCCATCCTTCCAAATGTTCCATGTTGGCTCTCTTTCCCTGTCATCCTTCTTTTTGAGCATGTTGGTTTTAGTGGTCCTTACTTGTAGGGTTGGCGTAATTTTATTTTATGTTGCATTTCAGCTACATCTTGTAAGTAGACTATATTTTGTCACTCAGGTTTCATGTATAGTACAATTTCAATCTCCTTTCAAGATCCGAGGGTATCAAAATATTCTTGTTTAATACTAGAAACTTATTTTAGAATCTAAATGCTTCGCTACTTTGTGAGTATTATCACTAGCACAATCCATTTGGGCCACATTTGTTGCGATGTGAATATATGATCTGTTCAAAGGATGGTGATGCTGTCTTGTGATTGGTTTAGGAGATGAAGAAAGAAGAATGTATTGCCTAAGTCTTTAAATCTAAAGACTTCAATACCTTCTCACTAATGATTCTTAAAAGCTTAGAGGTGGAAAGGGACAGAACCAGGAATTAAAAACTAGGGGGCCAAACAAGAATAATTTTTTTGCCTAAAGATATAAAGTACTCAATTTCCATTAAAATATAGAAAAATTACAATAATGTAAAGCATAATAAATAAAACTGAACTACATTTAAAGTCCATTATCTATTAAAATGGAACGCCACGTTCTTTCAAATCTCTAAAGTCTTCTATGATTGACTCAATGTTAAAATTTTCAGCAATTTCTCTTTCAATGTACAAAAGTGAAGAATCTGTAAGCATACTACATACATCTAGATCCAACAATCTAAATACCAAATCACATAAAAAAAAAAAATTTAGCAAACAAGCTAAATACTAAATAGCTAATATCCTAATAGATTTAGAGAAATAAATTAAACTAAATTGCAAATCTTCAAGTCTAACAGTTTTGCAAACAACCAAACAGAATCTGAGAATCGATAGGAAAAAAAATTAAACTGAATCATCAATCTTCAATCTAGAGTCAACTGAAGCAACATTGGGAGAGAAATACATACCTTTGGAATGAAGGGAGGTGAAATCGTGAAGTCCATAGAATGACAGAAGATGTAATCAGCTCAGCTGAAGCAACTTTGCAAGTCGAAAGTCGCCACTGTCCCATTGCCGAAGGTCGCTGTCTCACGGCTCACGCTGATGGTCGCCGACACCGTCACCGATGGTTGCCGCCTTAGTCTCACGCGATTACGCCTCACGCGACTTACTAGGTTCTGCCTTAAACTCTTCAAGCTTGAAGGCTTGAAGCAATGAACAAGTCTGTGAACTCTGAATCAAGAGAAAGAGCAAAGATGCAAGTTGGGACCCGCCACTGGAAAAAGAAAAGATAGGAAACCATAATTTTTTATAAAACTGGGGGGCCACTCCACTACTTATTTACTAAAATAAAAAATAATACTTATATAATAAATGAAAAACAGAATGGTTGGGGGGCCTTGGCCCCTGAAGGTCCCAACGTCGTTCCATCCCTGGACGTTGGACCCTCTAAGACTCTTTGTGGCCATAGAGAGGAGCTATAGAGATATTAATGTAAGGGAGGCTGTGATGAAGGAGCTAAGGTCTGGTACAAGAACTAGATGGAGTTGAGGAAATTAGTCATTTAGCGACAACAAGATGTGTAGGGCCTCTTTGTTGGAGATGGTTATGAAGGAGTATGGGGTTGATGTCCACTGTTCACAAAAAAATAAAAGCAAGCTGTCCCTTGTGACGTTTGTTTAACTCTTGGGGAGATAGATTTATGGAGTGGATGTTCTTGCATGTTGTGTATTACTTGAATGGTGGCTGGTAATGTGAGATATTAAGGTGTTGTAGAGGCTTGATTAGTTTATGGTGGTCATTTAGTGTTTCGTCATTTTCAATTGTGGTAAACTCCAATGAAAATACCAGGTTGCCAAAGGGCATTTTTTTTATGGGAGGAATTTTAGGGTTCATTAACTTGAGAGTCATGGGCCTTCCACTGTTGGAAAGATGATTCATCCACTCAAATAATTGACTTGTCATATGACAAGTTCTTTGTTTCGCCAGGTTTGGAGGATCATTTTGAATTATTGTGCAAACCATTCCTACTTAGTATCGGATAATGTTCTTTTTTTATTTGGTCATAGATGGTTGTGCATTAATTTATTTATTGTTCAATGGTTGATGGAATATTTACTAGGTTGAATTTTGTTTTCTCAGTTCGAGAAGAAGTAAAGATTGAGGAAGTAAGGACTTTTTTGCAATTGTAAGATCATAATGTTTCTTGGAGCGTGTGGGTTTAGAATGCCCAAGACGAGTGATACTTTGAAGGTCCTTCGAGGAAGTGGAATAATATGCAAGAAATACTGATGGGGAGCAGAAAGGAATTCGTTGAAAAATTATTGAAGATTAGGAATTTTATTTGATTTGGAATTAATTATAGTAATTTGCTTATTTTAGGATTTTTGTATATTTCCATATTTGGGGACTTGTGGCTAGCTTATAAATATGAGGCTAATTGTTATTGGAGGACAGCTTGGATATTGAGGATATTATTGTGTTGTGATATTTTCCATTGCTAAGTTTTCTTTTTATTCTCTTTTATTTTAAATAGGATGAATATTAAAATTAAAAAAAATACTGAGAGGTGGATGGTCCACATATAATAATGGTTAGCATTTCGTTTGAGATGACATCGTGATATATTTTTAGTGGAACATTTGAGGCACCAAAGTGATGATGAAGTCTAGAATCTAGATTTTGAAAATAGTTAATAATATTATTTGAAGGGTTGTTAACATCTTTATTTGAACCAGCAAACCAATATGTTGCAGAGATGGATGTGCGATGCAATGCAAAGGTATGGCTACTGTCAGGAAAAAAAAATTAGGGTTCCTGCCTTAAGACCATGATAGAATATAGAGAAAAGAGAAAAAAATGTATTATTCTAATAGTCAAAAGACGTAATCACTAAAGGAGAGTTACATAATACAAATAAGAAAAAACCTAAAACCCTAATTAGTCTTAATGACTAACATGCCCTTTAGCTAACAACCAAATAACAAAAGAACCAAACGTATACTTTCACAACATCAACGATTAAGGTTTAACATGTGGTTTTCATATTTGAAAATTGAAGGGAATGATGGTACTAAAATATGATTTGTAGTAAACCGGCAAATCAAAATGAAGCTTTAATACCAGTCGATGATACCAGTTGATGTCAGATGGCTAGTGTAGATCGAGTAATCAAAAGAAGATAAAATGGGGGAAACCAAATGCCATGCACAAAGAAATAAAAGAGACCCTTAATACCATTGCCAACAATATTCTCAATATGCAAGCTGTTATTTTGAATATGACAGTTATTATTGTTGGAGGAAAGAAACTTTAATATTGAGAATATTATTGGGTTAAGAGATTTAGTTTTTTATTTTATTTTATTTCTCTTTCTTGTTCTTAGCCTTTCTTTTATCTTCTTTTGTTACTTAATCTAGGAGGGCCGCCTGACATCAATTGGTATCAAAGCTTCGTTTGATTCGTCGATTCACTACACTTCCATCATTTTAGTTTTGTTGTCCGCTAAAAATCTACAGATCTGGAAACAACCTGTTTAACCTCCGCTATTGGTTCCATAATTGATATCACTGCCCAAGACTAGTTGTTGCACTGTCACCCACATTCTTAGTTTTCCATCTCTCCCTACTTTTCGCCACTACCACTATCCTTCATGGCATTAATCCACCTGCTCTAATTGTCGTGGGATAAAGCTCTATGAAGTTCGACAACCCGAGCTGCATCCTCTTGCCACACTAAATTTGCATCATGATGAGCACCCTCAAAGCCTGTATCCTTATGTTACCCAAAATTTATTCCATGATGGCCACACTCAAATTCACCATGGCCATTACCGATCAGCCCACAAACCTTGTCGTGCCTCCTCATGCATGACTCTTGAGCTAACTTTGATCCGTTGTTTAATCCTCGATGTTGCCTTTATCAGATGAGTCATATAAAAATGGCAGTCAACTAAGTTCAGCAAGCTAACTATTGCTGTATTTGGACTTGCCAAAGTTTGCTGAGATTGCAGAATTCCCCCATTGCTCTGTAACTACAATACTGCCATGCTTGCAATATTGTTATTTTTTACGCTTCTTGTAATTAGAAGTAGCTATATAATGGTGGATCACTTTTGAATACATTCGGTTAGGCAATAGTAAAACAAGAAACATGATAGTTTAGGGTCAATGGTAAAACAAGAAACGTGATAGTCAGAGGGAAAAATGGGAACAGAGAGAAAGATATTACATGGATGCAATAAGAAACAATCTAGGACTGTGTTTTCGTTATCCGTGGTTGATATTTATATTTAAGGTTGACATGAAACTTTTGCTATTGGCTGTTGAGCTTATAACTTTGGGATTTATTTCTCGTTCTTGCTCTTTGGGTTCTCCTATTGGGTGCATCTATTCATTGATACACACACACACAAAGAAAGAAAAAGGAAATTTTTTTTTTTATTGTGATCAGCAACCATATCTCTCTTTTCTTCTGAGACAATTGAATCCACGGGTTACCTTTATGGATGCTGATATTTATTGTTTATTTTTTATACTTTTTTTTTTAGGTTTCATGGGTCACTAATTTTATTTTATGTTGTTCCTATTAGGGATCAGCTATTGAATCTTTATCTGATATGGATGATCTGGCAACTACATTTTCAAAGGTTAGCTTCCTTGACAGCTTGGATCTTTAGGCAGTAAAGTAAATAATTATTCTGTTGTTCTCTTTTCCTTATGATAATTGAATATCAAGTAGTCTAATCTTGTCATTAAAATATTCTTCTCCAGTTAAATGGTAATGGTTTTAGCTTCTGTGCTCATTTTTGCTAATCTGACGCCAACCATTGAATGTGTCATTAGTCCAATTATCTTGGTATTGATAATTGATAGTCGTTTTTTCCTTCTAAGATGATCTTTTTTTGTAAGTAATGTCATTAAAATGCTGAAGAGACGAAAACATGTACACATGGAGTATACAAAACCAAGACAAAAACTACCTATATCAAAAACCTATACAACCGGATACTCAAATCCCCCAAAACTCAGAAAGAATCCAAAGAAAAAGAACACACGCGCCATAAAGCCAGAAAAAGAGGGTCGAAAGCACTATCCCTTTCAAAATAGGGACGGGGCGTTCAACACTTTCAAAGGATTTACAATTTCTCTCTCCCCCAATGCACCATATGATACAGAGAGGCACCATGCTCCAAGCTTTCCTTTTACTCTTCCTTGAACATCCTCTATGCCTGCATGCAAAAAGCTCCTTCATTGATCTAGGTATCACCTAAGTAACCCAAGAGCAAGATCGAGGCATGTCCCAAAACTAAGGGGCTACTAAAAAATGCAATAGCAGATGATTGATCACTATTCCTACCCCTTTGTATATGCAATCTAATCAACCACAAATTACCTATTCTCCTCAAGTTATCCTTGGTGAGAATAGCTTCCTTAGCGGCATTTCAAGAAAAAAAGTCACTTTGGAAGGAGCTTTTGTACACCACACTCCCTTGCGATGGAAATCGTTCTCTCCTAAGGCAGCAAGGCCCTCATAAAGGGTTGGCATTGAGAACACACCATTAGAAGAAGCACACCATACCAAAGAATCCTCCAATTCCCGTTGAACACAAAGGCCAATAAATGTCCCAAGAAGATCTGCCACCGCGCCTATTTCCCCGTCAAACAACGCTCTCCTAAACAAAGGATTCCAAAACCCAACACTAGAATTTGTAAACCAATAGTCCACCACAAAGCCCCTTTATTCACTCCAATGCTAAGCAAAATTGGAAAAATTTATTGTAGAGGCCTATGAGCACACCAAATGTTCGACCAAAACTTCACCCGCCTCCTATTGCCCACTTCAAAAACAATTCTAGGAAGAAAATTTTTCCACACTCGCATTATACCTTTCGATATGCCCTTACCAAATGCTCCTCTGATGGAACTGAGAATTAATGACCCAAGTTTCAAGAAGTCCCCTTCGAGGTCGAGCACAACTTTCCGGAGGCTCCCTCTGGTCAAGAACTGAGTGCCTAATTTTTCATTCATGAGGGCTAATTCTTTGAACATGGCTCAAGCGTACCCACAAAGTGTAACTAACCCTCTTTGTTGTTTAGCTATTGCTAGTATCTCCTATTGCTAATATCTTCTTTCACAACCTGTATTTGGGGCACAACTAGCCATTAACCATGGGCCCTCAATGGGCAATGAAAATCCAAAATCCCAAATTCTGACTATCAAATGGACTAAATTGATAGCACGAGACAATAACATAATTATAAGGCCAACTGTATATGAAGATAGTCTTGATATAGTGTCTGTACGGTCCATGTAGCCTAAAATAAATTCAATATAGGATAACAATGCAATGATATGCTACAATGCAACATATGAAATCCTAGATCTCTGACCATGGGTTCCACAGTAGCAGAGTTCATCTCTAGTGCTCCAATAGGCCTCTTGAAATTTGCCAATGGATAGCATGAGAGAACGAAGTCCATTGAATAGTGAAGCATGCAAGAGAGAAGGGTTTTGAATGTAATATAGGAGTAACGACAAGAATAATCAAGGTTTCAAGGGAATCAAATGATATAAGGTGGTGTGTCTTAGATGTCAAATTTGATGAAAAAGATATAGCAACTGTGCCCCATAGAACACAAGTAAATGATAATCAAAAGATGATAAGCTTGCAAACTATTACAAATAATCCGCATAGAATCATCATCACAAATAAATAAATCATTTGGGAACAAAAATCACACTACAGTTAGTTATATAAACACTTGTAGTTATTTAAACACTTGGTCTTTATGAAATGTTTGGTTTGGCTAAACATGCTTAATGAGTATTGCCAGTTGTGTGGGATTAACAGTTACGTGTGTTTTGGATTGAGATTGTTGAAAATGGCATGTTTTTCCCTCAAAGGCTATCCTTTTATTTTTGTAAAGAAAGCGCATGAGGATGTTGTGGTCGCCTAACCTGGTCTTCTTAGTTTTATCAATATTTCATAGAGAGGGAGAACACCATTTTGGCATCCCCTTTTTGAAGCCATGCCAGATTATTTTTTTTTGGTGTCCCGTAGGAAACCCATCACTATTATGTGAACATAATGAAAAACCCATCACTATTATCAGTTGATGGCATAATGGAAAATATGACCTTATAGATAATTAAAGTTTATGTGTTGCACTTTATGTGGAATTAGCTGATCTAGTGAGAAAGATAAGATTATTGAAAAGATTAAAACACAGAGAAAGCCACTTTCACTTAAACAGAAATAACAGTTGATATCATTCATGAGAGTGCAGAGATACATGTAGGGCATGCCGTACCAAATGATTTATACAACGCAGCCATAATCTAATGGTTGCTTGGTTGTTGTCATCACCAGAATATTTTAATAATTGGTCTTTCTTCTAGGAGTTTTAGATAAGTTGTTTTGTTTTGCAGTTGAGCAAAGTTGTTACTGGACCAAGATATCCTGGGGTAATTGGCGATCGAGGATCTGGATCAATTTCAAGGGGAAGTAAGTTCAATGCTGCATATATTTGTGTTCTATTATTCTATGGTGGGTTCTTGATGAGACTGATAGATTTTCAATTTATGGTCTTAGTTTTTATTTATTTGTTGTGCACGAAGTCAGACTTGAACTTTTGTTTGGGGATTTAAATTGCAAATATTCTCACATAAAAGATTACAACCAAGAAAGAGAAGGAAGAACAGAAAGAAAATAATAATTTGTGGCACCTCCCTCCCCCCTTCCCGGTCACGAAATTGAGTTATGTGATCTCCCATGAGCAAACCAGTAGGGCACTGGCCCAGTAAATAGCACTGTTTACAAAGTTGTTCTTCTGTAAATTGTTGGTTAAAATCATTCTAGAGTTCGTTTTTGGTACAACAATGGTGGATGGACACGATTCAGCCTTGCCATTTGTGAGTAAACCCACGTTTAAATTGTTTTCTCCTTCAATTTTGTTCTTTGAGGCTGTTCAATTTTTGTGTTGTTAAAAATGGAGAAGTTTAGCAGTTGGATATTTTCTCCTACAATATCAGTTGAAGTCAACTTTGTGATTTTCTATAGCTGGATCTGTTGCCATCTATCACGACAGTTGACAGCCTAAAGGCACTGATGTAGCACGGGGTGGGGATTGGTAGCGAACAAGGGTCGAAACTCTAACTCAAGGTCTTCGCGTTAAAACTCAACTCTTTTATTAATCCCACTCTGCCAATACATAAAAGGAGCTTCTTATTTATAGACTTAAAACCCTAATCTAAAAAAGAAATTAAGATCCTAAGGAATTAAAATAAAAATCTCAATAATATAATCTAAAATCCTAATAAAAAAGAAATAAACTAAAATCTTATTTTAAAAGTGTCACGACCCATTTTAAAACATGGAGTCCGTGACCGGCCAGCGAGTCAAAACCAACTAAAAGCCTCTTTATCTAAACTTTTTTTCCTCATTTTGAAGAAAAATAAGATTTGTTTGAAAATATCCTAGTGCAAAAATAAATTTATTAAAACTTTTTCAATTGACATATTTCCACATAAATTCCCAACATAAAATTTTTCAAAGCATTTAACTATGACAATGTTTCACATAAGAGTTTATTCTAAAAAATAGAACAAAAGGTAATTACAGGAAATGAAAAAAAAACTTGCCCTTCCTGTTCTTCAAACACTGAATTTTCACACTTTCACGTGTCACTTGAGATTGTTCAACATCCATTAGCAATGCTAGTGTGAATTCAATGATATCTGAACTATTAATTATGTCACAGTGTTAGAATAATATATATTAAACGATTTGTCAGAATTTCGTAGGGAGCGATCCCACATTTAATACAGTGGACATGATCATTCGTCAAGTCACTTGGCCGTGATCCCACCCCTATTGTCTCGCCTCGCTGGTACGCTTAACGTCCCCCAGCGGTCAGGACGCCATTTAACCCATCATTCTATCATTCATTTATATAATTCATTTATCATTTCTGTTTATTCATATCATTTCATTCATTTATTTATCATTTTCAATATCCACGTGAAATAAAAACTAATTCAGATATCAGAGACTCACCTAATCTAGCAGAAATTGTGATTCTTCATAACTCCAAGTCTAAAAGAAGTACATAAACAATATTTTAGTTATTCAATTTTACTTTTAAATTTAAAAATATTTTTCTTAGATTTAATTTTTATTTAATTTTAACTCAAGTCCATAGAATATATTTATATATTTAATATTTATATATTTATGTATTTATTTTCTTAGGTCATTTTATTAAACTCTAAAAATTCATAAGGTTATATTTTTGTAAAACCTTTTATTTAATTTATCTTAAATTTTAATTTGACAAAATTTCGTTTGTTTTTCTTAAAATTATTGAACATAAACAATTTCATTTCAAAACCTTGTTAACAAAATTTTATAAAGTTTAATCATTATACTTTATTTTTAAAATCACATTTAAACCATTATGTTATTAATAATGTCTTTATTACCGTTTTTCTTTAAAAAAAACTAATATTATTTTGTTACATTAAAGACAACTAATTAAATTTATTTGCAAAATATTTATTTTCAATGAATATTTAACTATTATTATTCTTTTAAAATTATTATCATTTTTAATTTAAAATCTAATTTTCATAAGAAAAACTTTTTAACTTTTAAAACTTTTGGTGTTAGCTATTTTATTTTTATTTATTTATTTATTTTTATATAACAAGTAATTAAACTTAATATTATCATTATTACCATAAAATAACTTAATAATAAATTGGTTTATATAAAAATGGTAACCAAATAACCCAACCAAACAAGGCCTATAAGCAATAAACCCAAACAGGGCCTAATACCATCAGCACTAAACCAAACTCAAAACAGAGCATAAATTCGCTTCACCCAAAACGCATTGCGCTTCACCAAACCAAGGGTTCGGCGTCCGTTGGAGGTGTCGACGACGCCGATGGAGGTCGCCGGTAGCCTCCAGTGGTGGCAGCAGGGTTTTCAACAAGCGGAGAGGGAGAGAGAGAGATCGGGGAGAGAGAGATTCGAACCCGAGAGAGAGAAAAGGTGAACAACGGCGGCGATGGGTGGCGTCGGTGGTTGCCTGCGGCGTCAGGGGTAGCGTCAGAGGGGGGGTCGGCGGCGGTGGAGGCTGGAGGCGTCGGGGCCGAGCCTGCCGGTACCCATTTCTCTATCTTTCTCTCTATTTCGTTCTCTCTTGCACAGAAAGCTCCAAACCCCTCTGGTTTATATACACACCCTATACGCTCCACCTAATCCTATTTTTGGTTACAAATCAACATTTTCCATCGGAAATCCTCATTCATCGCCATATGATTGTTTGGTTCCCCTTTTAATGCCATTAATCAGTTTTCTTTCTTAAAACTTCTTTTTTTAGTCGACTGATATCATTATATATATATATATATATTAGCATCAATTATTATTATTTATTTTTTTTAATTTTTTTTTTGGGGGATATTATAGTCTTCCCACCTTTAGAAGTTTGGTCCTCCAAACATTGCCCGAGTTAGAGGTTGTCGAATCTTACTCGAAAAATTCTGGGTATTTGTCTCTCATGTCAGCTTTTCTTTTTTCACGTTTCTCCTCCAGAATGGTTGTCCCACCATATCTTGACGAGCGACACCCCCTTGTTGCGAAGTCGTTTCTCTTGCCGATCTATAACACCTATCTGCCGCTCCTCGCAAGTTAAATTTTAACCCGTCTACACAGGCGGTCTTGTCATAACTTAAGCTGGGTCGGCGACGTAACTTCAAAGTGGGATAGTAAAACTTTTTATTGAATCAGGTTAACTTCTATGTAAACAAGTAATGATTAGTTAGAGAGATGTTATAGTTACTGTTCTACGTTTTGACGATTCCCTGAGACTAGGGCTACACATTTCTTGCTCTTGGTTGGTGGTTTCCTTGTATGGTCTTGAGTAAGTCTTTAACTGGGGTTAGTGGATAGCGTCATAATTTCGTTTTATCTTGTTCGAGATATTAGGATCTCCTGAGATGACACCCTTAGCTATTTAGTTTTTTTTTTTTATGTATTCTTATCTGATCATACAAGGATTTTTTTAAGAATATTACGTATGTGTTCAGTTTAAAAGGTTTATTCTAATCGGTTGTTATGAGGACATCATTTAGGGTTCTGTGCGCTACAAGAGGTTTTGTTTTGTGATTTGTAGGGGTACTGGTAGATCTTTTGAGTATGTTCACGTAGTTTCCTATTTCTCATGGAAGTTCAAGTTCTTAATGATTATCGTTATTCAGCGATAAAACAAGTTCTTAGAATGGGACAAGAATGACTCATAGGTTGTAGAACATACATGAGAATCGAAAAAGATTTTATAACCAGATCGAGTTATCAAAACTAGACTTCAAGGAAGAAATATGAAAAAGTGGGTAGCCAACTAGATAATTGTCCTAAAATTACGTCGGCCTAACGTATTTCAGTACAAGTATCCAAATTTACTCCCTTGATCAGGATTTCTGTAAGGAAGATTCGCTAATTTACTCATCGCAATAGAGTAAACCATCAAAAGTTGCGAAAATATGAAAGGTAAGGCCAAAAAGGACTATCCTTGTCGAATATCTTTGTATTTTGCACAAGAGATTTAGCATTTTTTATTATGATGGAATTAGTGTCTTAAGAAAATAAACTTAACTCGATTAATTTTTCCAAACTTCCAATTAAAATCCTAAAAATTTCTATCCTTGAATTTGAAGAATCTCATAATTCAAATATTTAAATGATTAATACTTTTATTGCGCACTCTAATTATTATTTGGTTATTATAAATAGCTACCTTTCTTAAAATTATCAAGGTATTTTTCTTTCACTTAAAAGTTGTAATTGACAAATTTTAGAATTCTAATCTTAGCATAACTATAATTCGATCATGGTAAACTCGATCCATCATATAATATCCTATGAAGACTCAAAATAGAAAGTGCATAAACCATTAAACCACCAAACGAAACTGCAATCGTACTACTTCTCAATTCGCTGTAAAATCTTACATCTCTGTACACCTCAATTGTATAAGTTCACTTCCAATTAATCATACTTGCCTTATATCACTACCAACAAAACTATTTGCTCTATTTAATCTTTCTGCTCCTTAATATTCCAATACTTCAAATTACTTAATATTACCTAAAAAAGAAAAAAAATCTAATTATCACAAGGATCTATATATTTAGTCTTCAAACGATTTCCAATTACCCGGCATCTTATACTTACAAAAATTCATTTGTCTTTTACTGCTATCAAATCAACTACACTAAAATTCACCTAGATAAACTTTCTCTCACCACTAACTAATATATTTTCACATCAACAAAACAAAATCACCAAGTCTATATCCTTAATTGTGTTATTCAAATTGTGTTCTCAATTTTGAATCATCCAAAGGTGAATATCTCTTTCTAAACCAATATTATCAAAAGTACTACAAAATCATGATTCAACCTTACTTAAAAGCCGTACAAAAACTTCATCCTAACATATGATCCATAAGTCTAGTATGTCCCAATAATCTTCAACCAAATTCTATCAGTAGATTAAAAATTGCAACTGATCAAAACAACGTCCAAGAATTCTCTAAAAGTATTTAAGGTATCAAAAACTACCATAATATCTTCATACTTAACCAGATCAAAATATCTAATTATCTCTATGATCACCAATATGATAAAAATCTATGAAGTCAAATGTTACATCTTAACAGTATTATCCCTCTTCTCTAACTTAAAAATCTTTTTAATCATTCATCAGCAATTACTCTGACAAAAACTTACCTGCCACAAGAAATATATTCGTTAATCTAAAATGTAATTTCATCTTCATGTTTGAATCTCATATAGAATTCATAATAGAATTGGAACCAGCTCTTGGAAGTCATCGGAGGTGGTTTATTGTAAACGAAATGAGGGATAACGGATCATACTACTTGAGTTCTCTCTAAATTGATAGGCGCATTCCGGGGTTTGTCTAAGTTTTCGTAATATCTCGGTACCTGGGTTATCATATAATCCATATTCCTAATATAGTAGGTTGTGGCAAATAAGCACGGTGGCAGCCTTATGAGTTATTTGTCATGTTGCCATATGTGGACTTTCAATATGTGGGTTTATATGTGGGCCTTAACATACATCTATGTGGGCATTTGGTAAATATGTTTTGCACTTTGTCTCGACCATCTTGTTTTGATGCTTTGTTTCGCTTTTCTTGATATGATTGCATAATTATTGGGCAAATTTGTCCTTCAAGTTGCATCTTATTGAGAAAAGTGGGTGCATAGTGTACGTGATGGTGCATGAGTGGTGTTTGGTGCACTTGCACATGGGTTTGTCGATCCCAAGAGTTGGGGAAAACCCGACAGAGAGAGCGTTCAACGCGAACATCGAAAGGGAATCGGGTTAAAATTCCTGAACTGGGACGTGGCGGTTGACAGCAACGTTAGGGAATTCGGATATGTCGGCAGGGGACTCAAGAAGAATATATTTTTGAAAGGTCGGATAAATACTTGTCTATAGTAGTATTACAGGTGTCATGATATGATAGTACCTTCTAAACGTATCTATGTTATCTATGGAGCCATGTTTTAAAAGATGTTTTAATTACTACTAATCTACCCAACTAAATATGC
>JAOTRH010000001.1:10907171-10920033 GCA_034768845.1 Heliamphora exappendiculata
AAAACATAAAGCATAAAGCATAAATTTGGATAGCTTGGTCAGACACGGCCAATGAGAGCTGCCTCTGTCCCGACTCACCGGAATTTCATCCAACAATAAAATCTGGCTTTTCAATGAAGGCAGTTGCATTATTAGACATCATCAGACAACAGCAATAACAATAAAGAATGGATGTATTATTAATAATAATCTTTGTATTAAACAGGCTTAAAAAATGAAAAGAAAAGAAACGGTTAAATTTGATAATTCAACCCAAAATTCTTGTGATAAAAGATTCAGCTACTCTCAGTGGTAACCTCCAGATAGAATCGAAGTGAAATGGGTATAAGGAATGAAACCCCCTGCGGCATCACAGGCATAATCAAGTTGTTGTGAAGGAAAATTGTTAAACTGATTCACAAAAAATAATGACTTGTCAGGGAAACTGGAATGAGCCTCCAATCTGGTTAGTGCCGGCTGGAGGACTGATTGCCACCCAAAGGAGGGATATGATGATTGCGAGAAGTCCCAACCAAACAAAAACGATAGTTGGCGTCCTTCCTCGTCTTCCCATGAGCCCTTTTGCAAAGGGGTACATATGTGCCTAAACCCAAAAACTAAAGAAAACTCCACCAAGCAAACGGCTCCACTGTGGTATCACACTATAAATTGTTCGACTAAGCCCAACCGCTATTGCGATTAAGTTTGTCATCATAATCGTGAGTGGTGGAATCATAAGTGATGTCCATTTGACAACGTAGAGATCAGCAAACTCGTCGTTTTCCCCATCACCACTTGATTTTGATGTCAAAGTGAAAGAGATTTCAATACCTGCAATGACTTTCAGTAGACCCTGAAGCACTGCAGCCAGGTGGGCACTGATTCCTCCAATCAACCAGAACTGTTCATTCCTCCACCACTCTTCTAGCTCAACGCCCGACCACTTGATCTCAAGTACAGCAAGTAAACAGAGTGTAATAGTGATAATAAGGAGATAGACAAGGAAAGTCACATTGAGGCTTTGGACAATAAACTGGCCAGAGAAGAGGGATAAGGCCAGGAGAAAGCAATAGACAATCAAGAAGATGGAGGTAAAGGGGTACATTCCAACATTGAGGTATGCAATCCTCTGCAAAAACTTCATCTTTGAGCTGGCCAATAGGGCATTGTTGCGGGAGAAGAATATTTCAACTGAGCCAGTAGCCCACCGGAGGACCTGATGGAGCCTATCTGTCAGATTGATTGGGGCAGTCCCCCGGAAGGCATCCCTCTTAGTCACACAGTAAATTGATTTCCATCCCCTGTTGTGCATCATATACCCAGTGACCGCGTCTTCAGTAACAGACCCATAAATCCATCCAACGCGATGTCCCCGTTCAGTTTTCTCCTCGTACCAGCACGAGATGACACCAATTGCCTCTGCCACAGTTGATGCATCAAGAAGCTGTCGGGGAATGGTAAGAGCGCCAGGAGGCCGCCCAATCTTTACAGCTGGATGGTTTGCAAGGGGACGACCTTGGAACTCTGCCACAGGGATCGAATCAATGAGGAAAGCTGAGTTTCCAAACTTCTTAGGAGCTAGACAAAGGTTCATCTCTTCATCATCGGAATCACCCATTCTCAGGGCTCGGTTCTCTTCTGCAACTGTGGCACGCTTTTTGTGACGAGGTAAGCAGCAGCTGTAGCAACCAGGATGGTGTTCTTTTGATCGAGGCGGATCAAAGCCATAAATGGGCAATCCTTCGAAAGAGGCACCCAGTACCAACATAAACTGGACCCTGAAGCCCATCAAGGGCTTGCATGTTGCCATCAAAGAAGACAGTGTTGTGATTGGCATACCGATCGTTAGGGTCAATACCTTCAAACCTCTGAGGGAACTGGGCATAGCAAATGCAATCCCCACCTCTATCCATCATGAAACACATGCCTTGTCTCAGAGCCTGGGAGTTGTAGATGTAATGGTCACAATCAAGGTTGAGAATAAAGGGGGCATTAGACATGATTGCAGATGCTCGAACTAGGGCATTCATGGCTCCTGCTTTCTTGTTGTGATCATAGCCAGGTTGCTTCTCGCGGGAAACATAAACAAGCATTGGAAGACGGATATCAACATCACTTAGGTCTATTAACCTGGCATCATCAGTTGTGCCCTGTAATGGTTCATCGCTAGGGGGTTTCAACATCACCTGCATCATTCAAGAAGACAATGTTTAGCTCCATTTCCCTCATATTAGGTCCCAGTTCTTTGTTAAGTTTGCTAATCCCGTATGTTTCATCACAGAATTAACTGTTAACAGTGGGCCTACTAATTAAACAATACCTGCATTATCCCAGCATGATCACCTCTAGAGTGATCTGGTGAAGGGCCTAACCAAGTTCCCGGCCAATGGGTTCCATCAGCCATCCAAGTGGCTTTCAGGATCTTCACACTCTCCACAGGTTCATCGTCTGTCTTTTGCCTCTGCCGCTTCATGGCCTTTATCTCCTCTCGAGCATGATAGGCACCAGAACCACTGCGTGTTGAGTCAGGTAGACCATTGATTCGGACTTTAAACTCATCATACCCACGTTTTACCCGTCTACGATCCTTGACAAAGTCTGTCTTTACCTTGTTCTTATACGGATCCCTCTTCAAATTGAAATAAGATTCTGGGTTCCTGGGCTCAATGTCGTGTTTACGGCAGAATGGAACCCATATATTAGCAAAGCTTGCTGCTTCTGCGATGGCTTCAAAGGTTAAAAGTGCACCTCCATCATCAGAAACATAGCAAGCAAGCTTTTCAACAGGATAATCAGTAGCTAGAATAGACAAGATGGTATTTTCCGTGACAAGAGGGGGTTCTTTCTCTGGGTCTGCAGTCGAGACAAAGATATCAATGCCTGGGAGATCAGATTTTCCAGTGGGGTTGTTGAGGCTAGGCATTTCAAATTTCTCTTTTAAAACATTAAGATCTGTGGCACGATTCACAGGGCAGAGCTTGGGAAGTTGGTCAAGAATCCAAGAGAATGCAAACCATATTTCGCAAACTATAGACATCCCCCATAGCCAGATTGCATCATTGTTTGGGTGGCCGACCCTCCATGCCAAGAAAAACCCAAGAACAACCATTCTTATAAAAACAAGAAGCCTGAAAGCATAGAACAAACAGACATTGGAAAGAATTCATTGACATATGCATTATGCAAATTAAACCACGTAAAATTATGGAAAACAAACAAGTTGGGAAAGTAGTCAATAATACCGGACAACCTGAAAGAATAGAATAGACAGACATTGGAAAAAATTCATTGAACCAGGCCCGGCCCTGGGCTAAAGCCATTAAAGCCACCGCATTAGGTCCCCAATTTTGGGCAAAAATTTGGAGCTCCCAAAATTTTTAAGCCTTTTCTATATGTATAGATATAATTTTTTTCTGGGGCCCAATTAAAAAATAAACCTCGCTCAGACTCAGCACAAGTGCCCAACGCTCCAACCCAACCGACCTGTCACGCGCTGATGCGCGAGCCAAACTGCAAAATTGAAATTCTAAAATGCCCTAGCTAAGCCTAGGGTACTGGAAGAGCCGAAGAACTGAGGAAGATGAGTAGTCAGTAGACGCGAGAACTCGTCGTCAGTCGTCAGTCGCCAGTCGCCGCTGCAGCGCCACTCTCTCTAATCTTCAGTGACCCAGTCGCCGCGAGGCCCGCGACCTTCCCACACGTTCAGGCTCAGCCCAAGTGCCCAACGCCTCATCTATTTGAAATGAATGCAAAGTTGTTTTCCGAACACATGGATTGCTTATAGAATTCTTTTGATTATACCGGTTACAGTTGCCTTTGAAGAAAGAAGTTTTTCAAAATTGAAGTTGATTAAAACTTATTTTCGATCAATCATGTCACAAGAAAGATTGAATGGATTAGTTATGTTATTTATGGAGAAGAATATACTGAAAGAGTTAGATTAAACAAATTTAATTAGTACTTTTGCAACAAAAAATATAAGAAGGATTGTATTTAAACTATAATTTTGAGTTATTGTAATGAAAAGTACTAATTGTTATGATTTTATTTTTTCAGTTATTATTAATTTTGAGTTTATTTATTATTTATTTTTTTAATTGGTACTAATTTTTAAGGGGCCTCAGTTTTAGGTTCGCTTTAGGCCACTTAAAACTCAGGGCCAGCTCTTTTATTGACATATGCATCATGCAAATTAAACCACGTAAAATTATGAAAAACAAGCTAGTTGGGAAAGTAGTCAATAATACCGGACAAGTAACACGGTTTTACAAAAATATCTACACTGTACCACCTCTCTCTCTCTCTCTCTCTCTCTCTCTCTCTCTCTCTCTCTCATGCGCGCGCACACGCACAAACTAGTGCACACGCCAATAATGGCCAGTGTATTTCTTGAGAATCAAGCTTCCGTGATTTATGCAAACTTCATCTGCTCTGAATTCAATAGCAAGCCAAGATGGTTATTCAAATGACTCCTATGGACTAACAGATAATCAAATGGAAGGGGCCTTTAAGTGAGATTATGAAGGTGCTAAGATGCAGTATTGCTTTTATTGATCTTTCCACTGTAATTGCATAAACCAATTATTGCTTTGCATCATAATCACAACAATCTCTAACAAAGGATGAGTGAAATAAATCAAACTAAAACCCACCAGAAAAGTTGGATTTTATTTGATCATGTCAACCCAAATCTAACCAACTTAATTAGTTGTCCATCCTCGTTTCTGTTGCACTGTGCATTTTTCTGTGTACTGACCAGCTTGCCACCATCCAAACACATTGATGGAATCAACTTATGGCAAGATAGCGTTTCCAAAAACATGATTTTAACAATTCGAAGAATCATAAAATCTGAAAATTAATAAAATTGCTAAAAAAAAATCACTACTCATCTAGGTACCACTGTCACAAGTTAGATAGGAATATGTGATGCTGAAAATTCATGAAGCATAAAACATACCGATATGGGCTAATAATGGCAGCTGGTATCCTTAATTTGCGCGTTAGTGGCCTCCATGGTTTGTTCATTAATTCTGAAGGCTCAACGACCTCGTCATCTTTTCCATTACCTAATCCTCCCCCCTTCGGCCATATAGCATTGCCATACCCATAGGTGCCCCTGGTTTCAAAGAGCCACCGGTTATGATCAAACTCTCCCGTTTGGCTCCTGATCAGCACAGATTTTGTTGATTTCATCAAAGACAACCTCCTCTGCATTTTTGACTCAGCGGGTGGAAGAAGTAGAAGAGACCGCCCATTTTCCACCACTTCATCCAAATCCATGGTCTTGTATTGCTCTTTACACCCTGGGCAAATGCCGTCTCCAGTTTTCACTGCATCCAAATAGCAATCTCTACAGATCTTGAAGTCACATTCACAGGGGAGAATATCCACACCCCGTTCATCCCTCATTACCTTAGCTTCACACCCTGGAATAGCACATGAAGATCCTTTCGCACCTGCCATTTGGGGATGGTTTGTTTCTGACTCGATCACCTTGTCAATGAGATGAGCTCGTGTAACACTAATGAGTCCACCAGTAAAAAGTGAACTCGACACGTATTGCTCTTCAACCTTCTGAGAGATCGAATCCATTGGCTGGTTGTCTGGTGTCAGCGGCATGTGTACAGTGTAGTTCATAAAATCACTGCTTCCAAGTTCACTATCAAGGTCGTCCCTTGAATAGCTAATACATCGTCCTGATGAAGTTTGACGGCCAAATGCCACAGTTGGAGGCAGGGGAGGCTTACCATGTTGTGAATCGGGAGCATCTGAGGTCATCGATAGAGACGACCTGCTCGCCTTGAAGGATCTTGATGCCATGTTCTTACGCTACTAAAAACTTATTTCCAATTCCCGAAATTCTCACAAAGCACAAAAATTCAGATTCTGTCACACTATTTTTATATTAACGTCATCACCACATTCATCATCCGATCCAAAATTAGAATGACTGAAAATGAAATTAGATCAAAGGTACCTAAACATTTGTAATAGTCAAGATCAGGTCAAGAAATTGTAGAAAAAATAGCTGAACACACTTTATAACAATAAATCATCTTCCAAGAAAAAAGGCAAGAAATGAAAACTCTAACAGCTTTACTTTGACTCGCTAGCTCAAGTATATATCTCGCAGTTACGAACTTGAAACAAGTTGAGAGGCGTCTAAAGCAGTTGAAAACAAGTCAAACATTGTGAACTTTTAGGAAAGAAGTATTTTAGGAGCAGAAACAAGCAATGTCTTCAAATCAGATAAGCTAGCATTGTCATCGAAACAGAGGAAAGAGAACCGACGGTAAGTATATTCTATTCTTTTCTTGACTAGGGGTTTGCCGAAAAGAAATTTGCACTTTTTCTATAAAAAAGCCAATTATCCATCCAATCGAATATTGAATCAATGCCTGAGCACTCATAGACTCTCGTGAGTCCGTATATAAATTCCGACCCTTCTATCACTATAATTTTTTCTTGCATCTAGGCTAGGATTTAGGAATTTAAAATCTTTTAGAAAACCCCATACCTGATGCTTAGAATCAAACAAGTATCAATAGTCCTTTTCCTCTGCTTCTGCTGGGGAATAATCGGGCTAGTTAAGTATAATATCGCAGTCGAGCCATTAAAGAAGTACAAATTACGTCAAATTGTGGTTGAACAACGTCATATCAACACTTCAACGAAGATCTCAAACACTCCCATGACAAGCAAATGACATCCGCAAAGTCGCATCGATACTGAAATCGGTAAAAAATAGTCAGATACGTACCTTATAAGAAGCGAAGACAGATCCAACCATGCCCGAAGCACTGAAGCAGATCAATCGAACACGTACAAGTTAGGGATTACAGAAAAGCAGTATCTCTGTGTGTTTGCGTATATATCTTTACATCTTTTGTCCGATTGTAAAAGCTTTCTTGAGCAAAATCTGGAAGTTTCAAGATGTGCGTGAATGTTATCCAACTGACTAACGCTTCCGTTATCCTAGAGAGAGAGAGAGAGAGAGAGAGAGAGAGAGAGAGAGAGAGAGTTGTGCACAGAGCTACAACCTTTGAGACGCCATGGTCGAAACCTTTACACAGAGTTAGATATATAATAATGTGTATACATATATCAACTAACTAAAGTAAATTTAGAAGAAAAGAAACTTCGTGTGAGCTCGGAGTGAGTGGCGAGGGCAAAACAGACAAAGAAATGGTGATTTGGCCGATCGCCGGCGCTCCGACAAAGAAATGGTGATTTGGCCGATGGACGATCCATCGAACACCTACGTCGTTTTTCAACGGCGTTTTCACTGCTTCGCAAAGATTAATTAGAAGTGAATCAAAACTGTGTCGGAAAATAATTATCTCACTTTCAAAAAGTTTTTTTTTTCTTTTTTTAAGATTTTGTTAACATGCTAGTTTAGATAATTAGAAATATACTGTCTCCGGTACAGTATTGAATCGGTCCAAACGAATTTATTTTGAATTTAAAAGGTATACATTTTAATGATGTGAGTTATTTTATTTTATTATTATTTATATATAAATTATTTATATAAAAATTAAATTAATTGAATATTATTGATTATCAAAATAAATCACATTTGTATTAACAAAAACAAATAGAAAATAGATGTAATTGTTATTTTTTAACACAATTATAATTTATTTATATATTTATGATATCCGATCAATTTAAGAATTTATCAAATAGTTTAAATAATCAAAATAAGTGTATTCGGAACTCAAAATGAGTGCGATTAGATACATTCATATTAAGCCTATGTTTGAATTAATTTTTTTTATAAAATTTTTGATTTTTTAGTTTTTTTTTTTTGAAAAAAAATAGATATAAAAATATATAGAAAAAGTCAATTGAGATCAAATAAGTAGACTTTTTTGAAAAATTCTAAATAAAATTTTTTTTAAAAGAACTAATCCAAATATTGACTAAAGAGAAAAGAGATAAGTTTTCAAATTATTTTGACGACCAATGACAAAATGAGAGAGTAATTTTATTGAGTAATTTAACAGGCTGGACAGGCATTGTCACGTGGAAGGTATATTTTTTATTTTTAATATTTTTAAAATTTGAGTAAAAAACATATTTTATAAATAAAATTATATTCATAAAGATTTTAATCATGGTATAGATTTTTAAAATAATAGTAACACATATTTCATGATATTAACTAGAGAAAGTCTTAATACCCTGTCAAATTATGTCATTAATGATATTTGGTAACCTTATTTAATTATAAACTACCATATAGGATGATGAGTCCTATAAATTAAATGCAATTAGCATTCTACTTTTATATTTTGAGATTCGTAATGCATAATTGTTTCAAAATAAAAACATTACCTAAACATGATAGAAAGCGTTGCATTGAGTTTTTTCCCTCACTCTGTCATTTGAATTAATAATTTATTAATTCGTTGTATTTTATTTTTAATTTAAATAATTTCATTTATTATATAATTAAAAAAATATTTTATTTAAAATAATCATGTCGAGACTAATTAAGAAGTTAAAAAAGTAATAAACACAAGAATAAGTCAAAATAATTTATTTTTAAGTTATTACTAATATTTTAATAAAAAAATTAACTTTTAAATTTCTTTTATCAGGACATACAAATTTTAACCCAAACCAACCCACTAATGTCAGAAATGGGAGAGATTGGATTTTGTGCTACGCGCGCCCAAAAAGAGCGATGGGCATTGTGAGCCCAGAAATAGAATCATGATGGGTCCGCATGGGTCCCCACCGGGTTAAGCGATCGAGAGGCCGAATAACGCAGCAAACCATGTGCTGTCCCGCCAACCTCGCCGCACGTCACATTTACATTTATATTATTTGTATTTATTAAAATAAAAATATAATAATATTAGTTAATCCAGTCGTTTTGTTTTGTTTTGTTTTGTTTTGTTTTTTTTAAGAGTATGATACACTTAATAAAAACTAAGAGGGAGAGAGCTCATAAGCTACTAAGTATAAAATTTGATTTGGTGCACTTTCAATCCAAATTGTATAATGAGTATGTTAGGAAGGAACAATTTTTCTAATGCATGCCTCACCCTATTATCTTGACGGCATACGTGAGATACTGTTAGGGAAATCAAAACTTACCAAATATGATCCTCATTGAATCTCCCTCCACCTGGATCCTTACCAATCCCATTTCTACAGCTACTTTTACAGCCTTTAAAGCTGCTGCCAGAGCTTCAAGGAAATTTATATAGATTGTTCCTTCCTTTTTCATTGCCATGGCTACTTTGATTTTGCCTCTTCTATCTCTTGTTGCATTTGGATGGTGATTTCAGATGAATTTGAATAAAGATTATTAAACATTCTCATATTATTACTATTCTTATTATTATAAAAATTTATTAAATACTCTCATATTCCTATTATTATATTAAAAATTTTTATTATATAATTAAATAAAAATAATACATAAATAATAATACATGAGAAAATGTGACTATATCAATGTAAATGAATATGCCTCAGTTATGTGCTTTGGAAAACCTTTCCAATTCTTCCTACTCTGTGATTAAATAATAGATTCTGTTACTAGAAGTAACTACAAAATATACAGAATTTATTAACTATTGATGTTAAATTTTATTAATAAAAATCATATTAAATAATAAATTCTATTACGAGAAGTAAATACTAAATATAAAAATTGTGTTTATTAACTACAATGATTGAATAATTTATATTACAAATTAGTGCGATCTTATATGACACGACGTATTTTTTATTCAATAGTTAAAATTATTTCAAAAGAATTATTAACGATTTATAATGAAAGAAACTAAAAAAAAACTTTTCTCTCTCTATGATTATTTCGAAAGATATGAAAATAAATCAAAAATGAAAAAACTTTTTTTTATTCAACATATAAAAGATTGAAAGAAAATCAAAAGCTTATTTTCTATTTATGCCTATCTCACGACATATGTATATAATTTTCTTATTTGGGATATTGTTGGATGGAAGGAAATTAAAAAGGTTATTATTACAATTATTTATTTTTTTATTTTTTCATTTTAAATTTAATTTTTTAAATAATTAGCTTTCTAATATTTAAAGATAATTAATTTTTTTGTTAAGAATTTTTTTTAAAAATAATTAATTTTAATTAATTCAGTATTTTTAAACACAAATTATACCTAGCACATGGAAAGCACTGAACAATATTCCGTGAGAAGGGAAATCGAATTATTTGGGGTAAGTGCTGGCAATTATTTTCCGTAAGACACACACCGCCAAACCTACTTCTATGACCTGAAGTAATCATTTCTACAACTCTTTAAATATATATTTATGCAAAAAAAAAAAATTAATTAGACATCAATAATTAAATAATTTGATCATGTGTAAAAAAATAATAATAATCTTACAAATAACCTGACTATATATCAATATACGTTCAACTAAATTTTTTTATATATAAAATGAGACGTTCCATTTGATAAAGTCTCCAGATAAATAGTTCAAAACATAAACACAACAAGAATACAACAAAAAAACATTTTATTTATATATTTAGGAAATGAACGACAATTAGTAAATTTAAGACTTTATTTAGTTTTTTACAAAAAAAAAAATTCAATTTCATTTACCATATTTCCAATAATTATTATTAAACTCCCAAAAATTCTTCTTAAAATTCAACTTCAGGTTCGTCCATGTCATGTGTCATGTCCATTACTAGATACACATGTCTGATGTCACGTCCTGCATTAAAAAAAAAAAAAAAAAAAAACGTAGCGTTACCAACACTTGTCCCAACATGTACGCGCAGTATCTGTGTCTGACACGTTTACATGCCTCTTTTGATCTGTCCATGCTGCAGTGAAACATAACGTGATTTCAACATTTCGCCTACCTTTTTGACATGATACCGAGAGAGCTGTTAATTCCATTCCCATCGCCAGAGCATTTTATACAAAGTAAACAGCCCACATTGTCCTACATATTTTTTTTTTTGGTTTTTTCTCAATAGTAAGCAATCAAAATAAATTACATAACAGAAGTATGTGAAATAAATGGTACTGTCATTGTAAGTATTGTGTGAATTGGACGCGTAACCCTACAGTGACGAATCTTCCTCAACAATCAAGATAAGGAACCTGGGCTGGTGGAGTTGGCACGCCTGCAATCACACGTGCAGAGGCTTCGAGATTCTTTCACCACGCGCTGTGATCTCCGAGTGTGAAGCTTGATATTCACCAACTTACCAGCCATCTGCTCCCACCAGCAAAACAAGCGTAGATCAGATTTTCACATACGCACATAAACACAATGTACAGGAACAAGCAGATTCAATTGGACAACGAATTCTTGCGTGGTTCACAAACTAATAGCGATTTCTCATCAGAATACGAGATTAGTTTGTGAACCAGTATTGTGCTCATGTCAAGCAAAGGTCTTGCGCGGGTCATCACAACCACAGTACTGCTGTTTGTTACTATGTCATATTTTAAATGATAGGTCCTAGGATCCATCAATGCATGGGTGAGCTAACTACTGGGAATTATCTTGGAGAAGAGAATTGGTACATCAACTTGTCTATAAATTTTATGTTTGCCCAGCAAAACTGGGAAAAAAGGGACTTCTCCTAATTGATACTTGATAACATGAAACCAGAGTGCTAACAAGTTCTGGAAAGAATGCATTTCTCACAGGTTTGTAACAATACTCATTGAAGAACAAAGCAAAAACCAATTAAGATTCCATCAAGATTGGTAAAAAATCGATAACTTCAGAGAACATAATTAGTGAATGAAACTTAAGTTTATGGCAGATATATAGGAGGTCAAAGAAACAAACCATTTGCCACACCAGATCTTCCGGACCCAAAGGTTGAGCTGGATGGGAGTATAAGAAGTGCCTTGAGTACTGGTAGAAAAATAAGAAAATAGTATAATCAGACCTAAAGTTGTTTGGCCCAGTAGAAAACCAACACTCCCTTCCCAGACAGAGTGATGTGGGATTACCCCTGAGAAAAGGGAGGGAACAGAGGAAGGAAAAGAGGGAGGGAACAGAGGAAGGAAAAGAAACAAAACGTACAAAAATAGGTAACAAAAGGAGCAACAGGAAACAAAACCTTCACTAAAAAGTCTTATGATAGTTAATAAAAGAGAACTTCACGCAGTTCTAAGAAATCAATAATCAAATTAAACTGAGAAGCTTCTAGCTGCACATTCCCCACTAATTAATTTGACATGCAATACCTGAACAATAGCAAACATCAATTTAACTCTAAAGCCACAAACCTTAGCCAGATGCGTTTGCATTTCCCTTATTTGAGCAGAACTAACACTTCTTAGGAATGCCAAAAGCCAACCTGGCTGCACAGCATCACTAGAGGAAACAAACAGAGCTATCTGCATTGAAGGGCAAACTAAAATCAATTAAACCCAATCATAAAGTGGAAAATAAAGTTGATGGCTCTGGCTCATCGTTCCAACCTCATGCACAATCTAAACACAACTTACACAAAAAGGACAAAAAGTTGCACATTCTTAAAGCAACAACTGAAGCAGATTCTGCCCACAACAGAGAGATGGTACAAATCTCATCTTGTACAACATTAAATTGACCAGTGCGAATACAAATTATATATGAAAGAAAACTACAAAGAAGAAACACGCCCTTTAAACTTGATGCTCTTTCCAAGGGAAAAAATATGAAAAAGATTCACTCTCTCAACCAATGAAAAATTGAAATCTTATCTTTTCTGCCATTTTGGTCAAAAGAAACTAGAACACCTAGACCCACCACAAGGGCAATATCTGCAATCTTCAATATGATAGGATTGAAACTTCATTTGAACTGGATAGGTTCCAGTTCAAACTGATTAAAACCTCCCAAGTAAGACCACCAC
>JAOTRH010000001.1:10933315-10951152 GCA_034768845.1 Heliamphora exappendiculata
CTTCCCAAAAATTCTAGTCAACGATTTTGTATATATATACACGTATATATATATATTAGTATTGTTTTAATTTATTTATTTATTTGTTTATATTTATATTTTATTTAATTTATTTATTTATTACTATTATATTTTTTTTCTTTAAAATATTACATGGTATCAGAGCCGACGGTGGACGATTCAAAGACGTGGTGTTTGATCGGAGCAAGGTACTATTTTTTATTTTCGATTCGTATAAATCAAAAATATATTTGTTTGCACAAATATAAGAATAAAAAAAAAACAACGGGGTACAAAAAAAAGATCAAGTCGGTGCAGTGGGCATATCAAACCAATTCGGTGGCTTTGTTTTCACAATGGATTATTCATTTTGGAAATCAATTCGGTAGTGTGAAAAACCAATGAGAAGAGCATGCACGGAACTGATTTGGAATTAATTAGGAAACTGGTTATGTTTTGATTTGCATTGACACTTACGAATTCAAAGGCAATAATCCTGTGTGGTTGTGTTGAAATTTACAGTTTAAAATTATTTTGTTATATTGGCTCGTATATATAGCAAAATAATTTAAGGAGGGGTTATCTCCTAAGGTTTTTCAGTGCTGTAGATTTATCGGTACGGTCAGGATTTTTAGATTCTAAATGATTCGATGGGATTGGACATATTGGCTTAGATTGGGATTGATCGGGCGAGATCAAAGGTGATCAGGGACAATCGAGTTTGATTGCGGGTGATTAGAGGCAATCGGGAGCAATCTGGTTCAATTAATGGCAGAAAACTAATCATCAACGAATGCAACTGGGATTTAAGTTGCAGGTGGAGTCAAGTTAGACGGCGATTTCCTGATTCGACAGAAGATTAGCAATCGGGATATTTCGACAAATAGATGTCGGGCATCTCGGTGTAGAGGTGCGAGCCATGCTGGTTTGAGTGTGGCGGATTAACGACGACAGCAGAATCGACATCGACATTGTTTATCTTCAAGGTAGTTTGCAGAATTCAAACCAATGTGGAGATTGTTGGGATATGTCTTGTATTCTGCAGACCCATATAATTGGTATTTTATTTACATGTATTTGGACTGTGGATGAGTCATGAATCCAAAAAAAATCTAATATATGTAGGGTTTTATAATTCTATGGGGTCAGGATTTTAGAGTTTGCCTATAAATAAGACTCTATAATTGTAGTTATTTGTGTGAAAAATAAATTAAAGGAGTAGAGATGTAAGGAGAGATGAAAAAATACCGAAAACACGGGAGTAACTTTTGAGCGAAAAAACGAGATTTGTTTCAAGGCTTGAGTTGTGGGTGTCGGATTTTGGAGTGTTTTTTATCTCAAGTTTGTACATTCTACAATTATAGTGGATTATCTCTCAACCGTAAATATAAGCAGATTGTGTTGAACCACGTAAATTCTTGTGTGATTTTTTTTTGGTATATGCAATGATTTTTTGCTTCCATTCGTGTTCGGAGATTGGTGTTCAAATCCTAACAAATTCATCACAAAAATCTTCAGTAATTCATAGAAAAGGTCCAATCAATGATTCAACAATCATGGAATTAATCATCAGCAAATGAAAGCAACAAATTAAGATAATGTTAGCATGCCTGCTCGATCAAACGGTGCACGGGGCTACCATTAGACGTGAGATTGGAGGTCTCTTTGTATGTATTTTGAAACAACCAAAGCAGATCGTAAGTGAATTTCGGCGGCATGTCGTAAACGTACACCCTAAGCGGCGATGACACTGACGGCGAAAACTCAGGAAAGAACGAATCTTCATAGAACCTTTCAGTCTCCCTCTTCCGTATCATGTCATCCAGCTTCTTCACAGCCTCCTCACTCGCGGAAGCTACGGTATCATCCGAAACCGTACGAGATCTCTGGATCTTGGAGGTTGAAGTGAGGAATTTCTCGAGGGAGACAACGAAGGAGTAGTCAGGTTTGGGGATAGGGGTAGGGTTAGGGTGTTGGGATGTGTGGATTGGAAGGGAATGAGAAGGAGAAGAGAAGACGGAGACGACGTAAAAGAGGATAGAGAGAGCTAACAGAGAGAACACACAGAACAGGATTGGAGATCTGCCTCGGGAACTCCCGGAGTGGTGTTTTCCGGCCATTTGTGCAGAAAGAGAGTGAGGGATGTATAGAAGGTTGGTATAAATATCACACTGATGATTTTAGCTCAAAGCCCTTGATTCTGATACCCACATTTGAATCGGGGGAAGGCGTGGGAAAGAAGAGTGCAGATGGAAATGGCGAAGAAAGAGCAGTCTACAAGAATTTAACCAAGATAAGTTATAGAAGGGAAAATTTAAACTTGCAATAATGAGTGTCTTTTAATTTTTAATTTTTTATTACTGGTTTTGATTATAAATTATAAATTTATTTAAATATTTATAATTTTTATTATAATTTATAATTATTTTTTTTAATTTAGTTATAATTTATAATTTTTACCAAGAATTCATAACTTATGTAAAAATTACAATTTATAATTTACTAACAATAATTTTGCTAAATACCATAAACAGTAAAAAAAGAACGAAAAATTATGAAAAAAAAAGTTTTTGAAATTTGAAAAAAATAATAATAATAAAAATAAAAAGAAACAAAAGGGAAGATTATTGAAGAAAGTATGATTATTTTCTTTGTTTGATTTGGTAAGGAAACAGACGAAAGTGAAAAATAAAATAACCTTTGTTTTTTTTGAAAAGATGAAATAAAATTGCAATGCAACATATATTATCATGAGCAATTTAGAAATGAAAGAGAGCAGAGAATAAAATGAAAATAAGCAAGAAAATAACTTTTTGCCTGTGTTTTTTTTTTGGGGAGGGGGGGAAGTCCTCTTCCCTAATTAGTATATCCATACAAAAGAAGCAAAGGATCAATCTATTTCGTCTCTCTTCCTCCCTCCCACTTTCAAAGAAACCCTAAAATTCTGCAATTCAGTTATTTGAAAATATATAATCTAACAATTTAAATATTTAAGAAAAATTCACATTAAAAAATTATTTTGTACAAATTTATTTTCAAAATAATTATCCCCATTTTATGATTGTATTATGCTGTCCAAATAAAATTTAAAACAAGAGTTGTCCTGACTGTGGGGCACCACCATCATACCATTTATGACTCTCCCAATTTTTCATCTCACATGCTCCAAATGCAATTGGGCCCCCTAATTTGTATGTAAAACTTACACAAATAGCGGGCCCAAATTTATAAGTTCCGTCACATTTTATGTAGACCCATACAAATATGTAATCCCGTTTGGCGCATTGCAATTGATGGCATGGAATAATTTTTCCAACTCCAGAGAACTGTTGTGAGCTTGGTCACGGCTGAGAACCAGAATCAACCCAAACTCAGGCAGGCAAGGATAAGATCACATACATATATACCCCACAATTACACTAAACCAACGCTGCGAAAACTTTAAAGTTCATAATGTTCCATTTCTGTATATAGTTCCTCAAGCAATTTATCTACCCACCACAATCAGGCACAAATCAAAAACATAATAATGTACGGAACAATAGTGTTGAAAGCCCAGAAATGTACGAAAGAGAAAGAATCTGCCAGTTCCAGTCTATGATGGTTATAGGATGTTCAAGCATCAACCTAAAGAGTGTATGCAACACCTACACAGCATATCCAACCAAATGACAACAATTTTGAACCCACCGAAAAGCTCAAAATGTGATCATATCATCCTTAGGAGATTGCTGCTTCTTTGTGTCCTGTCCCGCTTCAGATGTGCCACTGGTTTTTTTGCCAAAAATCATCTCATCAAGATCATCCATCATGTCATCATTCCCTCCCTGGGCACCTGCTCGAGAACTAGCTGGTTTTCTGATCAGAGCATCCTCTTTCCCAACATGGGGTGAATCATCGGGCTCAACAGCTACTGGGATCATAGCAGGTTCTGGCTCCCGTGGAACTACAGAAGGCTTCTTGAAATCTTCATACCTCGAGAGGACTTTTAGGATTTCGTCGTTCACGTTCAAGGCTTCAAAAAGCAGGGCCTCATTGTCCCCTGCAGTCGCTATGATCCTCTGGACAGTATATTGAGACTGATGGCACTGCTGTACAAGTGTGGTTGTCAAGTCATCCTGCCAAATAAAAAATTGTTAACAGCAGGAAGGGTCCATTTGATTTCCAGAGAGGATTGAAAAACATGGGATTGCAGATGGAGATAATGATACTAAGTAGTACAATGGGCTAATGGACGAGATTGCATATAGTGGAATAAAAAAAAGAGAATTATCTTTGACCATTAGATAAGAAAAGACGATAATAAGAAGGGGAGGAATTATGTTTGTTCCCTAATCCTCCAGTTCGGTGTTTGGTGTAGTTTGAATCCGGGGACTATACTAGTAAGTTCAAAATATCAGTTAATGTTTGGGAAACAAACATAAATAAGCATGAAACAGATATCCCTCCCACAGTTTGGCTGGACAAGCAAATATTGTTTCCTAACAAGTAGATATAAAACGCCCTCGAAAACATCAATTTTATCGTGAAAAACAGTACTAGAAACGTGCATTGGCACATCTTCACTATAACTTAGGAAGATTGTTGTGGCATTCTCACACATTTAAAGAAATCTACCCAAATAAAAGCATAGTCTTGGTACTCATAATATGCAGACTTTTCCCAAACCAAAACACTTTTTATAAATATTCTGGAATTATCAAGTGAAATCTTGAATTTCACCAAAAATTGACCATTGATCAAATTTGTGGATGACTGGTATTTATTGATGGTTTTGTGGATGGATGTTGTTTTCCCCTGTCCACCTTATAGAATTTTATTTATTGATATTTATTTGTATTTTTTGGCAGTAGTTTTTTTATCAAAGCACTCTGTTTTTGCTAGATTTAATTCTATTGTGAAAAAAATTGATGTAATTTTTTGAATTTGGCTCATTTATATGCTATGTAATGTGGACTGGGATTATGTTAGAACATAGATTATAGTTTATTCGTAAGAATGATGTAGACACAAGTTATTCGCTAGTCTTATAGTTGCAATTGTCCAGCCCAGGTCTGTTTCCAGTAGCCTGTTCCCTACTAATTTTTAATAAATGAGGACAAAATTAGGACCTCCCATAAGAACTTTACACTGTCTCAGAGCAGCTAGATACAATATTACATGTTTAAGCAGGAAGTGTGTAAAATTAGACAGGCCAGCCTACATAGCACAGGAGCTGTTCAAAGTGGACAATTTCTTAGTCAATCTAGAGGATTCACATCAGAAAAACAGGCGGTTAACACGCATTCTGGTAGGATGTAAATCTCATCCTCAAACATTACATGTCCTGCATACAATGAACGTTTAAGACCCACATACAAGACAGAATTCACATATGGTTTGAAATACTTATGGTAGATTCCATAAGGATTCTAAAGAATTCCAGGAAAGTACATCTAAAGTAGGATCCCTAGGGACACCCCAACGGATTAGGCCGAATTCTCCAAGTAAAGAGACTCAAGTTCGAATATCCTTAACCGTATCAAAAATATTTAGTAGGACGACAAGATGGATGGATCCTAAAACAGATCCTTAAGATCCAAGTCCAGACTAGAAAGCATAGATTCAGAAAAAATCAGTGTCACAAACTGGATATAGTTAAAAGAAGTGTTCATGCTAAAAGCTCAGGACCTAACAATTAAAGAAGGGTCTAGTTGTGATCCCTGGAGCTTGTGTCTAAGCAACACTTTACCACCAGAAAACCATAATCCATAATATTCAAAATTTTGATTCCCATACAAATCCCATAAACACAACTCACGAGACAATCACTCTATATCTGCATCTTCCAACTATTCCAAATGTTGCGACGCTTTACTGCAACCACATGCAAATCTCAAGTAGGTACAAGTACAACTAGCATATCTAACTCACAGCCGGCCCACCACTCCCATGCTTATATAGTTTGAAGAAAATGCGTGGCTTGCAGAACCAAATCCTCCCAAGTCCCAACTAGCAAATTCTCCCCCCTCTGTTTCTCATCTAAAGTAAAAGATCAAGATCTTTGCCACAGCTCACCACAGGCAAAGAAAAATAATGTTATTGATGTCTCATATCATACAAACTTAGTTATCTCTTGCACCCAGTTTCAATAATTGACAACAATAATCTACGAATAAATATTCCCTTGCACGGTTTCAATCTGATGTTACGAAACATAGTCATTTGCAATGAGAATTGAGAGACAATAGCATGGTTTTATCATAACTACGGTACAGTGTTGGCATCCCTCTCCTCTGTTGGCACAGGGAATTTGCCAAATCATTTAAATTGTGTTTCCATTTATCTGGTGTTTTCCTTCACTACTTGGTTGTTGAGCCTACTGTTGGTGTGCCAATAAAAACTGAAATTTAAGTTATTGAATTATTGGTCCTGTTCCGACAAAATGCCCAAAAATGGGAGCATGCACTTGTTTATATATATGAAAATGGAAAGCATTCAAATGCAGCAATCCCCAGGTCATCTGAGGAAAAAGAAGAGATATTTATATTATATGTAGTCAGAACGCAACTATTGCACACAAAGCCATGGAATTAAATTTTACTGATCATATATGTACCTGGACTGGTGTCATAAACTGAACAAGTGCTAGGAAACATCATCAAACTCCAAGACTAAGAAGCACAGATACTTGCATAGATGAAGTGTGTCATGTCTGACACTTAAACACACACGCTTAAATGTGCCATATTCAAAAAAAAAAGATAAATTTATAATATTAGACCCTTCACGACACTCTTCGCGGACATTTTGATGACACTTCTTAAATTCCTTAAACGCGTCCTATGTAAAGATAGTAACACTGATTTGCCTACTTCAAAACTCAACATATGCGCACTAAATAAACTGAAACATCTATAAGATCCAATATTATATATTTCACATGTAATAATTTTGTTAAAAATATAAATTTCTAACGTGTTTTGGGCATATCATGTTCTATATTTTTTGAAAATCAACGTATCGTCGCATTGGTGTCGTGTTCGTGCTAGTTAGCTCCAATGCCTGTGAATTAAACTCAGGTACAACATTGGCATTGTCAATTGATCTTAACGCGTCAAAATTATGCCTAAAAAGCTTGATCCTTTCACAGATTTAATATTTGCAATATATGTCAACTACATGATTACATTTTCATCCAATTGTTGTGATTTCATCAACACAAGGCCCTATACAGAAAACCCTTTATCTACGTATGCTAGTGATTTTATCAACATGGTTTGTACCTCAACAATCACAAGATTGTATAAGGATAGAAAAACCATGCAGGAAGGACATAAAGAGAAAAAAAGGAAGAAGGGGGGGAGGGTCACACAACAACTCCTTTTGCACAGTAAGAAAGCGTCAAACAGAATGTGGCAAAATCTCAATTCACAAGTTAAGTATAACAATCAAAATCACAAAATAATGAACGATAAGTTCCACTATAAGGAGCGCAAAGTTATTGAATCAAAAGAAATGAACAAATGTAAACCAGTGGAAAAAAAAAAGAAGAAGCTGGATCTTTATGATACGAGAACAATAAATTAGCAATTCGACAAATAGTACTCCCCACATTCCCCCCTTTCCCCTCTTAAACGATCAAAACTAAATGTATTGTCTGTGTGGGAAGTTCCTACATCTAGTTACAAGTGTGCTCAAACAATAAGCTTCTTACAACATTAAAGGAGCAACGCAAAGGGTAGCTCAAAAAAACAGAAACAGTAACAAATATGACACTGCAAATAAAGCAATATATGTTGTTGCAAGCTCAACCACTAAAAGAAACAATGGTTCCTGAATCCTGAATGAAATTAGTTGGCTAGAATGAATTACTGCAATTTAAAGAAAAACATTACGAAGACCAATATACTATTGCAACAATGATTGACTAAGTTCCATGAACTCTTTTAAATATATGAAATACCCGGTGTCAGATACTTGACACTTGAGCAAGAGCATGGCATATGGTCCGAATTGAATGATGGACATCCATACAACAAACACATTTAATCATTTGATTTTACAATATAAGAATGCATACAGCTCTCATATTGTGCATGAGTGCTCTATTGCACTTTGAAAACTCCATTTTACCTAGAAAACAAGGGAAGCATAAAAAAAATGTGGCTATTTCTTTGTCTCCACATGTACTTGATGTAGGAACTAGATATTGGACATAGGAAATGGATGATTCTAATACTTGGACACAAACTCATGACTAACTCATGTATCCGTTCCGTGTAACATAGATGGTCAACAATTCAAAGCATAGATGGATGTTATGCTGACAGAAAACCCAGTTGATTAGTATTAACTAAAATCTTCAAATGCTAGATCGGCAAAGAATATACTGAAAAAATAACCACATCATGCACGATTGACTATACTTGAATTCTTTTTCCCCATACTAGATAGCCCTAGTCCATACTAGATAGCCCTAGGTTAATAATGGAATTCAATAATGTTAGAAACAAAAACATCCTGATGGTTGTTAGATGACCGTGTTGACATCACACCCGCATATAACACTAGTGTGATAAAATGAATTTACCTCTAGAGCATCTTGTTGGGGAGAAGAGGACAATACTGTTGTAAGAAGCTCAATACTGTTTCTAGCCACATCAAATGCTTCCTTTGTTTGTTCAGGTGAAAAGGTTTGCACAGGAATATCATGATGAATTTGTTGTGCAAGACTAGCATTGGATTCTGAAGCCGAGATTGAAGGAGGAGGTGTAAATATAGGAACCAAACTCTCATTATCACGTCCAGGGAACCGTATGCCTCTTGATTTCAAACTCTAGAAAATAACAAACTGAAAAAGATTAGTAGCAAGTACAAAAGGTTAATCCTAACGCATATTTAAGAATTTATTGGCCATGAATAAATATTAAATAATTTTAAAACATTTAAACTCATTTCACTTTAAAACATGAAAACAGTATGCAGTATCACATTCATTTGTTCAAATAGAAAATGAATATCAACAGTCGTTCTTCCTTCTTCTACCTCTAGGAATTTGTTACAATCCTTTCACTCATTTAATTTATACTTAAATTTAATCAAATCAGCTTTTGTTTTTTACTGCAATCAGAAAAGAGAGAAAAAATGAAAACCGAGGCATAAGTAGTGAAAAATGAAAATCGGACAATTAACTAAGTATTATTTGAATAGTAGGAGTACTTTGTATGTCTCTTCATAAACAGGCAAATACCGGAGCTCCTCAGAAGACTCCCCCCAAGCTTCAATCAACATCAGAGCCTTGTTCCGGTTGTTAACAACAGTCTGAGGATCATCAATCAACTTTACCATCTCATCGAGAACCCTCTCAGCCGCAACCTCCGAGAATGCCTTCTCGCAATTCTTAACAATAGTTTCAAGTAACACCAGAGCCAAGAACTGAACCCTAGGGCTCTTCAACATGATCCTCTTCTTTATTCCGCGGATCAATTCAACGCTGTTGATCTTATCATGATTGATCATGTCACAAAGTTCAAGATTGGTGGCCCAGTCAGGGTCATCCAGCGTTTCGGCCGTCGCATCCTCGACAATCTTATCAGCCTGAGTTGGGACTTGGAAGAGCTCCTTCATCTTGAAACTCATTGAAGTCATCCCAGCACTCATCTTCCGACCAACCTCAGTTCCACTTATCCTCAACCGCTCACCGAAAGCGCTAACTTTCTCCATCAAATTATCACTCATCTTTGAAACCCTAGTTCATATATCACTCCCACAGTCGGTGAAAAACCTTCGGACTTCGACAACCCTAGCCACCAAGCCTTCAACTGAAAGAGGCCTCACAAGCCCTAGAAATCAACCAAAAGAGGCAAAATCCAATCATTCGAAAAATCACAAACAGTCTGATTACAAGTTAAACACGAATAAACTTATAATTTCTTCGACGGGAAAAAAAGAACTCAAACAGGGTTATGCATACCTGTATTAGAATGTGAGTATCAAATCATGATCAGTGATACAAGCACAAATATTTTTGGAAGTACAGGAAGAAATGATCGGATCAGAGAAAATCTTCGATTTTAGTTGAAATTCTAATTAATGATCGAAAAAGCATCGAATGAATTACCTTAGAATAGAAGGTGAAACCTGGAAAGGCTGGAGTCGTTGGCGAATTGCGTGTTTTGGAGACGACGACCTCCGACTCGCCCCAGGAACCTTCCGAGATGTTCCTCGGCCTTAGGCCTCTGGAACAGTTTTATTTTATTCCATGGCCATGGGCTCGTTTGCCAACGGACTTTAAGGCTCCGTTTCTTTAACGGAAAATATTTTATCATAAAAAATATTTTATATGTAAAATAATTTTATAAAAATAATATTTTTTTTCATATATTTTTTGGTATTTAATTAATATTTAAAAAATATTTTTAATGAAAAAAATTTGATGAAAGAATTAGGTGAAATTGTGCAAAAGCTCAATTTTAAAATTAACTTATGAGTTAATTTTTTATAAGTCAAATTTAGTTTAATGAAATAAAATATTTTTATAGGTATTATCAACCAAATAATGAAATATAAGTAAAATATTTTACTCAAAAATATTTTACGTCAAAATAAACGGAGCTTAAAGTTAAATTTTTTATTCTTTTATTTAAAATTTAAAAGCTAAAATCCTTCCATTGCCAACTTTTAACTTTTTAATTTTTAATTTTTTATATAATAAAATTATATATTTTTAAAAATATCATAAATTTTATCATAAACATTTATTTTTTTATAAAAATTATATTTTTAAATTTTATTCATCAAAATTTATCAAAAAAATTTATATTGAATATAAAATTATTTAAAAATAATTTTAAAAAATAATATTTTTATGTCAATTTTTTTAACTTTTGACTTAAAATTATTTTAAATTAAATTTTTTAATTTACTATCTTTTGATTTAAAATTACTCTTACAATTTTATTTTTTTAAAAATTATTTACTTCTTTTAGAATAACTTTAAGCAAAAAACATAACTTAGTTTTCGTTTAAAAATCTAACTTTAAGTTTTTTTTTTTTTTTAAATGTTAAATCAAAAAATTAATAAATTTATTTAATTAAAAATAATAATAATTTTTAAACTACTAAATTTTTTTAAATAAACTTAATATAAAATTTCATAATTACGCTACATCCTAAAAAAGTGTATTCGCTGTTCCGCCTTACCCACAAATATCCTCGTGTATGTACTTATTTAATTATTTTTACTGCAACTGCTCTCATTACACAAGTTGACAAAATAAAATTTTCAAATCAATATTGATTATTTTCATTTTTGTGAACATTTGTTATTATTTGACATTTTTTCTTTTTTAAATTTTTTACCAAGGAAATTTATAAAAAAAATAAAAAAATAATTAGAAGATTAAAATGTTCAGGAAAAGCAAATATAAGCACAAAAAATGCAAATTTCAGCCCAAACAGACCTATACATACAAGGCTCATGAGTTGTATTTGAACTATATGTCTATTTAGAATGTCTAAAAAATTTAATTTTTAAAAAGTTTAATTTCAAACAAAATAAATTAAAAAACTAAATTATTTAAAATAATTTTTTGTAATAATTTTTTTACTTTTTTTTATTAAAATGTTTAAAATATATTTATTTTTAGCTTTTAAGTTATAGTGTTTGAAATATTATCACGGTTTTTTTTTATTTTTGTAAGTATTATTGAGTTTTTAAGTAAATATATTATAGTAATTTTGTTTAAAAATAAGTTATGGTGTTTGAGATATGTATTGTCTTTTTTTTTTTTTAGATTGATAGATGAAAAGATAGTTAGCTTTTTTTTGAAACCAAACAAGACAGTTTGAAACTTGGTTTTTTTTGTTGTAAAAAGTTAACTTAAAAACTATCCGAAACATGCCCTAAACAACATTAATCTCCTTTGAAATATAGTACATGTTTGGTAAGTGATTTTATGCTTAGAGTTTAAAGTTTTTTGGCTTAACGCAAAAAAGGGCTTTTTGACTTTACTTTTTGTCTTTCCTGGAAACTCCACTTATAGGTCATGTTGTGCATTTAGGATAAAAGGGTCCGTGTGGATATCCCTCGTTTATTTGCTTAAAATATCTTTTTACTAGTTGTTCCGATCGAGCTCAATATCCCTCATACATCTATATTTATACTGTTATAACAAGAAATTTCTTAAATTTGGTAGAGCTCATGTCACATTTTGAATTACCTAAAAACTCCTACAATAATTTTTTAATTTACTCTCTAAACAATCTCTCAATAACTAATCATATAAGGGCAAAAAAAAAAAAACAAAAAAAGAACAGCCAAAGCCACTTTCCAACTCTTTAAAATTTTACACTCCACGTTCATTGGCAGTTACAGCCTTTCTCAATAATAAACCGACACTTATAGGACTTGTTTGTTTGTTTCAAAATAAATAGATAGATATAAAATACATTCAAATATAAAGGTGAATATAAAATTCAAAGCGAATTTTGGGTTAGGTCCCATTTAAGCATCTTATATTTCAATAAATCTCAACTAAAAATTATATTCTATCAAATCCTATTTAATATTGTTTACATCAAAATTACTCCTAATATACCAATCACTTCTCACACCACCCACACCACTATTTCCGTCGCCACCACCACCACCACCGCGCCACTACTGTCACATGAGATATTTTGCTTACAAATTTAACAAATGAGACATTTAGTCTACGAATTTTGACAAATGAGATATTTTTCCTACAAACCTGACAAATAAGATATTTTGCATACGAAATTAACAAATATCTCATTATCGATACATAACTACATAAATGTCTCAGTAACAAAATGAGATATTTTGCCAACAAATGAGACATTTAGCCTACGAACTTGACAAATGAGATATTTTGTGCAAATATCTCAAATCGTTTCAACACCAAATATTTAATATCCATCGGTTGACCTCATCCACACATTTTATCAAACACCTTGTGTGCAACCTCAATCGAAACACATAAACACACACACAGATGGAGATAGAGATAGTCATTATCAAACACCTTGTGTGCAACCTCAATCGAAACACATAAACACACACACAGATGGAGATAGAGATAGTCATGAGTGAATGAATGCGCCTAAGTTTACACGAACAGAGTTGCGCGACGACGGCGAGTGACGAGCAGCAAGGGCGAGGCCACGGTGGTCCAAATCTAGTTTGGAGTGGAGGAACAACAGGGCCAACAGTGGTTTAGATCTGGTTCACGTAGTGGCAAGAGTGAGGGCGAGGGTGGGGACGACATGGCAATGGCGATGGCAAGGCAAGGCAAGGCGACAACGACGACGATGAAGATCAGATCTGTAAAGGGAGAAAGTGAGATAGAAAGGACGGGAGGAACATATGAGAAAAATGGTATATTTATCAAAAGATGATTATAAATTTAAAAAGTAACACTTAATGAAGTATTCAAAAAATGATTAAAACTTAGTGGAATACAAGTCTCCTAAATTGGACTTCTAATTAATTTTCTCAAAATTTATGGATATAAGTTTAGATATATAATCCTAACTTATATACCTATATCATGTTTATTTTTGTTTTAAAAAAATATAAATATTGATATGGAAATAGAAGAATTAGAAGTGATTAATTTTAATTTTTATCCTCACACAAACTCATTGATTTCCACATGTTCTTCTCATATTTGCTTCCTTCAACCCCGAATTAAAGCAGAGAACAGAAGAGCAGGGCATAGCTGCGTAAAGAAGAAATATTACATTAAAACCAAAAAACATACACAATGACTGGGTTACAATTTTAAAAATCAAAAGTCAAATTAATCTTGTCTCGTTCAGCAGCAAGGGCAGGAGAGAGAGAGAGAGAGAGAGAGAGAGAGAGATGAAGAACTTACATCAGCAGTGGCGAAGGGCACCAACTGTGGAACAAAGAAGCAGAGGCTAAAGTGACTTTTCAACAAAATGGATACATAATATCTAGCTCTCCTTGGCATTACATATCCATTACATATCCAGGAATTTGGTGTTGGAAAAAGAATGGGTTTGGAATAAAATTAGAACATGATTTTTAGTTAATTTTGAAGCTAATTATCTTCGTGTTGGATTAATTTTTTTTTATGATTCCAAGTTTTAATTTGTTTATCTCCATAAGTAGTTTAATCATGAATTTTGTGGCATTCAAAACCATTACTGGGTGAATGAAAAATTGACTCCAAAAGTGTGTCATTGAAGTTGGCAAAATAATGATAACAAAAACATATCCCACATTGCTTGGGAATGAAAATGGTGGGTTTTCAAGCAACTACAAAATGGCTTGCTATCCTGTATTGGTTGGGGATAAAAGATTATGCCAGCTTATATAGCTTATGTTGAAGATAAAGGGTTGGCCATTTAGATCATTCTAACTTTTAAAATTTAAATTTTAAATGTGTCGTTACCGTTATACCGAGCCGTTGGGGTCGGGTTCAGTTCACGTATGTTGAAACAGACCGAACCGATGCCGTTTTTGGTTCGCGTATATTGGGACAGACCGAACCGGTGCAGTGTAGGTTTGGTTTAAATTGAACCATCACCTTCAAACGCCTACAAATAGGCTGTGCCAGCACCAATTTTTGATATCCTATCCAATTTTGAAGCCTCCATTGCCGAAGCTCTGCATTTCCATTGCCAAAACTCTGCATTTTCATTTTCGAGTTTTTTTGAAAAAGTTCAACACACCAAAGTTCGCTGTGCGTGTAGTTTATTGTGGTTCTACTGCACACGGGGATCGTTTTATTCTGGAGGCAGACGTCTGATTCACCGCAAGCACCGAGGCGGGGACGTATTCTGTTTTACGGAGACACCGTTGAACGTTTGACTCGATCCTGAATATCTGTTCTGTAAGATTATATTTTATTTTGTTCAGTTCTGCTTTTCCTCTCTGCTTCTTTTCAGAATTTTAGTTTCTTCTTTAGATTTAGAATATTTATTTATAGTTTTGTTTATCAAAAGAGTTTACAAAACCAATGTTATTTTGTTAAGCATATTAAATCTGTTTTAACAAATTCAGTATATCACTATTTTTTTTATATTGTCTTTAATTACAGTTTTATTCTAAATCTGCTGTAGTATATGGAAAATAGATTTTATTAGTTCGGTTTTAATATTATTCAAAATTTAGTTTTAGGTTTTGTTTTTCTTTTGCTGCTATCAAAACCGATATATTGTTGTTATTTCCATAACATTACAACAACAATTGGCACTTATATGAGATATAATATCCAGACTTGTTTGTCTCTCAAACACCTTACATGTAGACCCCACATGATATAATATCTATTTTTACCCTCTAAATCCTCCAAACAAACAAACCCTGTACAATAAAAAAGATTATCTTCATTTTATGTACAAAAAAAAAAAAACATCTTCGTCTCAAGCTACTATACACGGAAGTGAAAAGACAATCTCAGGCAAAAATTGTCATTTTTTGTGAAGTTGTGCTACGTGCATAGATGACAAAAGATTGGCCAAATATAAATAAGAGACGTAGTGTAAAGACTCTGACTACTTAGAATTTTTTTTCTAATAAACTCCAAATAGTTAGAATCATTACTCTTGTCTTTTGTTTGTGTTTGATCGATCATCAATTATCAGTGCAATCAAAAATTTTCTTTTTTGGGACGTGAAATTTGTAGTTTGCATTAGATTTCAAAGAAGTTGTAGCAAGATTTGACATACCCATTGTAGACCAATTTGGCACACCCTGGTGCTTTTTACTCTCCCTGTTCTAAATTCTTTCTTTAGTTTTTGTTGGAATATTAGATTGATTAGAATATTAGATTGATTAGATTGATTTTATTCTGATTTGGTTTCCTTTATTGTTTATCCCTATTCGCCTATAAATAGGCCATATATTGTACAGTTTCAACAGACAGAAAATATACAGTTATTTTCTCTTCTCAATTTCTTCATGGTATCAGAGCTACGTTCTTGTAGCCTGTAGTATTTTTTCCGGCGTCGTCGCAGTGATGGGGCACCACCGGCCACATCACCGCGACGACACAGGGTGTTGCCACCCCTGCCCTCTCACCGCCTAGTCGCGGCACCACCAACCATCTTCACCGCTTCGCGTTGCCACCGCTTGCCATCGTCGCCTGCTGTCACTGCCTGAAGCTCCGCTGCCAAGACCAAAACCCTCGCGTCGCGCCACCACCAAACGCACACCAGCGCGGCAGCCGGCAGCTCTGCCACCACCCACAGCCCACAGCTCCATCAGCGCCCGCAGCCCACAGCGCCAGCACAGCCCACAGCCCATAGCGCCGTCGCCCTCGCCGCCGCTGCTGCACACTCGCCAGCGTCGCTGGATCTGGTAGTCAACGCCGACGCTGCTGCTTCAATCTCTCCAGCGCTACAGCCCACAGCGCTGTCGCCCTCGTCACCGCTCTCGTCTGTCGTCTCCTAGATCGTTGGCATCGACAGCAGGATTCGAACCTGCGCAGGGAGAGCCCAACAGATTTGGATCCATCTGGCTGAATCTCATAGTCGCCGGAGCTTCCAGTCCTGCGCCTGACACCCTCGCAAGCAATAGTTCACTGTCCCACACGCCGACCACCTCCGAAACTCGTTCTGCCAGCACTCCGGCTGGCCACATCCGCCATGCGAGCACAGCCTCAGCCTCTGATCTGATTCCCTCGTACCGAACCACTCCGTCAGGAACCGGTTTGCCGGATGCACAGCCTCAGCCCCAGATCTGTCGTCTCCCTCATCGACCAGATCTGAGGTTCCAGAGCCGCGCCGAGACGGGTATGAACCGGGTTTATGGGGCTTTTGTTCTTCTACATCGGCTTGCTCCGGTGCGATCCCGTTTCATGGAAGATATGCTGTGGATGGACGATCGGATGGTCAGAGACGACCGAAGCTCATGAGGACAGCCTCAACCAGACTTACCAGATCTGGCCTCCCATAGCGCTGCTGTCGCCACAGTCGCCGCCATCGTCTGTCGTCTCACTCGTCGACCAGATCTGAGGTTCCAGAACCGCGCCGTTACGGCACCACTGGCCACATCACCGCGACGGCACAGGGTGTCGCGGCCATCGACGGTGGTCTCCACTAATCACTGAAGTTGTCACAGTTGCCGCCGAAGTAGCCATCGCCACAGCGCTGTCCGCTGTCATGTGACTCGCGTCGCCGCTGCTGCACACTCGCGACTCGCGTCACCAGCGCCGGAGGGATCTTCTTCTTCTAGATCGTTCCAGCAGAACCTCTAGCGCTGCAGCCCACAACGCTAGCGCAGCTCACAGCCCACAGCGTCGTTGCCCTCGTCACCGCTGCGGCCATCGCGTCGCCCGAGATCTAAGGTGTCCGCCGTCGTGTGACTCGCGTCGCCGCCACTGCCGTCGCGCGACTTGCGTCACCGTCGCCGGAGGGATCTTCTTCTTCTAAATCGTTCCAGCAGAACCTCTAGCGCTGCAGCCCACAGCGCCAGCGCAGCCCATAGCCCACAGCGCCGTCGCCCTCGCCGCCGCTGCTGCACACTCGCCGGCGCCGCTGGATCTGGTAGTCGCCGTCGACGCTGCTGCTGCAATCTCACCAGCGCTAGCGCAGCCCACAGCCCACAGCGTCGTCGCCCTCGCAGTCGCTGCTGCACACTCTCCGGCGCCGCTGGATCTCATAGATGCCACCCTCTACGCCGTCGACAGCCGCTCCATCGATAAGGCCTCGCGATTCGCCGCTGTCAACGGCTTCCCGCCCTCCTCCAAGGTCTATGGCAGCTTCGACGCCGTCCTCGACGACCTTAACGTCGACGCCGTCTACGTTCCTCTCCCCACCAGCCTCCACATCCGCTGGGCCGTCGCCGCCGCCAACAAGAAGAA
>JAOTRH010000001.1:10957036-10998084 GCA_034768845.1 Heliamphora exappendiculata
TTTATTTTTGTTTATATATATATATATATATATATATATATATATATATATATATATCAAAATACGCAAATATACAGAGAGAGAGAGAGAGAGAGAGAGAGAGCAGGGGAGGGACGGAGGGATTTTTCTGGAGCTTGAACCGATAAAAGGGGGAAGGGGAGCGGAAGATTCCAGGCCGAAGCGGTGGAAAATTGGAAATATCAACGCGAGAAGAAGCGCTTTGATTGCACCAGGAAGGTATCTTCTTTCGGCATATTTAAATTTCAGTATCGCCCTCATAATTTCTTAGAATGCTTTTCGACACCACGGGTTTCTTTAAATTCTGATTTATACCCCTCTTCCTTAGAGCCTGACAACCAATAATGAACAGATTTTTTTGGCCAAGTGACTTTTGGGTAGTTTTAAACTTGACTTTTAAAAGTTTTAATTTAAAAAAAAATATATAATTAAAAAAATAAAAATATTTAAAATAATTTTAAAAAATAAATATTAGAATAAAAAAGAAAAATTAAAAACTTAAAATTTTTTGAGTTATTTTGAAAACGTGCAAAATTTTTATTCCAAACGAATCAATTTAAAAGCTGAATTTTTTTTAAAAAATTATCTTGAATTTTAATCCCAAACAATGCCTAAGCATTTGATAATCCAGAATCTATAAGAAATGTATTATTCATGATTCATCAAGGAAAAAAGAAACGGGTATTAATTTATGTGTATATTTATGCAGTATAATAGTTAAAATTTTAAATTATTGACTAAATTAATAATAATTAATTATTAGTTTTTACAAGAGGACATTATTAGTATGGAAAATATTTAATTGTGCGGTTCAATTTATGCATATATTTATATATATCATTAAAATTTTGACGTTCAAAAGTTTCACTTCTTGTATCTATTTGTTTAGTTTGTAATTAATTATTTGTGTAAGTAACACAACCATATTAGATCATGTTAGATAAATTAATTTAAAATTATTTTTTTAAATTTTTTGAATTTTTAAAATTTTTGGCTTAAACACAAAAGAGTTAAAATATCTCGTTTTTCAATTTTTAACTTTTACTTTATTAACTTTTTGACTTTTTTGATAATAATTTCTAATTTTACAATTTTACATATAAAATTAAATAAATTCCAACTCAACAACCATAAATCAATTCGATTAATTCCTAGGTGATTTTATTTGGCATTTTTAGTGACTTTTTTGCCAATTAAACGAACTTTTAACTTTTTAACTTAAAGTGACTTAAAATTAAAAAATTAGCTTAAAGTCAAGTTGCTAAACGAACACTTAATATTATTATTAAAGGGAACCGAAATAAGATAGAATGTGTTGCAAAGTTTATCGGGTTAATTTTTAATTTTTTATTACTAATTTTAATAATAAATTATAATTTCTTTTGAATAATCACAATTTTTATTATAAATCATAACCATTTTTTTCTATTTTAACAAGAAGTTAAAATATTTATTTAATAGTCACAATTTTTATTACAAAGTATTATATTTGGCAAAGCTATACCACTAATTGTTAGCTTTTTGCTATTAATTTTAATTATAAGTGATAAATTTTTTTAAACATTCATAATTTTTATTATAATTTATAATTATTTTTAAATTTTAATTATAAATTATTATTTTTACAAAATACTAACAATTTTATTACGAGATACAATCAATAAACTATAAATTTAAAAAACAAACAACACCTATAAAACACCCGGGATATGTGAATGTAGGGGCTGCTTTCGCCAATTTGCCTTAAACAAAAAGTAAACTCGAAATGCAAAATACTGATATTTTTTCTCAGGTCATTTTGACTCTCCCTCTCTCTCTCTCTCTCTCTCTCTCTCTCAACTAATTCTCAACACTGCTTTAGTATAATTACGCCTCTGGAAGAGGTAAGGGCTCTGGCTTAATTTCTCTTTAGAGATCCGGGTCTCTCTGTATCGATTCCAATGAATGAAATTTTCGTCAGACCCACCATCTCTCGCCTGTTTTTGGTGAAGATGATTATTTATCTCAGACACAGGATTTCTGTGAAAAATCATAACTTTGTAATTTGAGCTTCATTTCGTTGATACATGAAATCAACCGCATTAAATTCGGTAATGTTTATTGATATTTGATATATTGATATATATATTTCTTGAATTGATTACTTCAAGGAATTTATCATCCTTGTTGTTTGAGATGGATAGTATGTAATTTCACCTCTCCATAGTTGGTGCTGGCTTAATTGTTTTGTTTGTTTTTTTACCTCCCGTTAATAGGTTTTTCAACTTGTAGTTAGTTTTTCAGATTTGATATATGAATATGAAGTTCTTATCAAGCTACTTCACGTTAATCCACGTTTGGAATTTGGAAGAAAATGAATACGAACTGAGGGACGTCGGACATTGACCGTGCATGGCTGGAGTTCGCGTGGAGGGTAGTACGGCCCCGTCACGCCTCGTTGTCAAGTTGCATCTCGGATGTGGATGGCCAGGCCCGGCCAGTGTGGGCTGAGCTCCCATAGCATGGGCCGAGCTCCCATGGCATGGGCCGAGCTCTACTAAGATGGGGCCTTGATTTGGACTCTAGAGGACGGGCCCGCTGCCAGGGACCCGAAGACGAAAGCTCGGCAAGTGAGAGCTGAGCTACGTGTGTCGTAATGCCTCGAAAGCCGAGTCTAGGGACAGATACGTTGTTATCTGGACTTGTGATATGCTTATCAAAAGTTAGAGAAATGTTAGGGGCAGTTGGACCAACCCTAGGGCTTAAGTGTCAAGAAGGGTCGACTTGCCCCAAATAGGGCCTAAGGGCAAGTGGACAAAGTGGACAAATTGACATGGCAAAAGGAATAAGTAAATAAGCATGAAGGAGTGATTATATTGATTAGTCACATCAGGCACGTTTAGCTAAGACAAGGGCAGAGAGATGATGGCCCCACCTGGTCGGGTCGGGTTGGGTCAATCAGACGGGTCGGGCATGTTCCACTCTATAAATAGCCAATAAACCAAAGGGCAAAGGTATGCATTCTTATTTCACTAAGCAAAAACTCTGTCAATTTAAACACTCTCTACGCTCTCTCTGAACAAGCTTTAACTTGATTATCAGAGGATCCATCGGTATAAGTACCGACGGGCTTCTCACCCCCTTCTTGTGTAGGTGCACGTGGACTACACCTCGGATCAACCTAGCCAGCGTGAACGGGATATGTAATCCGAATCTTAATCCTCTACAATTTGGCGACGTCTGTGGGAAAACTACGAAGAACACCTCCATGGCTAGCTGGGACAATCACGCTTACGAGGAACGGAGGGAACAACATCTTGCGTCGCATGCAGGGGCTTCACACTCAACAAACCGTCCAAGGACTTACCAACGGCGGAGATAACCAATGCATTTTGAGATTCATGTGGGAGGCTCAAGAGTAGACAGAAGAAGGGAAGATACCCATCATGGAAGCTCCCACCAGACCACACCATCCCAGGGGGACTATCCACCACAGTACTCCCTGCGGAGGGTGGTGGAACAGTACCAAGATGAGTTAGATAGACGTAATGGCGTGCTGGAAAGCCTTCAACGCGAGCTACGAGAAACACGGTTCCGGGCTGAAAGAAGGGGTATGCTTGAGGAACACCTAGATCTCCCACTATTTGGGCTAGGTGTAAGAGTGTGTTTTGATCGGCCCCGGGTGAGCCGAAGCGCAAGAAGGAATGATCCACCACGAGACCACAGAAACGGTGTCCCAAATAGAAGTATCTATGGGTCTAAGAGAGAAAGGCCCGAGCAAACACAAGCTTGTAGCAACACCTACGCTCTCGCAGGGAACTTGCAACCCAAACGTGTGCTCGGGAGTGATGAAGAGAAAGAAGATCTCAAGCAATGGCTACATCTCCAGCTCGAAGGCAGGCTCCAGCCACCTTTGGGGAGGTCGGCCAAGGATGTGGCTAGAAGAGCACTCAAGTAGATCTCGGTCTCACCATTTACAAGGGAAGTAGATGGCACGGACCCCACCAAAAAGTTTCATTCACCAAAGTTTAATCTTTATGATGGGAAGACGGATCCCATGGGACACATCAGACACTTTAAACAAATGATGGCCCTTTGGAACTGAAACGACGCCGTAATGTGTAGGTTTTTCCCTTCTAGTCTGGGTGAGGTTGCCTTGAGGTGGTTCGATAAGCTCCCAGCTGGGTTTGTTGGAAGCTGGTAACAGCTGGCCAAGCTATTCGTGACAAGATTCATTACGAACAGCAGACAACTGAGGGAGATTGACTCTCTACTCAATCTGAAGAAGCTGGACAATGAGAGCCTGAGGGCTTATGCTCGGCGGTACTGGAAAATCTTTAATGACATAGACGATTGCAATGAGCAGCTTGTTGTAGCTTCATTCAAGCTCGGGCTAAAAAAGACTCACAGGTTAAGGTAGGCCCTTACAAAGAGACCGGCCACTTGGATGGCCGAGCTCATGCAAAGAATAGAGCAGTATGCCAAGGTTGAGGAGGACATGGGCAAACGGTGCCTAAGGTAGTACCCGCGCAGACAGGACATAAGGAAGCTCGAACTGAGAAGAAGGAAAACAAGAAGCCCAAAAAGAAGTTCGGGGAGGAGAAGGAACTAGAAAGACCAAAGGCTAGCTATGTAGTGGCCAATACGATCTTCAAGGAACCTATCTACAGGCTCCTTCTCCAAATAAAAAACAAGTCGTGGCTCGAGTGGTCTCCAAAGATGATTGGGGACCTTAGCAAAGGGAATGATAAGGTACATTGTTCGTATCATAAAGATCATGGGCACATGACAGAGAATTGCAAGTAGTTTAGGAAGTTCCTGGAGGACCAGGTCAAGGCAAGGAATCTCGACCAGTTCATTGACAAAGGGAAGACGAGGGCCGAGCAACATGATGCAGCTCAAGTCGAGCAAGGTGTGGCCGTGGAAGAATTGGCTGGGGTTATAAGAGTCATATACATGCAGCCCCCAGGAGGGAAGTAATGCAGGCTTAGCTCAGCCAGAGGGAACCAAGCAAGCGAAAAGAGTTCAGCAGCGAGTATTTTTCCGGGAACATAACCTTCACGGACTCAAATATGGAAGGGGTGGAACACCCCCACAATGATGTGCTCGCGATCACACTCAAGATTGGCAGGTATGACGTAAAACGAATCTTAGTAGATCACGGTAGCTCGGCTAAAGTGATGTATTCTGACCTCTTCTACAAGTTGGGTCATAAGAAGGAAGATTTCGAGAAGTCATACACTTTGTTGATCGGATTCAATGGGCAGCCCATCCTCCCTCTGGAGAGAATTACCCTCCCAGTCAGGGCGGGAACCTAGTGAAAAACATTGAATTCTTGGTGCTGGACGTGCCCTCCCCATACAATGTCATAATGGGAAGAGCATGGTTACACCAGTTGAAGGCCATCCCCTTGGCATATCATCACGTCTTGAAATTTCTAAGTGCAAGGGGGTGGAGACAGTTAAAGGTGATTAGGCTACGACTAAACAGTGTTTCATGGCCGCCATCAAAGGAAAGGCCGGCCCGGGCACAAATGAGCAAGTATGCGTAATGAAACAACATGATAGACCCGCACTCGAATACGTGGGTAGGGTCCCAGAGGAAAAAGTTGTGGAGCCATTGAAAAATGTCGTACTGAAGAAAGACGACCCAGAATGCTTCTTCCTACTCGGCTCGAGTATGGCCGAGCAAGAAGAAGTTGAGCTAGTGGAGTTCTTAAAATCTAATATTGAAGTGTTTAACTGGGCACATTACGAGTTGCCCGGCATAGATCTCGAGGTGATCCAACACGAGCTCAATGTAAACCCGGTGCACAAGCTAGTTGTGCAGCGTAGGAGAAAATCGTCAGTGCAGCATTCCCAAGCCGTTCTGGAAGAAGTTGAGAAGCTGCTTGAGGCAAATGCGATCAGGGATGTGCAATATCCGGTTTAGCTCTCCAACACAGTGGTGGTGAAAAAGAAGAATGGTAAATGGAGAGTTGTGTGGATTTCACCGACCTGAACAAGTCCTGTCTGAATGACTCGTTTCCTTTGCCTAAAATTTATCAGTTGGTAGACTCAGTCGTGGGATATGGGAAACTGAGCTTCCTAGGCGCTTACAGAGGGTATCATCAGATTGCTTTGAGCCTGGCCGACCAAGAGAAGACCAGCTTTATCACCCTCTGGGGTTTATTCTGTTACAAGGTAACGCCGTTAGGCCTCAAGAATGTTGGAGCGACGCACCAATGGTTGGTCAGCAAAATGGTCCAATCCATGCTCGGACATAACATAGAAATCTACATTGATGATATGATCATAAAGACGAAATAGCAGGACAGCCACTTGGCCGACCCGAGGGCCATCTTCGAGGTGTTAAAGACCTATCAACTTAGGCTAAACGCATCGAAGTGTGCCTTCGGGGTTGAGTGCGGAAAATTCTTAGGACATATGGTAAGCCGAAGGGGTATTAAAGCCGACCCGGTCCAGATCAAGGCTGTGAAGGACATATAGCCGCCTAGGTTCATACGAGAAGTACAAAAGTTGATTGGAATGGCTGCGGTGCTCAATCGATTTATCAGCAAATTCTCAGATAAGTGAAATTTTTTTTTCTAATTGCTTAAAAAAGGAAAAAAATTTGCATGGGAGGAGGATTGCGGTCAAGCACTTCAGGAATTAAAGGAGTATTTGACTACGGCCTCCCTCCTCTCTAAACCTTTTCCAGATGAAGAATTGTATATATATTTAGCTGTTTCCGAGCATTTGGCCACCTCGGTCTTGTTACGACTTCAGAAGTCCAAACAGAAACCAATATATTATGTAAGTCATTCCTTCCTGGATGCGGAAACAACATATCTCCCCTTAGAAAAGCTTTCCCTTGCATTAGTGACGGCCTCGAGAAAATTGGTCAACTATTTTCAAGCTCACAGAATAGTTGTCTTGACGTCCCACCCATTAAAAGCCACCCTATGCAAGGGAGAATTTTCGGGTAGAGTGGAAAAATAAGCGGTGGAGCTCGAGGAATACGACATTTAATTCAAGCTAAGGACGGCTATCAAGGGGCAAATTCTTGCAGATTTTGTGGCAGAGTTCTCCAAATCAGACATATCGATTAGCTTGGCCCTGAATACATCTGAGCCCGAGCTAAGGGGGGAAAGGGAGGTCAGGGGAGCAACAGAAACTGAAGAAGCAGAGGTGCAGTGGAAGATGTACACAGATGGGTTATCAAACCAGAAAGGCTCTGGAGTAGGAGTGGTTCTTATTTCACTAGAAAGGGACATCATCGAGCACTCCATCAGGTTAGGCTTCCCAGCTTGCAACAACGAGGCCAAGTACGAAGCACTATTGGCCAGGCTCAGAAGCGCCTAGCTGCTCAAGCTTAAGCAACTTCCGATCTTTTGCGATTCTCAGTTTGTAGTGAGTCGACTCACAGGTCAGTATAATGCCCTGAATGAAAGAATGGCGTCCTACCTATCCATAGCACTCGAGCTCCTAAAGAGCTTCGAATCAGTTCAAGTCGAGCATATTAACTGGGAAGTGAATTTCCATGCAGATGCCTAGACCGCGCTAGCAACAGATCTCGAACTAAAAAGGGTTATCGAAGTACAAGAGCAAGGGAAGCCGAGCATTGAGCTCGAGCTCGAATAGGTCTGCGTCATAGAGGAAGATGAAGGTCCGAGCTAGATGAACCCCATCATCAAGTTTTTGAGAGATGACCAACTCCTCAAGGACAAAAAAGAGGCACATAAGGCAAGGCACAAGGCTGCGCAATTCTAGATGTCCCCTAATGGTCAGTTATATAAGAAATCTTTTTCTGGGCCATACTTACTCCGTGTACACCCGAATAAGGTCCAAGATTTCTTGTATGAACTACATGATGAGATGTGTGGAAGCCACACCCAGGGGAGATCAATGGCTCATCAAGCCATTACTCAGGGCTACTGGTGGCCTTATATGCAGAAGGATACCCAGATTTACTCTCAGAAATGCGAAAAGTGCCAAAAGTTTGCACCCCTGCACAGGCAGCCAGCAGAAGACCTTAGCCCGATCACGAGCCCATGACCATTCGCCCAGTGGGGGCTCGATATTGTGGGACCTCTACCCAAGACGATGAACAATAAGAAGTTTATGATAGTGGTTACAGACTACTTCAAGTGGATTAAGGCCGAGTCTTTGGCTAATATTAGAGACACAGGCGCTAAAAAGTTTGTGTGGAAGAACGTAATTACCAGGTTCGGCATACCTCGGGCCCTAGTAGCTGACAATGGAAAGCAGTTTGATAGCTTACTCTTTAGGTCGTTCTGTTCAGAGCTTGAGATAAGGAATTATTTCTCAACACCCTCGTTCCCCTAGAGCAATGGGCAGGCCGAGATCTCTAACAAACTATCCTATTAGGCACCAAGAGAAGGTTGGAGAAGGTAAAAGAAAAGTGGATAGACGAGCTCCCCTCAGTACTCTAGACATCGCACCACTCCTAGGAGGTCAATAGGAAAAACTCCGTTTGCAATGGCCTATGGAGTAGAGGCAGTGATCCCCTTGGAGGTCGGACTACCTACCATCAGGACCAAAGCATTCGAATTCGGGAGCAACAATCTCAATATTACACGGGACTTAGATTTGGTCGAAGAGAGGAGGGACCGAGCTCTGGTCAAGCTAGCGGTCTACCACCAATAGCTCAAAGTTCTACAACAAGCGTGTCAATCCTAGGAACTTCTAGGTTGGCGAACTCGTCCTCAGGAAGGTCTTCCTTAACACCAAGGACCGGCTCGACGACAAGCTTGGGCCAACCTGGGAGGGCCCATATAAGGTTACATAAATTGCTGGGACAAGAGCCTATCGTTCGGAGAACTTGGACAGAAAGCCCATTGTAAAGCCTTGGAACGCCTAAAATCTAAAGAAGTTTTACCATTAGACAAAAACTTGTAAACCTTTCGAAGCCAGACTTTTAATGAAATAATCTTCTTTTGGAAAACTTGTGTATGCAATTAATGATGCCATGAAAAGCCTCAGTTGGCCTAAGAGTCACTACTGGTCGCAAAAGCCCTAGCTCGGTTAGGCATAAAAAGCCCAAGGCAGTGGGGAAACTCAACCCTAGCCTCTCGAATAGCTAAGAGTGGCCATGACGAAAACGTTCGGGGTAAGCTGGTCCGGGCAAAGGCCATAGACTGCCAATGCCTCCCGCACAACAGGGGAAGGGGAAACTCAACCCTAGCCTCTCGAATAGCTAAGAGTGGCCAAACAGATGCCCCAATTCTCCTTAGGAGTGGCCATACGGACATTGACATCATCGGGGATTCGATATTCGAGACGGAACACCGCCATGGCCTCAGGCGTGTTAACGTATTTTTCCAGATGACCCATTGTCTTAAAAAGAAAAGAAAGGAAGAAAAATATGAGAAAGAGGGGAGGATTAAGAAACTGAAGAGGAAAATGGCACCGGCGGCATAGCACCAGCACTAGAAAGGACAAAATAGAAAAGGAATGTGTAATAACAAGAACAAAAGCTAAGTCATACCTTACAGCAGCAAGGAAAGGAGAAGTGGAGCGAAGATGAAAAGGTTCTTGGAGCTGCGGTGGAGGACAGGTGGTAGGAGAAGTCGCCGGAGAGTTGCCGAAAATCGCCAAGGGAGTTTGGGAAGTTAGGAGTTCGTAAAATGGGAGAAGGGATAACCCTTCCCCTTTTATGGAACCCCTAAGGGTTCAAATCAGAGCGCCAAAGAGTGCCCAGGGTGATGCTTCGAGGGGCGCGCGCCATACCCATTAATTGCATAATAAATGCTAGGGCAACGCGTCAGGAGCCGGGCTAAATAGAAAGAAGCTTGGGGCATCTTGCCAAGCTAAGAATATTGGATTCGAGCATCCAGAGAGCTCGACGCACGTGGCCGAGCAGGCACCGACCGTCATAAATTCAAATTATTGACATTTATTGAAGAGACATTCCTAGAATCAAGGCACAGCTAGCGCCATACGCATTAAATGCGAGGCACTGTCAACGCCGTACGCATTAAATGCGAGGCGACAATCCAGCTAGAGGACAGTACAAGGCCACCCGGGAAATGACACGTGGCAAGCGCAGTCAATACACGTACAAGATGTGCCATCAGGGAATGACACGTCAGCTTTGACGGTTAGCGTGCCCGATCAACTCTAAACTGGACAACGTTTGTGACTTCACATCACCCAGTAGCAACTCGGTAGTTCGGAAGCTTGAGCAACTACAAGGTGATGGGGGCAACTGGGGGAGGTCAGACATTAATCGTGCATAGCTGGAGTCTGCGTGGAGGGTAGTACTACCCCGTCATGCCTCGCTGTCAAGTTGCATTTCGGGCGTGGATGGCCAAGCCCGGCCAGTGTGGGCCGAGCTCCCATAGCATGGGACGAGCTCTACTAAGATGGGGCCCTGGGTTGGATACCGATCTACTTCATCTAGATTGCAGAGATTCACAAAATTTGTTGATCCAAGTTTTCATGTCTCCACTAATATCTTGGCACATATGAGTTTATTTTCTTTTAATAAATTATGGTATCTTTTTTTATTTTTATTTTTATATTACTAATATAGCAATCCTCAATCAATTGCCAGGTCCTTGATTGTAATCCGATATGCCATTTAATCTACATAAAACTGTTATGTTATTTTTTCCAATTTGATGTGGATACTGCTCCTTTTCTGGTTTTCCTTATCCACACTACTCATTTACCGAGGGCCATTTTAATCTGTTTACTGTGTTTCTGTACATACTTTATCTTAAAATGCACCACGTTAAACTTGAATTAAAACAAAATGCACCATGATAGTAGAGGAAACTAGAGAGGATGATGGAGAAAAAAATGAATCAAGAAAAAGGGGGCATGCTTGCCACACCCCTTGACAAAAAGTAAGGCCGTTGGTACCTGTTTTTTGTTTGATATTTTGGGTTCTAGGTTTGTTACAGTACTGGTTGTGTTTGTTTTTCTTAGAAAGATTAATGTTATAAGGTCTCTGTGAAAACTTAACATTTCCCCATCTCGCGAAGAAGCCAATCTAATGATATATTGCCACTACATCTACAAGCTCAGCCTGCAATGCCATTCACCGAAAGAGAAGGTAGAGAATAGAGATCAACTCCTTTTTTTTTTTCCCTTCAGTTTTTATTTACTGAGATGAGGCAGGATGTAAAATGGCAACTTGCAGGGAGCTAGTCTTAGTCATGGAGCAATATTTCTATATTTTCTCCTTTAAATTTGAAAGTTCTAATTGCTTTTGATTTTTTGTCAAGGGAGGAGTGATGGTACTACAGTTTATATTAACAGTTGTATAACTGTATTCTTTTCCATCAATAAAGATTGTGTTTCCTCAAATGGGAGGCTTAGTAATGGTTCACAAGTTCCTTGCAGCTTTGATTGGGACTGAAAATGTTGGAAAACTATGATTGACCAAATGCACTAGGTATTCTCCAAGGGTTCCTTTGTTGCAAATTTGAACCAGTTGAGCTTCCTCTATTGCCTCATAGCAAATCAAATGCTAGGTCCTGAAACCTCTTAATTAATCAATCAAATCTTCCTCCTTGCCATCAAATATGGACTTCAGGGTTGTATAACCTCTGGGTGGGGGAGTTTGGAGATTTCAGAGGTTTCTGGGAGGTAGGCTTACTAGGATATTGAGAATTGGTAGGAATCCTATGGTTTTTCAAGTTTGCTCCTGTTGAATTAGAGCCTATACGTCAGCTATATATGGTGTCGAATTGTTGCTGGGAAGAGCTAGGGTTGAGATTGCAGCATTGCGCTGCCATAGGATTGACTGCTACCGAAGCCAAAGCAACATTGGAGGTAAACTGGACACAAGGTGGGGGTATATTCAGTGGTGATGGAGGGGGAATTGAGGTATGCTGAACAGGAAATTATGGGGTGGTAAATGGAAACCTTAATTGAGAAGGAAACTAAAATCATTAATTAAATGGAAACATATAAATTTCTTTTTTCAATCTTGATAAATAAAGAAACTTAATACTATAAGGAAACTAAATAACGAACCTATTATAAAATAGCAAATTAAAATAATTAATAAATTCCAAAATTGATCATTTTGTCAGTTGAATTGTAAAATATTAAGTTTGGGCTTGAAAGAGGAGGAAGAAGAAGAAAATAGAGAAGAGAGGAAGGAAAAGAAGAAGAGTCTAAGTAGTTATATCTCCTTCGCTCATATGTATTTATAATATTATTGCGTTGAAGGTAATTACAATAATACCCTTAAAGAGGAAAAATAAACGAACAATAAAAGAAAATAAATAAAAACACTTCTAACACTTCCCCTCAAATTGGAGCGTAGAGGTCAAACATGCCTAGCTTGACAAGCATTTGGTGGAATGGAGAACGAGCTAACGTCTTTGTAAGAATATCACCAAATTGATCATTTGAGAAAATATAAGGAGTGGCGAGCTGCTTTCGTAGTAATAAATTCCAAATGAAGTGATAGTCAAACTCAATATGTTTAGTGCGTTCATGGAAAACAAGATTATTAGCAATAAATATAGTAACTTGAATATCACAAAACATTTGCATAGAAAGAGTAGTGACACCAAAGTTCTGAAGAAGAGAGCGAATCCACAACATTTCAGACGTAATATGGCCATAACCCAATACTTCTCTTTGATACTAGAGTGGACAGAAACACTTTATTTTTTACTATTCCAAGTGACCAGATTATCACTACTAAAGGTACATTAGTCAGAGGTAGATCGTCTATCGGAGTGACTACTTGCCCAATCAGCATCGTTGAACCCTATGACAGTTGTTAGAAGTATTTATTTTCTATATTAAGGGTAATTTTATCATTGTATCGTATAGTATTTTAATATAAATAGATGCCAGGTACAAATAAGGGACTAATTAAGTTCCTAAAATCCTAATTTTTTCTGTCTTCTCTCATCTCTTTCTCTCAAATCCTAAATATTACTTTCCTTACGCTTTAACTTGGTATCAGAGTTTTGATCCAACTCTAGAATTACCCTTATCATTTTGAAATGCACCATGAGATAGGAACGACGTGCTGATGTCATCTACTGTATGATGACGTTAGCGTGACGCCACCGGTGGTACAGACGGACGCCAATGGTTGGCGACTACATGGATGGATTTGTCTTAGGTTTTTGGTAATTGTGGAGATGTGTACAGATTTTTTTGACTTCGTTTGATGCCTTCTTCGAGCCCTTGATGTGTTCCTTTTTTTTGGAAATCCTAGTGCCAGGTCTTTTCTTCACGCCATACTCCGTAGTTTTCGATCATCCAGATCTACTCTATAGGTGTCGACAATACATGTTTTGCTAAGTTTTGTACTTGATTTGGTGGTATTCATCTCTTTCGGTCATTTCTTGTCAATCTTCTTAGTTGGCGGCTCTGCCTGGTCGCAATTGATCTAGTTTGTTGATTTTGGTTTGATTCGTGGTAACCATTGTTGATTTTGGCTCGTGATTGCACTGGAGCTCTTTGCAATTGACTTGGTTTGTCGCTTTTGACTTGCTTTGTGGTGATTTTTTTGGTTCTTTTGGTTTGTGGTTCGCAATTTTCCTTCCTGTTTAGGGCTTGCGTCTTGTTCTTTGGTCTTCCCAGCGTTCTTTGGCTTAATATTTGGTTGCTATTTTTTGTTTGGTTCCCGACTTGTTATTGTTCACAAAGGGTTGTAGTAGCCATGGTTGAGATAATGCCCTTTAACCTCAAAGATGATGACTTGCTCTGTTATGTTACCTCTAGGCATTTGAATGGACTGAATTATTTGGCTTGGGCCCATGCATTTAAAGTTTTTTTTAAAAGGAAGAGATGATTGAGCTATATTATAGACTTTTCCCCTACAACCAGTGATTCTAAACTTGTGGATTGGGAAAATACAAATTCGGTGGCTATGAGTTAGTTGTGGCATAGTTTGGAGCCCCATATCGCCATTGCCGTCGACTTTTGTAATACGTCAAAAAGGATTTGGGATTCTCTTACTGACTCTTTCTTTACCCAAATGTTTTTCGAGCATATGAGTTTTATGAGCAAATTTTCAACACTAAGCAGTCTGATAAACTTTTAGTTGAATATTATAGTAATCTGAAGAGTTTGTAGAATAAGCTGTTGCAATATCGCCCTCTCACCATGGATTTATTGCAACAGAGACGCCATTTGGAGGACTTTATGGTTGCTTCTCTTATTTCTTGTTTGGACTCTTGACTTTCGGGGGTTTAAAGATCAGATTTAACAAGTGAAAGAGTTAGCAAGAGAATAACAAGTGACGGTACTTGCGTTTGGCAACACGATTTTGCTTAGATGTGTTAGCACAACTAGCCTGATGAACAATATCCCGACCAACACAAAAGGAATCAACAACATATTATAGATACTCAAGAGCATTTTCAGAGTGAAGAAGCTTAATACGCTTGCTAAATTAGGTGAATACTTCATTATAGAATTTAGAGAGAATAAAAGGTAACTTAGATCTATGTTTTAATAAAAAAAATACTCATACGAGAGTAACCATCAATAAGAGTAACAAAATAAGCATATCCATTAACATTGGAAGTTCGAGAAGGACCCTAAATGTTCGTATGAACTACATCAAAGGACTCTGATTGACAACCGTGACTAGTACTAAGAAAAGAACTATGGTGATGCTTGCCGAACTGACAAGCTTCATAATCAAAACTAGAGACTTGTCTCAAACTAGGAATAGATAACTTAAGCATAAGAACAGATAGATGGCCCAACCTTAGATGTCACTGGGGAGGGAAAATCGTAGCACTCTAAGTAGGAGTAGCCGAAGAACAAATATCAGCATTAAGAAAATAGAGATCATCTTTCTCATGCCTTGAACTAGTCATCCTTTTGGTCGTGAGGTTCTGAAAAACACATGTAGGCGAAAATGTTATAGAACAAAGCAAAGCTTTATTTAATTGACTAACAAAGAGTAAATTAAAAGAAACATTAGGGACATAAAGGTAAGGCAAAAATAGGAGAAGGAAGAAGAACACCCTTCCCCTATACAGGACTAGGTGAAAAATTAGTTAAGATGATACGATGCTAAATATGAGTGATATTAGAGAAAATAGAAAGATTACTTGACATGTGAGAGTTAGCACTAAAATCAAGGACCCAAGATGGGGAGGTGAGAGCTGCACTTGCAATATTACCTGAATTGCTAAGGCATCAGTGTAAGGTGGAGGGAGAGTAGAGCGCTATGTCTGAATAATCTCTCTAAGCTAAGTAGTGAGAGCTGTATGAGATCCAAATGAAGAAGCCACCTAACTGGAAAGAGAAAAAGATGTTTGAGATGGGAGTTGAGAGGTGCTATCAGTAACTTGATGAACGTAGTTTGATTTACAATACTTAGCCCAACAAAATGGTTCGGTATGGTTAGTACCATTGCAGTAATCACACTTTTGATGACCACGGCTACCATGACAACCACCACCACGATTACCACCATGGTTACCATGACTACCACGATTACCACAACTATTACCACGAAAAGAACTACGGCCTCCACTACTAGAAACCAAGAACTCGAAAATAGCAGGAGTAGGCACACCAGAAGACTAATCCAATGAGGAATGTAACAAGCGAGGATATGCGTTAGTGGTAGTAGGTAATATCTCACTAGCAAGAATTTGATCCTTAAACCCCTGATGGTCAGAATCCAAAACAAAAAGTACGGATGCAATCATGAGATCTTATTGACGCTTTTGATACTGTAAATTGGTGGTGAATGAACGATGTTGTAATAATTGATTTCATAAAATCTTAAGCTTATTGTAATATTTAGATAAAGACTTTCCTGTTTGCTTAGTTATGAAAATTTGCTCATATAGTTCATAAACATGGGAGACATTGCTTTGATCGAGAACGAGTCCGTAAGAGAGTCCCAAATTTACTTAGAAGTTTCACAAAACTCCACAGTAGTTCCAATATGTGATTCCAAACTATGCCATAACCAACCATAATAATAGAATCGATAATTTTCCAACTAGAAAGAATAGAATCCCCTTTGGGTGGAGGAGGATCAATTATGTACTTTAATCTCTGCTTCTTTTCCAGAGAAATTTTAAAGGCACGCGACTAAGCTAAATAGTTGACAACATTCATACATTTAAAAGTGACACATCTCGGCATATCATCTTTAAGATCAACAAGCTTTTTATTAGCCATATCAACTCAAGCCAACAATAACCAGACCACAAAAAGAAACATATATCAAACACAAATGAAGCCAAATACCAATATGCCTGTTGATAGACCAAAGATCCAACTAAATGGGAACAAGCTAAGCTGATGCAAAACAAGAAGCACCGTAGCCAAACAAGGAGGATCAGAGCCAAGATGATGCGAAAGAGGGAGACCAAAGCTAAACCATGTAAAGGAGGGAGGACCGAAGCTAAATCATGTAGGAGAGGGAGAACTGAAGCTGAACCAAGAAGAAACTGAAATCTCGAAGTGTTGCCGTTAGATCGTTGGTGCAAAATAATGCAAAGAAACCCTAACAATCCCCCAAATCAACCACATATCTGACCCAAATAGGTAGTTTCGGTACCTATAGAATGGGTATTGAGCATCAAAAACAGCCCACGACACTATAATTTGTAGATCACGAGCTAGTGTTTCACAAAACCAAAAAAGTTTAAACAACCAGTACATGCATCAAACATGATAAAAAAATATAGAAAAAAATCACCATAATTATCAGGGCATCAAGATGAGTGTTGAAAAGATAAAATTAGATGAGTGTTGCTGAAATGAAAATGTTAAGGTTGATATATGGTAAGACTTAAAAAGATAAAATTATGAATAAAAAGATTCGTGAAATGGTAGGGGTCGTGCAAATTGAGAACAGATTGAGAAAAAATAGATTAAGAAAATTTGACCATTACAACATAGACCAGTTGATGCAGTAGTATAGAAAAACAATAAGATCATAGGTAATGGAAACACTAGAGAGAGGGGTACCTAAATTAGCATGGAATGACTGTCGTATTAAGAAAATATATGAATTTATTAAAACTAACTGAAGATATGGCCCTTAATAGAGTAAAATGGTATAAAAAGATTCATGTAGCTGATTCCAATTGGTTGGGGCAAAGGCTTAGCTTGGTTCGGTTTGATTTGATTTGGTAATTAAATAATTTTAGGATTAATTTTTTATGTCCTCTATTGTCAGTATCACTCACCCTCACTCCATTATTAAGATGAAACTTTTCCGGTAAGCCTCATTCTTCTTGAGACAAAAACATTTGCTTATTCACAATTCCCCTTTCTTAGGCATGGCACTCAGAATTAAAGTAGTTCCAGTGTATGATTTTAAGGGGACCGAAAGAAAGATGAGTTGGTTGAGTTGATTCCATCTCCTTTCCCCCACCCAAGTAGGCAGTTGGTAGGCCAAATCCCGCTATAACCCCCTTGCAAGTGGCTCAACTCAAATATCTTACAGTTCTTAGGGGAACTAGTCATATTTGGGGATATAGTCGGTAACCTCAATGAACATCTAATGCTTCTTGTATGTTCTAGGTATCAATGTTCGGGCCATGGGAGGCCTTAAGCTCTTTCAGGCCCCTTTCTCCTACTGAGGAGGTTGCTCAAGGTATCCTTCAACCCATATGACGAGTGAGGCTTCATTAGAACTTCATGCTTTAGTGGTATATAATTGGTCTTGTGATGTCAGCGTGACTCAAGATCCTCTTTGAGGGATTTGGGAGTTTTAGGATCTTGTACTGTTGAATAGTTTAATATTCATTGTTGGGTCAATTTCTTATCAACTTAAGTTTTTTGGACAATTGACGACTAAACATGGTAACAGAGCTATGGTTCTAAGAAGTCTTGGGTTTAAGTCTTGTGATATATATTTGTTTTCCTTTTATGTTTGTTATCGTTCACTATGTTCTGTGTGTGTTGGTACATTTGTTTAGTTCAATTTGTTTGCGTCTTCATGTACGAGACAGAATCGTACGTGGGGAGGAGTGTTGAATAACTTGATATACATCGTTGGGCCTATTTTTTAATAGTTTAAGCTTTTGGAACAATTGTTGACTTATAGGTATCTTTCATGGAAAGTTAGCTAATTTATCCAAGTAGTTGGAGAAGTATGATGCGAGGAAATTGAGCACTGCTTTCTTCATGTGCTGCTAGCTTCGCCCTAACAAAATATGTACATTTTCCCAAAAAGCGAGGGATTTTTTGAATCATTATTTCCACTCATGTGGGTAGTGGTGTAGGATTGCATGAGGAGGTAATACACACAAGATGGTGAGTGAGAGAATTGGTAGCAGGTTAGGGGGGGATCAAGAGTAAAAGAGAGAATTAGGATGGGCGATATGCATTTAATGGACTAATCTTTCCCTTATCCCTCTAAGAGGATTGAGGTTATCCTAACCTCCGATAGGGAGTATTGGCACATGGAGGTTAGCGAGCAGGTGCCAGGTCAGCAGGGCCTGGCCCAGATGAATGTTCAGATGGATACTTAGCCAGCCGGTAATTTCAAATTGGCTACCTCAATCTTCAAGTTTGGAGAATACAGAATGCATTTGTTCATTACACCCGATAAGCAGCAAGTCATCAAACCTGTTATCTCTGAAGCTAATCATGCCTGCTGAATTTACCTTTTAGTTTGGGATGGTTTGTATGTGTAGCTTAGCCTCTTACTTTTAATGCCTCTGCAAGCTTTAGGTTGCGATCACAAGGAATTAATGCAAAAGAAAATTACTTTACTGGGTACCAACTTCTACTGCATGGCTCTCATAGCTGATGGGGAATAAATGGAAGGACTTCTTCAAGAAATACTGCAATTTTTTGCTGGGGATTGATGCAGCATTCTTCAATGGAGGGCATGAAAGGTGCCCGCTGTCCGACCATACGTTATAGGCCGATACGACCTTCAGATTTAGAGGTGGTGGAGAAAATTCATTGTGATCTATTCCCTATCAGGTCAGCTGATCTCATCTTATACCATCTGGTGATCAGCTTTAAGATGATGTGGTTGGCTTCTTTAAAAAGAAGCATATTTTGACTTTTTACAGGTACGAGTCTGAGTTCTTTCATAATGTTGTCAATGGCCATGGTATTGTTTCCTGGGGAGCTGTTGACCACAGTCGACTGAGTGGTCAAAATGATGAACTTATTGGATTTGTTACTGCACGAGATGTTCTTGCAAAAGAGAGTGAGGTGAGCCCTTGATGACCTGTTTATTTTTTATACTTGTGTCACATATGAAAGTAAAGCTGCTCAAATGGAATACAGTTCCTCATTTAAGAATTATTTCGTTTGAAACTTAACTGTCACTTATAGTTTATGTTTCATGAGGTCCTATTCAATGGAGGCAACATTGACTTTGCAGATAGAAGATTTGCTCAGATTTGACCTCACAAAATCAGATCAAACATTAGTTTACATTCTGACACTGGGAGTGGTAGAATCTTATAGAAACTTTGGTATAGGTAAGAGGTTATTTTATTTACTTTTTGACATGTTTCATGAACTAATATAATTCTTTTCACCAATATTTTTCCCTGTATTTTCAGCTACTTCACTTATTGGAGAGGTGGTCAAATATGCCTCAAGTATTCCAACACGCCTTGCAGTTTACCTCCATGTGATTTCTTACAATAACCCTGCCATCCATTTGTACCAGAAAATGTCCTTCCATTGTGTGCGGAGGTTGCATGGTTTTTATTTCATCAATGGCCAGCATTATGATTCGTTCTTGTTTATCTACTACCTGAATGGAGGTCGATCCCCTTGCTCACTATTGTAAGTATAATTTTCTTATATTAAATATTCTTTCGAAAATAGGAATTCCCTCTTATAATGGTGCCAAGAGTGGCACCATAGTTGTAATTGGTCTATGCACACTAAGATGCCAAGTCTCCTAGAGCCCTAGTGCAAGGCACAACGAGGGTGTTTGTTAGAAATTATTTTCCAGCTTTTAGTTTATAGATTAACTAGAAATTAGGAAAATTCAAACATGTATGCTTCTAACTTTTTGCTTGTAGCTTTTGATTCTAAATCAACAAAGATAAATTAGATTGCCTATAAGTTTACAATTATAACAAATATTTATAACTTGTGCTTGTAGTCATAGTTACATCCTTTTAGCTATAATCTATAAGTACGTAATTGTTGCTACACCAAACACCCTCAACATGAGCTGCGAGCTTGAGTTTATTAAGCCACAAAACAAATGCGATAGGCATACATATTAAAATATGCTCCCATCTAAAAGTAATTTTTAATATGTATCACAGTAACGCTTATAGCAAACTTTGAATTTTTCTGAATATCAATATAAGACAATTAGATAAATTCACTATATATGTAAATCTTTTCAATTGGTATATGCATCTACCAGGCTGATAATTATAAATTTGCAATAACAAAAAAACTACTAACTTTTTAAGTGCATGTTTTAGAATCCTAAGCACCAAGAATTAAGCACTAGAAATATCTATTTCACGTAGTGTAGTTAAGTTTCGGCAACCATGTCACAAAATTCTACTGTCATTGACAGGTTCTGGCATTGATCTCAAAGGGCTTATGGGATATGCCCATCGGCCCATAGGAATTAATGTGTCTAGGTTCGAGCCCAAATGGCTGTGTTAAATGAATCTGACATGACATGGCAAATATTCCTTCTATTTACCCCCCCCAAAGAAAGGAAGAAAGAAGAGGATGGCCGCAAGGATTGCTCACTATTTTAGTGCTGTACTCACTACAAGTGCCAAATTTTGTCAGTTTTTATTTTTCTTATTTTTTTGTTTGGGTTTTTGTTTTGCAGGGAGCTTGTGACGCTCATTGCAACTTATGTGAGGAGTGGGCTTAAGCTGGTTGCTGCAAAGCTATGGAAAAATGAAAGGAAGAAGGTCTCTAGGTGGCCTAATAGTAAAGAAACCAGCTGCCTTGTAACAGCAACGCAAAGCAAAGGATTCCTTATGAATGAAGGTACCAGGTTTCAGTGCTTATAGTCATGGCTGATGTTATTTAAGGATGGATTCAATGATCATAAACTAATGCATCTTTCACTCTCCAACCCAGCCCCCCTTCCTACATCTTCCATTTATGTCAAAGTAAAGAAATAATGTCTGGTTATACCTCGTGGAGTGCTCTAAATTTTAGGGTCTTCTTAATACGTATTCATGAATATAAATGTCTCTGTACCAAGGTAAACCCAAAACACGTGTACTTCAGAAATTCCTGACTATTCAAAATAGCTTAGATGCATTTCAGGATGACTTTTTAGCTGCTTCCTTTTTGCTCTTATTGTTTGCTGATGAATTGCTACATTCATTTATTGAACAACTTTTGAAGGATTATGCTTTGATGTATATTGGATACTGAAAACCCCCTTCTTGAGATTTGATTTTTACTATTTGATATATCATAACCAACAATACAAATCCTAACTTGGGTAAAAACCACAAGACATGGATTAGTCCAAATAAATCAAGCACTATGAAACGAGTTTTGGTTATAAGAGATCTTGTTAAAAGAAATAGAATAATGGGAAGCCGTACCAAACCGGTAGACGAGCATTCTTATTTATATTTAAAAAATTAGAGAATACCATTACATCCATACATATCCACACTCATAATAATAACTATAATCATGAGAGACTACCACTAATAATAATAATAAGAATAATAATAGGTTACTACTAACACCACCCTCAAGTTGGAGCATATATATCAGCTATACCCAACTTGTAATACAAATACGAGACATGCGGACTCGGTAATACTTTGGTGAAAATATTTGCCACCTATTCTCCTGTAGGAATAGACCCAAATGTGACAACTCCTTTATGATATTCTCACGAACAAAATGACAGTCAACCTCAATATACTTTGTTCTCTCATAAAATACTGAATTTGTGGCGATATGAATAGCAGATGTATTATCAACCAAGAGGTTGGCAGAACCACTAAGAGGGTAGTGTAACTCTGTTAAAAACTACTGAAGTCACATAATCTCTACAATTGCTAATGCCATAGTTCGGTACTTCGCCTCTGCACTAGATCTAGATACAACATTCAGCTTCTTACTTTTCCAGGAAACCAAGTTCCCCCCAACAAATACAGAGTAATCAGATGTGAATTTCCTGTTGAATGTGCATCCAGCCCAATCAGCATCAGAGTATTATTCCATTCCCATATGTCTATGATCATAAAACTGGATTCTTTTGCTCGGATTTTTGTATAAATATCGAAAAACACGTAACACCACTTGCTAATGGGAACACGGGGATCAGACAAAAACTGACTCACTACACTCATTGAATAAGTAATGTCTAGACGAGTCATCGTAGTAAAATAATTAAGCTGTCCCATTGTATGCCGATATTGATTAGGGTCTGAAAGAATTTCTCCTTCTTTTGGCTGTAGCTTAATGGTAGACTCCATAGGTGAGTCCACTCTTTTGGCACTTATATACCCTGCTTGTTCCAGAATGTTAAGAATATACTTCCTCTGATAAATGAACACCCTTTTCGTATTCCTGGTTACTTCAATGCGAAGAAAATATTGAAGTTTACTAAGATCTTTCATCTGAAACTTAGTGCTCAGGAATGATTTAAGTTTAACAATCCCTCTACTGTTACTATCAATAATAACAATGTTATCCACATACACTACGAGTAATATGCAACCAGCTGAGGTATGTCGAAACTGATGAAGGCCAAACTCCTGTACTATTGAGCTGCAATGGCCAAACTAGGCTCTAGGAGACTGCTTCAGACCATACAATGAACGCCTCAAATGACATACCTGATTAGGGAATCCCCCTTGAGCAATAAAATCAGGCAGTTGTTCTATATAAACCTCGTCATTCAAATCACCATAAATAAAGACATTTTTCACATCCAGTTGATGTAAAGGCCACTGATGTGATGTAGCCAAAGACAAGAACAAAAGAACTGATGCCATCTTAGCAACAGGTGAGAAGGTATCAAAGTAGTCAAAATCATATGTCTGAACATAGCCCTTTGCCACTAAACGGGTTTTCAACCGCTCAAGAGTGCCATCAGAATGAAACTTGACAGCATATACCCACTTACATCCGATAGCTGTCTTCCTAGGAGGAAGACTCACCAGGTCCTACGCATGATTATTCTCAAGGACATTCATCTCTTCAATCATAGTCTTGCGCCAACCAGAATGAGAAAGATTATCTACAACAGAGCAAGGCAAAGAATGCTGACCAAGTATAGTAATACCCTTCTGGACAGCGGCTGGCAAACCAAGATATGATGTAGTATACAAGAGGTGATCTCGACAATTACAATAAAACTTACGTAAAGCAATAGGAGGATCACTTACTTAATTAGAGATAGGATCAAGCTGAGAAGATACTGACTCAATTAGAGGAGAGGTGGTGGGGCCTTGTGGAGACGACGATTCTGAGAATGATGATATCACAGGTGACTTCGGGGCAGCAGGAGAAGGCTCCTTGGGAATATCCACCGGATAATTGGTAACTAGAGAAGGTGCCACTAGTAAATTAGTGGAGTAATGATACATTAGAAAACGGTTTAAACCATCATCAAAAGTGGAGGAAGGTGTAGTGGTTGGGCTATAGAATGAAGCAGACTCAACAAAAACCACGTCTCGGGATACTATAAATCATCGACATTCCAATATATCAATCTTAAGGAATCACACAAACAATAAAACATAGTCACAACCTTAACTACTCATTAATGGACCACTGGTTACCTTCACATCATCTCCATCGAGTCAAACACACCGCGGCAGGCCCCTAGACTCTCAAAACAGCAGTGAAGATTCTCCTTGGAGGCTATCGGTACCAGTAACATTGAAGAGAAGAGCCTCGGCAGTGGAGAGAGTGGCTGTCAGAGGGAAAAAGGTGACTTTCAGGACCTGTCGAGGCAAGGACAAAGGGTTTTGGAAATAGGAGAAGAGGCGGCAAGGGGAGAAGACGATGGCTAGGGTTTCATTAGAGAGTTGCGGTAGCTGAGGGAGGCTAGGGTTTCGTTGGAAGAGGCTGAAGGCTTCGGTTGAGGGAGCCTAGGCTTTGGCTGAGAGAGCCTAGGCTTTCGAAAATGGAAGAAGGACTAGGGTTTAGGCTGCAGCCTAGGGTTTTGGCGGCTGAAGCAGGCGGTTGAAGCAGGCTAAGGTTGCGGTGGCTGAAGGAAGGGTTGGTGGTTGGAAGGAGGCTAGGGTTTTATGGTGGCTCTGATGCCATGCTAGAAGAAATAGAATAATAGGAAACCATACCAAACTAGTAGATGAGCACTCTTATTTATATTTAAAAAACTAGAGAACACCATTACATCTATACACTCACACACACATGATAATAACTATAATCATAATAGACTACCACTAATAATAATAATAATAATAATAACAACAATAGGTTACTACTAACAAATCTTACAAAACTATTGTTGAATCTACAACATAAGAATGTAAGCAGCCTCTTTTTGCCAAATTCATGCATACCAAATCGTATTTGAATGCCGTTAGAATCCACCACAGATTTCAACTCTTGAGAATCCACCCAAGAGACACCATGAACAATGATGAAGGTAAAAAAGATTAAGTCTTGAAGGTTCCAAAGAAGCTTTATTAATCTATGATCATCTAAAGTATCATCAAGCAATCAAAACCTCTTTTAAAAACCATATGAAAGGTTTTTCTTCAATTATATAGTGCAGGGAAGGAGATTGGCTCGAAAGTTTGCGGTTGCAAAAATCCTAGCAGCAGAATAAAGATGTCTCGCCAAACAGACTAATCGATCGGTCAATCACCGATCGCGGTGATTGATATGTTAATTTGTCCATCAATCTGTCTTTCGATATTTGCAGTAATTGTTTAGATCGATCGATTGGTGATCCACCCGTATCAATCTGTGATCAATCTGTATCAATCTGTTTGACAAATCTTGTAGTATAAGCGATTAAACTTTAAATCACTTCAAAATTTCGATCCATAACTTAGAGTGTTTAACTAAAAAGTTTTTTTCATGGAATGAAATATCACAAAAAGATTAATGAGTGTTTTTCAAACAGATTACCAAACTAACCTATGATCTAAATTCTAACAATCTTCATTTTTGGAAATTTCGTGACAAAGCACTCCTAAAACTAAACCTATCAACCCATAATAATGATGAACATTAGAACACATGGACAAATGAGTTACATACCTACAAACTGCAAAATAAACACTAAACAAATACCACGTGAAAAAGCATGTGCGGTATAATAACGAAAAAAATTCTTCAATTTAGCTAGATATCTAAAATCTCCTCCCAAGCTAGATGTCTCTCCCCCGTAGCAACATCTATATGTCACTTTCCCTTTTTGTCATGAATTGACAAACTCAACCAATATAATATCCATAAAAAATAAGATAGACCTTGAGACACAGAAAGACATTGATTTTCTTACTTTTTATTTGTTTTTTGCTTTTGTTTCGTTTTTTTTTAAACAAGAAGAAACCAAGAAAGAATAAAAAAAAATCATATTCACTTAAAAACTCCATCAATTCATGCTTAGTTTCATATCTTGCAAAGAAAAAATTCATGCAATCAATGTGAGTCCAGATAAATGGAAGAGAGAAAGTGCTCTAAACATTCAAGATATTGAATTTCATGAATTCTTTAAAGTTGAAGTAAGTGTGTGTGTGTGTGCACAATGCTATACATCAACTCCAAGATCAACCCTAGATGAGATCATTATGGTTGAACCACATTTACACAAGTCTTGAAATTTTATAGAAGTCAAACCAGTTATGTTAATATATTAAGTATTAATTATGTTAATTATGTTATCCTGTAGGTATGCCCATAGTATCTATTGTAGTCCGTCATGTCTTAATAAATGTGTGTGCGTCTCATAATAATATACACTTTTATTATTTCTTCTCTCATAATTTAACATGGTATCAGAGCCAAGTTGGAACTCTAGCTGTCAGCCTCCTCCATGAAGCCCCAACTTGCGCTGAAACTTGCCTCCAGTGTCGGAACCCTAGTCTTACATGCAGCCTCCACCGTCTTCACACAGCCACCACCGGAGCCTTACACAGCGCCGGAACCCTAGACCTCCGAAAACCACCAAAAACCCTTCCACAGCCACCGAAAACTCTTCCCAGTCACTCGCTACCCCTCGCCGACCCTAGCCGAGCACTCGTCGACCACCGCTAGCCCTCCAACAGCTAGTCTCCAGCACTGAAACCCCTCGCTGACCTTGGCCAACCACTCGCCGACCACTCGCCAACCATCGAAAGTCCCTCTTTGACTCTCGCCGACCCTCGCCAATCACCGACAGCTTCTTGTCTGCTCCTTTTCCCTCTCTCCCTCACTGCGTCACTCCACCCATCTGTGAAATGGGCTACGTGCACTCCAACAAGAGATTCTGTGTTGTTCGATTCTTGATGATGCAGTGAGAGTCCGTTGCTATTCTCTACGGTCATTCCGTGCGTCTGTGGTGTCTGATCTGTGGTATTTTTGGGCCCTTGTTTGCAAATAGGAATGCCAGAGGATTCGGTGACCCGCGAATACTAGGTTGATGCTGGACGACAATGTACCACGGAAGTTTTCTCGTCATGGACACAGTTGATTGATCAACGTCTTGATGGTGCCAATGGATATGCCCTATAGCGGAAGAGCATCCTTAAATCTCTTCAAGGGATGGAGCTCGATTCTCATTTGTTTGATTTTCTCCCTGCACGAACATTGGAGACCTTCAGGACCTGGACCCAGGATGATGCTCGGATATTCAGTCAGTTGCTGAATTCAATGGATCAGTCTGTTTTGGCGTTGGTAGCAAATACTGATACCAAGCGGGAGATCTGGTCCTCGTTAGAATCTATATATTCCTCCACGAATGATCTTTCCCGCCTCTATGACGTTATGAAAGGCTTCTTTAAGTCCCAACAGTCTCGAAAGCCTCTTCAGGATCATTTTATGCAGTTCAAAATTTTGGCCGACGAGTTTAATCGCCTCTTACCGTTCATAAATCAGCTGTCTCAGTTTCAGGAACAGAGGCAGCAACTCTTGGTGGTGTGTTTCTTAGCTAGCCTGCGCTCTAAGTTTGACTTCGCCCGCTCTCAGATGCTAGCTGGGGTGGAGATTCCCACTCTTTTCGAGATGTTCCGTCGTGTAAGTTGGGCGACCCGTCGGGATGCGTCCTGCGGTATATCTCCTATAGAGAGTTCTGATCAAACTGTTATGGTAGGATTTTGTGGTGACTGCAGCAGTCGAGGCCGCGGTCGTGGTGGTGGTAAGTTTGGTCGTGGGGGAGGCCGTGATGGCGGTCGTGAGACCCATATGTGCTATTATTGTGGGATTCGGGGGCACCTTCAGAGTGAATGTTATAAGCTTCATGGGCGAATGCCACAGCTGATCATAGTCAGCAAGACTATGGCCAGACGAGTCCTCAGGGGGCGCCTATCCCTTCCAGACGGGTCGTCGAGATGACTGCGGCTGAGTATGACCAATATATGCAAGGACAGATTGTGCAGAATGAGTTCTTCTGAGTTACCAGCAGCTACTTTTGTAGGTAATCCTACTGCATGCGTGGCTATCTCACACTCATGGGTCATTGATTCAGGAGCCTCTGCTCATATGGCTGGATCATTAGGTATTCTCTCAGATTATAAGCTAACTCCTGGTTATGCTAGCGTTTGGGTTGCCAATGGATCGTCTTTAGTAGTTGAAGGTTGTGGTGTTGCGACACCTAATTTTGCTTTTTTTTATATGATGTCTTGTGTACCCTTGATAACCCATTTAATCTGTTGTTTATTAGTCAGATTACTAATGATTTGGGCTGTTCAGTGACATTCTTCCCTGATCATTGTGTTTTTCAGGATCTTACGACGAGGAGGACTATCATTAGAGGTCGAGTCTCAAGAGGGTTGTACCTGCTCGATGCTGCTCCTGCTTAGGCTTATTCTGTGCTGTCTTCTTCAGCTCTTGATGTCCATTGTCGTCTTAGGCATTCCGGTTTGTTGAGTCTTAAAATTTTATTCCCTAATATGAGTTCTGTGTCTTCTATTGAGTTAATAAAAGAGCTTTTGCTCCGTTTCATCTGGTTCATTCTGATGTATGGGGACTTAGTCCGGTCATCTCTATGTTTGGTTTTCTTTATTATGTGAGTTTTGTTAATGATTATTCTCGTGTAACTTTTTTCTATTTAATGAAGAATAAGTCCGAAGTGTTATCTGTCTTTACTTCTTTCTGTATGACTGTGAAAAATCAGTTTGGCACATGTGTTCGGGTGTTGCGTAGTGATAATGGGGGGGGGGGGGAGTATATGTATACCACTCTGAGTTTATGGTGAGTCATGGTATTTCTCATCAGACGTCTTGTTTCGATACCCCCGAACAGAATGATGTGGCGGAAGGAAAAATAGACATGTTTTGGAAACATGCCGTGCTCTTCTTTTTCGTATGCATGTTCTATATGCCTTCTACTGTGTTGGGTGGTGCTTTCCCGATGTCTGTTTTGGTTCCCACTTCGCTTGTGCACTCCCTGCCCCTTAAAATTTTTGGTTGTGTGTGCTATATGCGTGACACTCCACCCCAGGTGACTAAACTCGATGCCTGTGCCTTGAAATGTATCTTCCTTGGCTATTCCCAACATCAGAAGGGGTATCGGTGTTATAGTCCCACGTTATGTCGTTTTGTTGTGTCTCGGGATGTTACTTTCCTTAGTATACTCCATTCTATTCTGCGTCTCCTCATGTTCTTTCTCCAGGCTATGAGTCCACTCATCCTCCATCGTCAGATGATCTTCTTGTTTATCGGGTTTTTACTGATGCTCTTGCAGCCCCTCCTTTGCTACTCTAGGTGCTGCCTCTTGTAGCACAACCCTTGACTAGTCTGACTCCTGCTGAGAAAGTTCTCCAGTTGGTTGATCCTTCAGCTCCACCGGTAAGTGAGCCCTCTATTGTTGTTTGTCGGCCCTATCGCATTTGTCGAGATCACCCCCGTTATGTTGACTTCTATAAGGGATTACCTGCATCGTTATGTGCTTTTGTGTCTACTGTTGATACTATTGATGTGCCTCAAAGTGTTTTAGAGGCTCTCTTCCATCCTGGTTGGTATAGTGCTATGTTGGACGAAATGGCAGCCCTTGATAATAATGCCACTTGGGATCTTGTTCCCCTTCCAACCGGAAAGAAAGCAGTTGAATACAAGTAGGTTTACACTGTAAAAGTGAATTTTGGTGGTTCTTTGGCTTGCCTGAAGGCTCGGCTTGTTGCCAACGGTTATGCCCAGACCTATAGTGTCGATTATTTTGAGACATTCTCTCCGGTCTCCAAGATGACCTCTATTCGTTGTCTCCTTTCTCTCGTCGCAACCCAGAACTGGCCACTTCATTAGTTGGATGTCAAGAATACTTTTCTCCATGATGATCTTCAGGAGGAAGTCTATATGGAACAACTTTTGAGTTTTGTTACTCGGGGGGGGAGGGGATGGGGATCTGATATGGTTTGTCGCTCTCTATATGGCTTGAAACAATCTCCCTGAGCTTGGTTTGGCTGGCTCAGCATGGCGATGCAACAATTTGGACCGCAACAGTCAGGAAAAGATCACACAGTGTTCTTTGGTCGGGTCGCTTCAGGATGTATTTTCTTCTAGTTGTCTATGTTGATGATATTGTCATTACTGGCGATGACAGAACTGGAATTAGTGATCTGAAGGTCTTTCTGCAGACGCAGTTCCGAACTAAAGATTTTGGGAACTTGCATTACTTTTTAGGATCGAGGTGGCTAGAGAAAAGCGTGGGATATTTATTTCCCAACGAAAATATGCGGTTGACATTTTGCGGGATGCGGGTCTTCTAAATGCAAAGAGTGTGGAGTTTTCAATGGATCCGAGTGTGAAGTTTCTTTCAGCTGACGGTGATGTGTTTTTTCACCCTAACAGGTATCGTCAAATGGTGGGTAAACTCAATTATCTGATCACCATGACCAGACCAGATATTACTTATCCAGTCAGTGTTGTAAGTTAGTTTATGTTAGATCCTTAAGTCCCACATTGGAATGCGGTGGTCCGTATCCTGCGGTACCTCAATTCTAACCCTAGGATGGGCTTACAGTTCTGTGACCGGGGTCACTTCTGAACCGAGGGCTATTCAGATGCGAACTGGGCAGGATGTCCGATTGATTGGAGGTCCACATCCGGGTTCTTGGTTTTTGTTGGTGAGAATTTGATATCGGGAAAAAGTAAGAAGTAAGATGTGGTGTCAAGATCCAGTGTTGAGGCGGAGTACCGATCCATGGTATTGGCAACGTCAGAAATTATGTGGGTTCGATAAATTCTCACTGAATTAAATGAACAACCTAAGGGTCTTAACTTCTACCAAGTTGTGGTGTGATAATAAGTCTGCTGTCTATATTGCCACCAATTCAGTGCTTCATGAGTGAATAAAGTATTTCGAGATCGACTGTCATTTCATCAGGCACGGGTATAAGAAGAGTACTATCGACTTTGATTTTGTTCGATCTGGTGAACAACTTGCTGATTTGTTCACTAAGGCTTTACCTGGGTCCTGTGTTCAATACATTTGTAACAAGTTGTGCATGATAGATATCTATGCTTCAACTTGATAGGGTGGTAATATATTAAGTATTAATTATGTTAATTATGTTATCCTGTGGGTATGCACATGATATCTATTGTAGTTCTCTATTTCCTAATAAATATGTATGCCTCACAATGATATACACTTTCATTATTTTTTCTCTCATAATTTAACAAGTTAAACACCTCATGTATATTTGTTAATGTGACAGAAGCTCCTCCTTGCAAATAACTTTCATATATTTTTCTAGACTTGAATAAACCAATACTTAGAAGGACTGAACGATTTATGTTTCGAAAACCTTATTCTTAATGGGTAGACAATGTAGGCTTTCCAAAAAATTATAAAGTACCTGAGTTCACTTTATTCATGGGAGAAAAAAATCAGTTAACAATATAACATATTGGCTAATTTTCTTTACAATGTAGTGAAGGTAGAAATAATGATGTTATTAAAATGAGATTATTTCCACATTTACTAACAAAGATTTCCTTCACATGGTTTATTAACTTACTCGTTAATTCTATCCAAATATGACAAGAAATGGAATAGCAATTCATTCTCAATTTTTTAGAATAGAACTTCAAGTCAATGGCTAATTTAGCCAAATTAAACCAAAATTCGATAGAAACTGTTGAATAGTTTATTAATAATTTAAAAAGATAAGGAATAGATGCCTCGTGTTTCTACCTGAGAATGAACTAGTAAAATTAGCCCAAAATTGGCTTGATTTTGAATTAAGAAAAACGTTCGAATGAATGAAATTTAAAGATTTATTTGAATTAGCTTTAAGGGCCACCTGATATGATGTTTTATTAAAAGAAGAATAACAAAGAAAGCCATCATTTCTTGGTACCTATTACCAAGAGGTTGACGAAGATGTAGAAATTGATGTAGCACAAATAATTGATAAAACGCCAATTGTTTGACACGTTGCAGAAAATAAAAAAACCACTAAATATGCCTTCAGTTCAATCGAATAGGAAGAACCAACCATCAATTTATCGACAATATTCATTTGATCTGTCAAATGAAGATGAATGTCAAAGGAAGATGAATTATTCGATGAGTTAATGAAGCAGAGGTTTTTGACTATTTCGACGTACATTCTATCCCGCTTGAAAAAATGAGAGGTAAAAAATATTGTAAATGGCATAATTCAGTTATTAATAATTGTATTACCTTCTGAAATGCTATACATGATCTTATTTAAAAAGGAATGTTTGTAATATTCGAAGGCAAAGAAGTAATTGAAGTTGGCAACGATCCATTTCGTGACATGATCAATGTCAATATGATATCAGCCAACTTGCGTAAAATTGGAAATCTATTCAATATTATTGTGTAAGACAAGCCTAACAATGGTAAGTAAAAATTTTGGTTGATCCGATACTTGTAGTTAAGTGATTGAATAACATTTGTTTAATAATTTTTTTTTTAAATTATAATTTTTATTTATTTATTTATAAATTAACATAATGTGATTACTTAGGTATAGGTATCGGATCAACTTAAATTTTTATATAAATAAAAAACTCGGCGAATTCTACGTCATGAACGGATCCGAATATATTCAGGGATTAAGCAAAAAATAACGCATAGCACGAACCATTCATTGATGTGTTCTGGTATTGGTCAAATCTTTACATGGCTTCAGAGTTACTCTTTGCTAGGAGCAAATATGAAAAGTTCTTTTATTCATTGTTGATTTTATTGGTCAAACGTAGTCAACTAATCAAAAGCTAACGGTGTGAGTTGATGTGTAATATAAAATTAAGCGTCAAAGGGTGACAATGTGATTATTCCAAATGTGTGGGGTTAACTATATTTGACCCAAATATCAAGGAAAGTTGGTGTAATTTATCTTTTGTTTTTTTGTCAAAAGGCTTAATATGCGCTCTCTTTTTTTTTTTTTTTTGCTTTTAAGCTTATTTTTAATGTCTTTTTGACTTTTTTTTTTGGCATTTAGAAAAAAAAAGAATTGACTTTTTGGTTAAGTACATTATTGTTATTTTGTACAATGACTTTTAAGTTTATTTGGGATGTTGTTTACACCATATTTTGCAAAAACTTATCGACATGGATACTGATATCGTGTCAAGCAAAATAAAAGTGTTCTTATAACTTCTGTCGAGATGAAACTTCACATTAGCTCTATCAAATAAAGGTCTGGTCAAGCGATTAATTATCTAACAAAAGGTTGGCAGGCACGCTAAAATAAGGACACTTAGTAGCGAGCTAGCTAAAGGAGGAAAGTACAGTTGTTTACTAAAACAAATAATTGCCATGGCGCTCCCGGAGTAATTGAAAGTGGTTATCACTGATTCAGGGATAGGAGTAGTTATTCTTTTTGAATTTAGGGAGGGAAAGGAACCTGCGCCTATAAATAGGTTTGATTGTGAAGCATCCATCATTATCAACACTAAGCAACAATCACTTTTTTTCCCTTTTTTTTTATACTTAGCATTAGATTTAGATTTAGAATTTCAATTCCTTCACACCTTAAGCCGTTTATTTCATTAATAATAAAATCTCCCTTTTATTTCTATTCGAGTTCTTGCACTTAAGTTCAAACTTTTTCAAAGGAAGTTCTAAAACAAGGCATCGAACAACACAATCGTTTGATTAAATTTCAATGTTGATCTTGATAGAACATTTGTTTGATTGGTAAATAGATGTGAATATTTTTTTCTTTCAAAAAAAGAGCCAGATAACCAAAAAGTTCAATTTAAAAGTAACTTTTTTATATTTAAAAAAACACAAAAAACAGAGAAGCCAAACGTGGTCTAATGTAAACTGAAGCAATCTATCTTGGGCAAATACCTACAAATTATAGTTACTACTGGTTCAAGGTCCACTATTCAAGGAAACAAAGTTTTACATAGATAAAAATAATGGGTTTGTTTACGTAATGGGGAACATTGCTCTTTGTTTTCTTTAGATTGACCTATTGTTATTAAAAGATTTCTACATCAACATTATATATATATATTTGAAGTGACTTGTAAATGTGGACAATTAGGTAAGATAGGAAGGAAATCAAACCCCAATCTGTACTATTTCCCAACTCCTCCATTGACTATTCAAGGAATTGGTTCATTTGTGCTGTCTTGCATACCATGGTAGGCAAGACCTTAAGGCCTGGCTGCTCGTGGAAATAATTAGCTGATCTTCAGGGTACTTGATGTGAGCTGCTCTTTTGCCTTTTATTATGCCATCTCGTAGCTGTGTAGCTGCTAAGGGATGCACCTAGAAGAAGTACCGTATTAATTTTTTCATTCTAACATTTTCATACGAATGGTACTATGTGCATAGATTCCATTCACAGAATGAATTACAACCTTCACATAAAAAGGTGAGTTTTATACGTGGAAGTTTCGTGCACCAAATTACTCTTTTTTTAGTGGTTTGATGAAGTACTGGAGTGGCCATTAACAGGCTAAATGCATTTATGTATCTTGCTTGTTGGATATGTATCTTCCCTTGCCCTTGGATATCAATTCTAGTTTTAGTAAAGTGCCTTTTTTTTAGTTTTTAGTATTTGGCTGTTTAGTGCTTAATCGACGATTTTGCATGCCCTTGCTTCATTACTGCCCATTTGTATATGTAATGTGCACATAACTTGTTACCTAATCAACTGCTACAATTTTGTAAGCCCGCCCAATTCTTTGCAAAATTAATTAAGAGAGGAAAATATTTAGTATTAATGCATGAAAAATGCTAGCCATCGCCTATTGGGCGGTGGATAATAGATATATAATGTATAGATGTCTGTGTAAAGTATATTGATATCTGTAAAAATGATAAGTTTTATATCTAAAAATGTATTGATATTGAAAAAAATTTGTCTTTATTATTCTATTAACCACCGCCCAATGGGCGGTGGTTAGCATGGCCCTTAATGCATTATACATAAACTACATGCATAATGCATTGTCTTTTATATCTTCTATTATGAGTCTATGCCCATGACTAGAGACACTTGTGACCATAGACGAAAAAGAGGGGAGCGGATGGAGTGGTTGCCCTCCCGAAGTTCAATTTTTTTTAATAATTATAATAGTATTAGTCTCAAATATTTCAAGATTATATATATAGGTTTGCTGTATGACCTGAAAATTACGGATTCGAGGTGTGAAAACAGTCTCTTATGAATGCAAGGTAAAACTGCGTATTATAGACTTATGGTAGTTTGCCCCCTTCTCGGACTATGTATATGCGGGAGCTTTATGTGCCGAGTTGTCTTTTTTTATATATAAGTTTTCCCTCTAAGATGTATTTAAATTCTTAATACCAGTTGCCTAAAAACTTGTAACGTTTCCTGAATTAAAATCTTGTGTCCGTCTGTATTGGTGACAGCATGCCAGCTGCTGGGGGGAGTCACACAACATACGCAGTTGGATAATATAAAGGGTGTTTCTCACAACTACTACTAGTAATTTTTAGTTTTTTGCTACTAATTTTAGTTATAAACTACAATATTCTCAAAATACTTAGAATTTCTGTTAAAATTTATAACAATTTTTTCTTCTATTTCAGTTACAAGTTATAATATTTACTAAACATTCGCAACTTATATTATAAACTACAATTATAAATTATTAGTTTCGGCAATGCCAAACACCACCAATGTTAAGTTTAATTTACGATAATGATTTGAACTGTTCACGTTATAAAAGACACTTGAAAAGTTATTCATGTGAAACATCAAATCGATCAGAGATCCATGGTCTCGTAATCGAGTCATGACAGTACTTAAAATAGATGGTTAAATTTGTTAGGAATTTTTTTAATAATAATTCGATAACATGGCTATCAATCCCTAATGAATTTAATTTTTTGATTGAATGATGACCTGAAGATTTTATAATTTAATAGTTAAGATGATTGCAATGAGTTCAACTTTATTGTTGAGGGTGCTTGGTATTATTGAAACTAGTAGTTTATAGATTGTAGCTTGCAGTAGAAGTTGTGAGTATTTGTAAAAATTATAGTTTCTAATTGAAATAGAAGAAAAAGTAGTTATAACTTATAACAGAAGTTATGAGTATTTGAAAAAGATTATAACTTAATTAGTAGTTGAAAATTAAAAACTATTTGAAGTAGCTTTGCCAAACACCCCGTAGAATTATTCAAAATCTGTGTAATGTGCTGAATGCTGTTTTTGTGTTACGTTGGTATATGATGTGGCGTTATTCGATACTGTTTATTGTATTATCAAAGGTAGCCTTCATTTATAAGCTAGATTCCTTTTTTCCCATTTATAGATAATAAACTTTTTCTTAGTTTTCTTCTGGGTTGGGGCGGGGTGTTGGATTTAAACAATTGGTGGTTATGCTTTGAATAAATAATTAATTTAAAAACAGAAAAGCTAGATACCTACAAAACAAAATGTAAGAATTTTACTCAGAATTTAAAATGGACCAAACAAATTCACAGGAGCCTATGAGACTCACACATACCTAAGTGAAATCTAATTCACCCATTTCAAATTTAATGACTGTTTTGTGGGACCGTAGTATTGTTTGATTTTAAAAATAGAGAGAGGGGTGGGGATTGCAGGGAGAGAAAACAAAATGGAGCGACATATATTAAATGGTTTGTTTGGTAATTGGTATGCGAAAGATGAGCAGTGCAATGGCGATGACACTAGAGAGCAGTTGGCGGAGACGACGTCCTGTCTCTATATGCATATTTTAAAAGCATAGAATTAAGAAAGAAAAGAAAAATCATAATGAGTACAAAACAAAGTAATGCTGATGATGCTGCAAATCTTAGATCTTGTGAGATTTGGATGACAAAATTTTAGGTGGTGGTAAAGAATTAATTAATTAATTATGGAAGAACGTGGTGGAAATTTTAACACCTGATTGGTTCTATAAATTTCTCCGACTTTTTGAAGTAAAGATTAAGCGCAGTATGTGTTGTTGTAATCAGTTTAATAGTTGATTGGGTCCGTTTATTTATGAATCATTGACCTTCATCTTCAATCCTCCACTGCATGGATGATTGGATGCATGCATTGACATAATTAAAGATTGATTGGAAGCTGCGGCCCATTGTCTGGTGTGACTCTTACAGCCTACAGCTGCTGTATATATATATATATATCCTGAACTTCAGATTTAATTCATATATATATAATCAAAAACAGTTTTGATATCAATTGTTGTAGCAAAAACTAAGCTTTAAAGATGATGTTTATGATTTAAGTTAAAAAAAGTTCTGGACTTGCAAGAGCCGAAATAGGCTCTAGATTCAAACTTTTTGATATCAAATAATAAAAAATATTAACCCAATATAATTTCCAAAGTTAGAATATAATTATACTTTCAAAATCTGGTTGGATTGATTTCGTTTACTGTAACAATCTTTAGTCAACAGGTTGTCGCGGTTTTTGCCTAGAAATCAAAATTTCAAATCAAACTTTTAGCTGTATTCTCGAATGTCAAGAACACGACTGTAGTGTGGGTTACGTTTTTTGAGTTCTTCAAAACCATTGTTGGCTAGACCTAGATTTTCAGATATGTGGAAATCCTACTTGCTTAGCCAATTGACAGAATTAAGAGGCTATGGTTTATAATTGCATATAAATAGACTAAAACAGGGATCGATAAAGTAAATAAGACGTGGGTTTCTAATGTAGTTATATAATCTTATCTTAATTCAAAAATAATTTCATAAAAATATAAATTATAATTCATTCTACTAAATAATTATAATTATACTCTCAATCTTATTTTCAAAATCAAATTATTCGAACTCCTGTTATTAAATATTTATATATTTTTTTCACGTTAAGATTATAGATAGAGTAATGATATTTAGGCCTACATATGCGGCATAGTTGAATAACTAATGATTTTCATTGTTAAAATGAACAATAAGCAATTTTAATTATGTCACATAAGTAAACATTTAAAGTAGGTTGAAATATCATTTTTTTTTGTAGATATTTACCGATTAAATTAAAATACTGACATTTTTATTTAATCGATTTCTCTGAAAAATCCTTAAAACCTTCCGTTCAACTTATTTGATATGCTGGTTTATAAAATCTATCTGTAGGATTTTAGCACGGTCAAAATTTATAAATTTCTTTAAAATGGTATCATCAATCCCGATCACGGGACGCAGATTCTGTCAATAATTAATATTCACCATATAATTAATGCCGTTATCCAACTCACTGGGATTATTGATTCGTAAAATATCGCATCATTTAATGAATCAAAATAACGAATATTAAATTTACACGTCTAATAATTATTTTGGAATTAAGAGTAAAAGCATTCATAATAACTATAGGGTGTGAATTAATTTATATAGTAAATATAAAATTAATTATTCCAACATTATCCTGTTTAATACATAAAGTGTACTAGCTTAATGAGTCGGAACAATTATCGAAATAATTATCGTTCTCCGTAATCAAGATAGATATACTAAAATATTATGCTATAGTTGTACCGATGGTGTGTCCAATTTTATTTAAGATTGTGAACCAAAAACTTATATTTTAAAATAATTAATAATCTCATTTTTTGTATGTAAGTCAAACTTTATACACTAAATTAACTATTATGTAGAATAACAGATACCCATGCACAATATTAAATAAATAATGAAATCGCTCATTAAGATTCTCATAAAATAAAAAAATTAATTTTATTAATAAATAAAATTAAATACTAAAATTTAAAAATTAATTTTTAGTATACAACCATAACATGAACATGTTAAGTTAAAGTAAATTTCTAAAAAAGATGTGATGGAGAGTAATCCTGAAAATACAATTTAGCAGGAAGAACCGCATACTCCTTTAATGGAGTTGAGACGGTCCACTAGAGTCTCTATGCATACACAACGTTATTCTCCATCGTTGTACTATTTGTTGCTATTTGACGGGAGTGAACCAAAATGCTATTACGAGGCATTACATGTTGATGATTCAATCAAATGGAAGTTAGCTATGCAAAATGAGATGAATTCTTTCATAAAAAAATAGACGTGGGAATTAGCTAAACTACCATAGGAGAGGAATGCATTGCATAACAAGTGGGTTTATCAGATTATGAAAGAACATGACGGCAACAAACGGTACAAAGCTGGATTAGTTGTAAAGGGGTTACAACAGAAAGAGTGGGTCAACTACACAAATCTTTTCTCCAGTTGTGAAGTTGACGACAATCAGATTTGTGCTGGGAATTGTGGCAGTTGAAGATTTGTACCTTGAGACTCAAGGTAGATGTAAAGACAACATTCCTCCATGGTGATTTGGAGGAGAATATATATATGAAGCAGCCACAGGAATTTATAGCATGTGGAAAGGAGGAAATGGTATGCAAGTTCAAGAATAGTTGGTTTGGTTTGAAATAGGCACTAGACAATGGTACAAGAAGTTCGACAGGTTTATGAGTCAGAACGTTTTCGTCAGATGCCAAGTAGACCATAGTTTCCATCTTAAGAAGTTTGATGACAGTTACATTATTTTACTTCTGTATGTCGACGATATGCTTATAACCTGATTAAGGATACAGAAAATAAATGAATTGAATGGTCAGCTGTCAAAATAGTTTGAAATAAAAGATATAGGTACTGCAAAATAGATTCTCAAGATGAGGATTAAGAGGGATAGACTTGTAAAAACTTTGATGTTATCACATGGAAAATATGTGAAGAAGTTCTGAACAGATTCAGCATGCAGAATATAAAACCTGTGAATACACTTTTAGCTAGTCGCTTCCAACTTGCTAAGAATTAGTCACCTAAGGCCGAGCATGAGTAGGAGTACATGCAATGAGTTCCATACGCCTCAGTCGTCAGAAGCCTAATGCATGCTATGGTTTGTACCAGGCCAAACATATCACATGCATTCGGAGTCGTCAACAAGTACATGAGCAGTTCGGGAAAATAACATTGTGAAGTAGTGAAATGGATTCTCAGATATCTGAGAGGTACCACAGATGCAGCATTATGTTTCAGATAAAGTCTAATAGATTTACACGATTATGTGGATGTGGACTTAGATGGTGACACAAATCATAGAAAGAGTACAACCAGGTATGTTTTTACTTTGGGTGATACAGTAGTTAGTTGGGTGTCTCTGTTATAGAAGATAGTGGCTCTATCTACGATATAAGCCGAGTATGTCGCTGTTACTAAAGCAAGGAGATTATTTGGTTATAGTGTTTTATAGATGAATTAGGTAAGAAAAAAGAGGGCAATGCTTTATTCAGTGATAATCAAAGTGTCATTTATCTTGCGAAGAACCCAATATTTCATTCTAGGGCGAAGCATATTTAATTGAAGTATCATTTCATTCACTTGCTTTTGGACGATGAGGTGTTTTCTCAGGAGAATATCCATGGTAGTGAGAATCCAGTCGACATGTTAACAAAGACAGTCACTATTGAGAAATTGAAGCTATGCTCGATTTTAGTTGGTCTTTTAGCTTGAAGACGGGGTTTGATGCTGTTGGGTTAATTTGCTGTGTGACGGCGATGTTTTTCTAATAATGGTATTGAGTCAGTTGCTGGATTAGTTTCCAAATAGGAGATTGTTGGGATGTGTGGAGCATAATAACCATCGAGCATGAAATTCCAAAAGTCGGCACTAACAGAGCGCTAGTCAGGTGCTTGAGCACCAGTCAATCCATAAGCTGCCACTTGCTCGGTGCTTGAATGCCAGTTAGTCCAGAAGCTGGGGTTCACTAGGCGCTCGAACACCAGTCTTTCCAGTATAGGGCGCTTGCGAGGCGCTCGCCAAGTGCTCGAGCGCTGTCGACGTAGATCGTTTTTTAACCTAGGGTTTTGTTATACCATCATGAGTTGTATTCAGTTCATAGTTTGTTAGAGAGAGCTCTGTGAGGCACGAAAATAAGTTTAAAACTATAGTATTCTGGATTTTTTTCCTACATAGTGAAAACCCTCGGTAGGTTTTTATGAACAATTCACGGTACCAAGATTCAACGCAAATCACGACAAGCCTTTTAATGTTCGCACACACTATAATGAATATGATCCAATTTATAATCGAAGTTGCCTAAAAATATTATAAAATATAAAGAACAACAAAGAAGAGAATGAGATTTGTGTGTAAAAAGTGTTTCAAAGTCATGGCTAAAAGTTGTCTTATATAGACAAATATATGCATGTTGGAAAAGGCATACAACCTCTTGGTTTAAAAATTGTTCGAAAGTTTTGAAATTCAAAAACACAACGATCCCCAACAAGTTCAAAATTTCAACATAACAAAACAAAACAAAAAGAAATGGACTATATCGATATCTATACGTATATAATATAAAAAAAGTTTGAATAACTTGTATGCTGTATGTGTATATATGGTGCATGAAAGGCTCAAAAAATTCAAAAATCGAATCAATCTGATTTCTATGGGTTGGATTGGTTCAATTTTACAAGTAATTGATTTGGTCATAAATTTCGAAAAAAGCAAAACGATAATATTGATTTGGTTCTTAGGTTAGTTTGGGATTAATCCAAACCAACTTGAAAATCAAACCGTCTA
>JAOTRH010000001.1:10998184-11015138 GCA_034768845.1 Heliamphora exappendiculata
GGTAGGATGCGGGGGAAAAGAGAGAGAGAGAGAGAGAGAGAGAGAGAGTGATAAATTGAGAGAGAGAGAGAGATAAATTGAGATCGAGAGAGATAAACGAAGACGCATGCGCTGGTGTCCCCGGAAGCCAGAGATGGTGACTGCGGTGGCAGTGGTGGTGTAGGTACAGTGGGAGAGGGAGAGGGGAAAGTGTATATATATATATATATATATAGAGAGAGAGAGAGAGAGAGAGAGAGAGAGAGAGAGAGAAAGAGAGATGGGGGGGAAGGGTCGTCGTAGAGAACGAATGTATTTTTGTCATTAAATTTTTTTTTTTTAACGTCGTTTAAAAAAAATTAACGCCAAGGGAGCATAATGTAATTATTCCAAACGTTTCGGTTTGACTGTATTTAACCTAAATCTCAAGGGAGGTCAGTGTAATTTATCCTTTATTTTTTATTCAAATATATAAAATTATCTATAATTTAATAATTACCAAAAGTCACCAACATTAGTGATCGAAAAGTCGTCAAAATTAGTGATTGAAAATTCACAGAACTTGCTCACTGGAAATTGTTGTAGTTGATCGCCAAAAATCATCACTAGAGTTGATTGTCGAAATAGTTACTGGAATGATTGTTAGTGGTCGCTAAAAGTGGACGCCATAAATTATCACTAGAGTTGATTGTCAGAATCATGGTTGGAATGATTGTCCGTGATCGCTAAAAGTAAACACCAACGATCATAAGAGATGGAGGTATGAGGCGTTGAGATAAAAAGATAAAGTGTTGAGATTGAGGGATAGTATTTAAAGTAATAAAAATATTTTAGTTTAATTTGATCTAATAGACTTTAAAAATTAAAATCTTTTTGTTTGATTTAATATTATATAAAATATTAATTGTGAATTTTAAATCAAAAAATAAAAAAAAATTCAAAATAACAATACTACCTACACAAACAACTAACTGACCAACTACATAAGTTAAATACAAACCATTCATTTACACTGAAACTTATAATATTTACCAGTTTTGATATAAATCAATGGCCAGGATAACTCTTCTGTAATTTCTATAATTAATGGCGTACAATGCATTTTACAACTCAAAAAAATACAAAAAGGAGAGAGGAGTTTGATCGATCAAATCATCCGGGTGCATCTTCGTGCCCTTTTCCTAATGATCGTACGCGTTACCCCACCTCCCTCAGTCCCTCTCTCCCTCCCTCCACCTATATTTTCTGCGCCAAACCTTCCCTTCAACGAAATCCCAAATCTTTTTCGTCCTTCTTCTTCAATTCAATTTCTAACTTCTTCTCGTATATATGCACACAACCGTATCCAGACATTCTATTACTGACTGCCCAGTTTTACAGCTTAGGAAAGGAGAGTATGAGCTTTGAAGATCTCGAATCGGGCCGGCTTTTGAATTTCAATGGAAGGCAAAACCAACAACGGCAGGATCCGTCGCAGGCCGTTGCCGCCGGTGTCTTTCAAATCAACACCGCCGTTGCTTCTTTCCAACGCCTCGTTAATTCCCTCGGAACCCCCAAGGATACCCTTGAACTCCGCCAAAAGCTGTGCGTCCTCTCTTTTGTCTTTCTTCTTCCCCTCCCCCTCTTTTGTTTCTCTGCTTTGATTGACCATGTTTTGTTGATTGTTCTTATAGAAAATCAAGAAGATTCACGTCAACCAATGTCAATGATTGCGCCAAAATAAATGAAATATATACAAATGCCCTTATTTTGTTTCATTGTTATTCGCGCAAACATTGCGTATTTCGTGTTTTTCATTTTATCTCTAAGTTTTTGGGCATCAATCAGTTGTGAGAAGAATGGTTCTCTTGTTGTGTTGCAAAAAAAAAAAAAAAAAGAACAATATTGCCTCAGAGTGAACTCTGTAATTTAACTTAACAATTTGTGCATCATGTAATTTCTTGACCTTGCTATTTCTCGAGTAACAATAACAGCGTTTCAAGTATTTGATGTGTTGAAGATGTAATCCTTGGGTTACATAATTCATTTTTTTTTTTGGTAATGCTCACTGATCTCATTAAATTAACTTAACAATTTGCTTTATGCATCTAATTTGGTCTGTCTGCAAAAGAATCCCGAGGAAGGGGTGTAATATTTTTCGAGGAAAGGACAAGAATGGTCTATGGACCCATTAGAAGAGCTTTTGGTTCGGGGGTGTGGAAAGACATTATGCATGGTTAGGGAACCTTTCTTCCTCGCATTTAAATTGGGTAAGAGAAGAATGGTGAGGTTTTGATTAGACACGTGAAGTGGACAAAGACCTTTGCCGGAAGCATATTTCAGATCTTTTTAGCATTGTGGTAGACTATTGGTTTGGGGATCATGGTGCAGGGGCATGGACTCCTTTGCGTGACTGGAAAGTTGGGTTAGTGGTAGATTTACTTCTGATCTTTTTTTGGTTAGTGACTTACTGTATCTAGCCAAATCAAATCAAACTAAGTTTTTGTTCCAATCAATTGGAGTGTGCTATGTGAATTCTTTTATGCTATTCTTCCCTGTTAAAAGGCATATCTTCAGTTAGTTTTAATATGTTCATATATTTTCTTAATACGGTATTCCATATCAATTTAGGTTTACCTTTCCTTCTAATGTTTTTATTACTCACGATTTTGCCATTTTTTCTAACTAATGCATCAACTGATATACGCTGTATGTGTTCAAACCACTTTAATCTATTTTTTTTCAACTTGTCCTCAATTGGTGCAACCCCTACAATTCTACAAATTTTTTTATTTCTAATTTTATTTTTTCTAGTTTTACTACATATCCACCTTGACATTTTTATTTTCGTGATACCCATCTTATTTATGTAATTTTTCTTAGCAGCTCAATATTTTGTTCTATATAAAATTGATGGTCTAATAGCTGTCCTATAAATTTTTTTTTTTAATTCTTAGGTATCCGTCGATCACATAAAACTCCAGAAGCACTTCTCCACTTGAGCCAACCAATTTTGATTCTATGGGTTATATCATTTGCAATATCTCCGTCTTTGTTAATAATTGAACCTAGATAACGAAAATATTCACTCTTAAGCTTGTGTTTGGATTATTTTTTTTTCTAAACTTTTTGGCTTATTGGCTTTTTTAATGAAAAAGTAAATGTAAAAAGATGTGGAAAAAAACCATCTGAGGCCAAACCAATGGGTTTTTTTAAAGGCTTTTAAGCAAAAAAAATTTAAAAAAAGGTAGACCAAACATAGGCTACGTATCTCTTGGTTTTGAATATTTACTTTCTTACCATTTATACTCCTATTACTGTTAAAGTTCTATTCCATATATTCAGTTTTGTTTCTACTTATTCGAAATCTTTTTTATTCTAAAATTTCTCTTTACATTTCTAACTTGGCGTTAATCCCACCCCTACTCATTCACTAAGATAATATCAGCAGCAAACAACATATACGTAACCATGGGATCTCATCCTGAATATGTTTAGTCAATTCATCCATAATTAAGACAAAGAGATAAGAACTCAAAGCCGATCCCTGGTATAATCATACTGTAATTGAGAATTCACTTGTTTCTCCTGCAGGTGATTTAATTGTCGTGGCGGCTCCATCATATATGTTTCTTATCACATCAATGTAACATTTTTGTCACTCTCTTTTTCTCCAACGCCCACCATATGATATTTCTAAGAACCCTATCATAAGTTTTTTCTAAGTCTATAAAAACCATATGAAGATTGTTGTATCTAGCGAGATGCAGAAAATTCTATGGTGTAGATTGCTGCACCTAATGGCTCGTTTTTGGTGGTGTCTTTCTACAATGGCCTTGTTGCTTTTGATGTTTTCAACTTCACTAGGAGAGGGGTGTTGTGTGCTCCAACTTCTCTTAAAGAGGCATTTTTCTTGCATGGATTGCCACTGAGAAAGCCATTCTAAGTATTGACAACTTAGGAAGAAAGGAATCGGTCAACTAGTGGAGCGATGCCGTTGCGAAAGAGCAGGGGAACTAGTGAACCATTTGTTGTTACATTGCCCGACTACTTCGTACATTTGCAATCTGTTTCTATCGACCTTCTGGGGTTTACTGGATGATGCTTAGATAGGGTTAAGGAGTCTTTTGAATGTTGGTATAGCAGTATAGGGGATGTCATAGGAGGAGCAAGCGGAGTGCTTGTCATATGGTGTCTATTTGCATTATGTGCTGTCTTTGGAGGGAGAGAAACTTTTGAGCGTGCACATTCCCTCTTTAAGGAGCAATGCCTTCAACGCTCCCTTTTTGGCTTCATGAAAAGCGTCCTTTTAGTTTTGATGACATTACTCCTATAAAAAAAGGAAAAAAGAATGAATGAGATATGGGAGTATCTCTTTACAATACCTAAAGTTCTGCACCCACAATTCTCTTGCAAGCATTTGTAAGATCGGTGCTCATTCTTAATGCCTACATATGCTTTGTGGAATGCAAGAAAAAACATCAGCTGGTGGAATGCAAATAAAAAAGGCTATTTGATCAATGAATTTCTTGCCCTGGTTTCTGACTGCGAATTCCACCCATGCAAAATTGGTTCATAGTAAAACTTGCTGTTATAATCAACTTTTAGTATTTCACTTTTTTGTGCATTTGTATTTATGCATTTTGGAGCGGTTGAGAATGGGTGGGCTCAGCAAGGAGGCAATTCCATACGAGGGGTGGAAATTCTGTATGACTAGCGAAAGAAGTTTTGAGTTTCAAATTGCGAGCCGAACTTTTATAGAAATTGCAATGATATTTAACTCTTAAAGTTGGCAGACAGTTCTATTCCTTGAATTACATATATATAACTCCTAAAAATATGCAGATCTTCCCGCTGAACTCTTTTCAATTTTACTTCCATGCCGCATGCACCCAAGGCCGGCCCTAGGAGTAGGCGAGCAAGGCCGTTGCCTAGGGCCCCCGATTTTTTGTTAAAATTTAAGGCCCTATTTGTATTTAAATTCAATATAAGTATATTTTAAATTTTTTCTTATTAATGATCTTAGATAGAGCACAAGTGATAAGTTAGTTTTATTTATATATCTTTGGTATCAAGTTTAAGTCCTTTTACTTTCTTTTTGTTCAATTTATTTTAAGTTGCAACAATTTTAATGTTATCCTAATCCACCGATAATTTTATATTGCAAAATAATATGAATAGAATATAAAAAATAAAATTTATGATTCATAATATATTTAAGTCATAATTTTCTAATACTAAAATATTAATTATATTTTTACCAATTGAAATCAAACACAAAATATTGACTAAAAAATTATTTTATTGTTAAAAAACTAATAATATATAAGTTAAAAGCTTAATGTATAAGTGGTACTATATTATATTTTATTTTATTTTTAAATTAAATTTTGTTAAAACATGACTACAAACATATTTTGCTCACTTAAATTTTTATAATTAGTTTTAAAATTTATTTTAAAATATATTGAGGCCCCATATCGCAAACTCGCTTTGGGCCTCAAAATCTCCCGGACCGGGCCTGCATGCACCAGGTGTTACAATGAGACTGAATAGAAGTATCCACCTTACATAAGAGGGAGCTGACAAAACACACCAGTTGAATCCGGGATCACACACACAAAAACAAACAAACAAACAAGCAAACAAATGCACTGGTTCTAGAGCCTTAGGTAACTTAGACTCAAGTATTTGCAAAAACTCTCTTCAGAAGTTGGTCACCAAACCAGTTAGCAGATGGCCAAAGTTTAAAAAAAAAAAAAAAAAGAAAGAAAGAAAAGAAATTTGACTCTAGTGGACTTTAGGAACTTACATGCTTTTTCAAAGTTTAATGTGGCTAAGGTGGGACTACTGCCTAAGCATGCGGAGAGGAAAATCTACAGTTAGTCTTGACCAATATTTTATTCTGGTCTTCATCTATTGATTTCTTAGTTAATTTTCTCCCTTTGATTCCTTGAGTAGGCAAGTAATGCACATGAATTTACACAATTCATTTCTTATGTCATGTTGCTCTGTTTTTGTACGTTTCTTTTCAAGAAAAGTGAGTATTTTTTTTAAAACTAATTCTTTGCCCTTTGGGTTTCATCAAAAGAGGTGACAGAGATGACTTCATTGCTGCACGAACTTTCCTCATTTTTTTTCTTGATTTTGTAGTTTTTTCTTTGGATTGAATTCATTGGCAGGCACAGGACTAGACTGCATATTGGACAACTGGTGAAAGAGACGTCATCTAAGCTTAAGCAAGCTAGTGAAACAGATCAGCACACTGAAGTCAGTGTGAGTTCATATGCAAATGGCGTTCTAAGTTGGCCATTCTTGTTATAATTGTTAGCATCTTCCTTACTTCACTTCCTCTAGATACACTTTTTAACACTTTCATCTTACAAGTTTCATGTCACTCTTTGTGTAAAAATCTCCCTACCCTTTTGCCCAATTTGTATTTTGTAATTGGGAATAGTTATCTTCATAGGCCTTGAATTCTTTTCATTCAACTTCAGGCCAGCAAGAAGATTGCTGATGCCAAGCTGGCAAAAGATTTCCAGTCAGTTCTTAGAGAATTTCAGAAGGCTCAACGGCTTGCAGCTGAGAGGGAGACGGCTTATGCTCCTTTTGTACCCAAGGAAGTTTTTTCGTCCAGGTGAATTGGCTAGACAGCCTAAACTCATAACTAATATTAATTGTTTGCGCTTAGATTTGTTTGTCTATTATCTGAAGTTTGCATCTTGCCTTGCTGGCTTTGGTACAGAGATGATGCTTGCGTCAACTGTTTTTGAACAAAGTTATTTGTGTGATGGTATGGACAGACTGTAGAAGTTTCAATTTAATTTGATTGACAAGAGCACTTGAGATTGTACGATTTGTTTTGCCACTTTCATTTCTTTCATTCTTTGAAATTCTTATTTTTACTCGTATATATATATTTTTATTTTATATGAGAGTGTATCCTGTATTGGGAGGGGAGATGGGGATTCACACTCTAACCTAACATTCTCCAATTTCAAATTTATTCAATGTGCAGCCTATAAGAAGAGGGTGGAAAATTAATTCAAAGGATAAATTATCATTAGGTCCCTTGAAATTTATTTGAAATGTCAGTGTTATCCTCCAACTTTCAATTCTTCTTTTCAGATTTGAAGATTTAAATATGGGGCCATTGGGACCACGTATAATCAAGTATTTTAGTCTTAGTAGAGTCTTATTTATGATTGTCTTGGTTAACCATTTATTTCGTCAGTTTTTAACATTGCTATTAGAGTTTTATTGGGATTGGGTATTACTTTGGCCATTTCATTTTCTTTTCATGGGTTTTAGCTTTGTGGGTTCACCCATAGGTCATGATATGGTAAATTTATGTAACTGGTTTTTTTTTTTGTGCATGTCTTATTTACTTCACATGATTTTAGAAATGAAAATCTTCTTTTTCAAAATAGGAACTCCAATTCCTTTCAGATATAAGAAGCCTTTGCATTTATGCAAAACCACCTAATGCTTGTTTAGGGTTTTGAAACTTCTGTGGAATTGTATGACATGATTCTGACTAATGATTTGTAGATTTTTCTTCTTAAATTTGCACAGTTACACCTTCAAAAGTCCAGAACTAGTTCTAAACAACCTTGACATTTTGCTGATCACGCCTGAGCCATTGCTCATCCTATTGTATGATGTCATCATCACTTGAAGAAACTCACTCAAAAATCTTAAAGGTCACTCTTCCAGACACTGTTCACGGCGCTCAGGAGCAGCCCCTAAACATCCCCTAAACCACCTCTTCTTGATCCATCCTGCCATTCCATCACCCTCTTAGACATCCTTTAAGAATTCCATCTCTACTAACCCTCTAACCACTATAAACCAGCTATGTGCACCTCCTAAATCTACTCTTTCTGCTTTTTATTATAGTTTTGCCACTAGTGGAATAGTTTTCCCACACTTGTCATTTGTCAGTTAGTCTCTTCGTTTTGTATATTTTATTTGAGTTTTTTTTTTTTGAATGATTCAAGTGAGCACAAGGGTTTGCAAGGGATAACCTTTTTAATTTGGTGGGAAAATCAATAAGAAAAAAAATTCCTGAACCATGTGTTTCTTCTGCTGATTTAGTCATGAGCGAGTTATCCAGACTTGCATTCTTTTGCTGCCTAGCAGATTGCCAAAGCTATACTCACTGAATGCTGCGTCTGAGTGCCGTTGATCAGTATGCTGTACTGAAGTACTCTTATATTATGACTTTTATTTGGCCTGATCACTTCTACCCTGTGATAAGTATCCTAGTTTTTTCTTGCCATGGGTTGGCCAGTATATTTGGTATTGGCTGAAATTTGACAACAATGTTGTCAAAGACTCAGACTGTGATATTATAATCCGTCTTCATATTTGGGAAAGCTTCTATCAGATTTCTATATAGTAATTGGTTGGTGTCTGTCATATATTTGTCATGAATTAATTTTGAATATTTTATCTAATGTCCTAGAGGAATTTTGTGCAGCAAAACTGGCTCTGAGCTGGAGACAGACTCGTCTAAGAGTCCCAAACAGTTTGCTCTTCTCATGGAATCTAAAAGGTGGGCAACTTGTTTAAACTTGAAATCTTTAGGCCTAACTGCATAGCAAGTATGGAGACTACTACAATAGCTGTGGTGTTGTAAATAACTAAATGTTTCGATGTTAATTATTTCCGTTATTTATTAAACATACTTGCTTATATTGGCTACACGACAATTATTTGAAAATATGCTACTTTTTTCGATATTGCTCCTGAATAATAATGATATGGTAAGTCTACAAGTTAGTTACTGTAGAAATAAGGTTCATCGCTTGCATCGCCCTATTGTTTGATTAGTCCCAAGTTCTTGCCGCATTATTGCAGACAGATAAAACCAGAAATGGGGCTTGGCCCTAGCCTTCTTGGTATAATAAACTGCTGAAGCGTCACCACAGTTAACATCTTTTCGATATATTATCTTTTTTTCTTAGTATTCTTCTCTATTTCCTTTTATTGCACATAATCCTATCCTGTTGGGAGCATGCAATTGTGGGTTCAAATTCATTTGACGAAAAGGGTTCTGTTAAATTTCAAGTTCCAAATCATTAGCCCATTCCAAAAATAGAAAAGGGTACCAATTATTAACCTTTTTGAAGTTGCATCGACATGTCACACTGGTCTAGTGCAGGCAGGAGGTGGTGCTGTTGGAGAATGAAATTGTTTTCAATGAAGCCATTATCGAAGAAAGAGACCAGGGCATCAGAGAAATTCAGCAGCAGATTGGTGAGGTGAATGATATTTTTAAGGATCTGGCTGTGCTGGTTCATGAGCAAGGAGTTACGATCGGTATTATACTATTATTACTTTTTGTTAAAATAAATTTCTTATTTCCTTTTAATTTGTAAAATTCCTCTTGTTGTTTATCCTATGAAGCTTCCTCTAATTGTTTTACAAAATCCCGGTTTTATCTTCTTTCAGATGACATTAGCTCGAACATTGAAAGCTCTCATACCGGAACTGCACAAGGGACTTCTCAACTGGCAAAAGCATCCAAGATCCAAAGATCTAATTCATCTCTGGTAAATATTTATTTTGAATTTCATGATTCTTTACCTTTCTTTTAAATGTTAACAGAAAACGTGATCTAAATTTATGACACGAAGATTTGGCCATCAATTCCATCATACCGATGGATTTGAGATGTATGGCAATATTGTCTTGCATTATATAAATACAGAATTGCTCGAATGCAGTTAGGATCCTCTCCATTTCATGACAGTTTCTTCTGCCTTTTTTATTTCTTGGAGAAATAATTGACATTTTGAACTTTTTCTTCTTGCAGACCTGTCTATTGTTACTGATATTTGGGATCATTCTAATAATTGTGATCATAGTTGTGGTAGCATGACCATCGATCCAAATTCATACATCGGTTTGATTAGTGAAGCTGCCCTACCAAAAGGTTATTCCTCACCCAATTAAGTATGTAAATTTAGTCAACTATGTACAGTCAGTCTCTTCAAATGTGGGGCAGACAGACTATACCACCTCTTGCTAGGAGGCTTCGTTACGGCAGATTATGTAAACGAATCTCTCTGCTCACTGTAATCAATAAATGTAAGATTCTTGATTGCTTGGGAAAAAAACAACTTTTTTCTTATTCTTTTTTTTTTCCCTAATAAACTTTAAAATATTTTAAAATTTAATTTTTTTAGACATTCTAAATAGGAGTCTAGTCTCGGGCAAAACAAAGTCTCATTGTTTATTATTTTTTTTTTATTGATATCTGTTTCAGGCACCTCTCTGGTTTCCATTAAAGCCATTTACAAAGTCACACGCTGCAGAAAAAGTTGAAAGTTGGTACATAAAATGGGTGTTTGTTGCGGTGGTAAAAATTGAATAATGAGAGTTTCCAATTAAATGTACACGTAATATATTCAGACATCAGGGACGGATGGTGGAGTTTCTATTTCGAAAGGGCCAAATTTTAAACTTTAATTCAAGAATTTTGTTTTGTTAGTCATAACTAACATGAATGCTGATAAACAATATATATATATATATATATATCAAACAAAGAGAAGTTTCTGAAACAATAGGACAATTAGGTGGCCATTCAACTTTTTAGGTTTCTGAACATAACATTAGAAAGAGTAGAAGGCAACTTATTAAAGAATGGGAGCCTTGCTCTGTAATGGTTCTGTTCCTACGGCCACCTACCTTCGGAAACACCGTGAAAATTTAAAGTTTTAATTTCTTCTTTACGCACGCTGTAATCCCAAAGCAAAGCTCCCATTAATTTTTGTTTGTTCAATTTTGAAGCATTGGTCAAATGCACCCCTACGTTTTTTCAGTTGAATGCATGCAAATAAACATCAATTGCTGGGCACTACCAGACTCGGACTCGACAAAAAAAGAGTTAAGGGCAAAATGAAATTATCAATGGCGACGGTTACTTCTCTATCTTCAACATTCTCTTTACAGTTCTCGTGTCTTTTCACGTCTGACAAAATGAAGTTGGATAATAGATATGAAACATGAGTGATGGTGGTGGTTCGTTGTTAAAGAGGGCATATTATAAGATACGCCAGTACTATTTACTCTTTCAATAATGCCATATAGTATTTTGGCAAATAGCCAAGCCCAACAAATGAGTTTTAATGTTCCTACAATAAAATTATTTGCCAAAATAGTTAGTAAATGTGGTACCTAAAAATTATCACATGATACTTCAAGAGCACTAAATAATTACTCTTGAAAGAGGACAAGTGAATGCTAAAAAACAATTTAGTTTTAACATCTTAAGCTTTTGTTTTCATGGTATTTTACTTTGAATATAATGGTGGTAAAAAGATTCATTAAATAACGAGTATCCAAAGATGCTGTGTGCGCATTTTAAATCCCCAAAATGTTAAATTAACAACAATCACCAAGCGCAAATCCCCGATGCTTGTATGTTGAATTTCCAGGAGGATCGAACTCTGAGGGGCACTTTCGTGTTCTTCACGGCCACTGCAAGGAATCACATATCAATGGAAGGTATAATTATTCGAATCGTCCTGTCCTGCCCTGCCCTGTGTCCTGCCCTGCCCTGTTGTTGAAATGGGATGCGTACACTACTGCACGCAACTCCAAATAATTCCTGCCTTCTTTTCCATAGGAAAATAATCCATTCTTAAAAAATAATAACTCTCAGACGGTATTTATTTGGAATCCCAGCTTGTCTCCAGTCGTGCAATTTGAGCGTGTGGGGTCTATTTTGGTTCCACTTCGATGATTCGAACTATTTAATTTATTGCTCATAATATGTAAATCATCTATACAAAAAATCAAGTTAATCCATTACCGAATAGTGTAATTTGTCTAGCTACTTAATGGTATCAAATCAACTTGTTTTGTATGAATAATCTATATACTAATAACAATAAAATGAATAGTAAAGGGGCACCAATATGGGTCCCGTGCGCCGGGATGGCACACTGGAACTTTGAGACAAGCCGGACCACTTTCTTTGTACCTAAATAGGTGAAACCATCCTGCTGCATCATTACCATTAATAAAAGGTCTCCATATAGAAAAATTATTCCATACAAGAGGAGGCAATGCCCTATTTCAATCTGGGCTGCACATTTGTCCAAATTAAAGTGGGACATTGCCCCTCCAGCATGGAATAATTGCTCCTCCATATAAGCCACATGCGCAAAAGATTTATGAGTAATGAGATACAGAGAGAAGGCAAAATTCTTGAAGGTTCAAACCCAACTGATCATCTGCCTTCGAACAAAAGGGTTGTCTGCCCAGCACTGCAGTCTGCAGATCATCAACCTGTATAAAACGAAACAAGGTTGGAATATCTCAACAAAAAATTTTAAGCCCATTTGATACATCTATGGAGCATACGACAAACTCAGGACTTGCTAGCCGTGCAATAAATATGTGAAATTTGGAAATAAATCAGCAAAAAAAAAACTGAACAAGTCAGCAATTAAGCAACAAGAAAACCTGACCGTGGAAAGCAATGCATCTCACAAACACGAGACAGAGCCGGAATAAACTTTATAGTATCATAGTTTATTAAGAACAAGTTGGTATGTCCAAAGTCAGAAGCAACATTTGACCTTACCCAAACATTTTCCAAATCTTTATTATGTACATGCATAGATATCACAGAAATTGTGGATAAAATTATCAAGTGGCCTTTGGCCCAATGGCATGGGATACTATGAGTATTACCCTTCCAAAAGGAGGGTCGGGAGTTCAAAGCTTGTCAAGTTCAAGAAATGAGAGTGTGTGCATGTGTTTGCCGATCAATAAAAAAGCGGGGGCACAAATAGGGTAGGTCAGATGTCATTCTGGATGAGTCCACATTCCTTTTTCTTTCTCCATTCCACATTCCTTTCCCTACGTCATTTTTCTGAATCTTTTTCATATGGTTTTACCCCAGCAATTTCCAACTTCCATGCACCCACCTGGGATGTCTACTCCAAGTTCTTCCCAGATTTGAACTTGAACTTTGATTATAATTGGGAAAATGATGATTTCCTATCTGGGATGAGATAAAGCCACTGGCCCTTCCACACTCGCTGATTTTAGTGCTGCTTTTTCCCTTATATATGTGTTGTTTTAAGGATTCGGTGAGATGGAGTGGCCATTATTGCTGGTTCTACCCCTGCACGCACCTAATACTGCTATTAGGTATCTCAGCCCTTTTCAACTTCGGGAGATTCATGTGAGGGTGACAGGTCTGGCCTTTATCCCTTTGATCGGGCTGCACAGCACGGTTCCTCATTTTGGTGGTAGACTTGTGATACAATTTAGCCCAGAATAGATCATCCCGTTTATAGGCAAGAGGGTTCGCTTCGAGTTTCCACCTCAGTGTTTTACCCATTGCTTCAGAAGGTTATAGCATCTTTGGAGACCAGAGATCCTACCTCCTGAACTAATGTTTCAGAAAGACCTTCAGCCACCAAGGAGTCCAAGAGAACAGATGCGCACTTTGCGAGTCCCACTCCCACTCTTGGCCTTTACTAGTAGGGGTAAAGGCCAAGAGTAGGTCAGATGTCATTCTGGATGAGTCCACATTCCTTTTTCTTTCTCCATTCCACATTCCTTTCCCTACGTCATTTTTCTGAATCTTTTTCATATGGTTTTACCCCAGCAATTTCCAACTTCCATGCACCCACCTGGGATGTCTACTCCAAGTTCTTCCCAGATTTGAACTTGAACTTTGATTATAATTGGGAAAATGATGATTTCCTATCTGGGATGAGATAAAGCCACTGGCCCTTCCACACTCGCTGATTTTAGTGCTGCTTTTTCCCTTATATATGTGTTGTTTTAAGGATTCGGTGAGATGGAGTGGCCATTATTGCTGGTTCTACCCCTGCACGCACCTAATACTGCTATTAGGTATCTCAGCCCTTTTCAACTTCGGGAGATTCATGTGAGGGTGACAGGTCTGGCCTTTATCCCTTTGATCGGGCTGCACAGCACGGTTCCTCATTTTGGTGGTAGACTTGTGATACAATTTAGCCCAGAATAGATCATCCCGTTTATAGGCAAGAGGGTTCGCTTCGAGTTTCCACCTCAGTGTTTTACCCATTGCTTCAGAAGGTTATAGCATCTTTGGAGACCAGAGATCCTACCTCCTGAACTAATGTTTCAGAAAGACCTTCAGCCACCAAGGAGTCCAAGAGAACAGATGCGCACTTTGCGAGTCCCACTCCCACTCTTGGCCTTTACTAGTAGGGGTATGCCGATTATGTCATCCATGAGCATTCACCTGGGGTTTCATGGGACTCTTCAAGAGCTTGAGGGAGACAGTGGAGAGTCAGAAAGGCAGGTTGCCCGATTGGTGACAGATATCACAGACAAAGACTGTTTGGTGTCTTCATTAAGGTATTTAGCTTGTGTTAGGGCGGCAAAAAGAGATGTGAGGGCAAGAGAGAGACATGAGGCTCTTGTTGAGAGGGAGATTGTTGTTCTGGAGAGGGAGGCAGCGTATGAGGACAGAGACGCTGCTGTTCAAGATAGGGTTATGGTTGAGAGAGAGAGAGAGAGGGAGGGGCTCATTTTGTCTGACTGGATTGTTTTCCAAAAAACGATGTCAAAAGGCTGCTAACTAAGAAAAATAAGAGGGATAAATATACCATCGAACTCATCCAGAACGCCATCTCTTGATTATCTCTCTGCTGGTGCGGCGTCTCTGGTTGGCACTGCCTCATAATCTCTACGATAGCAGTCGCACACTGCCAAACGATGTTGGCAAGTTATTCTGGATATGTTTCTACTAGGAGGAATCCAACACTGAACTGCTTCATTACTTCTCTTTGATGTTGAGACTCCATTATGATTTGAGTCGTCTAAGTTTTCACTTGAATGATCGTCAATTATGGGAGTTCTTCAATTCTCATATTCAGTCAGACATTTCTTTTATCTTTTCTGGGATTTCTTCAGCCACATTGACATTGTTTAGATTTCAATGCCCATAAGGTCAAAATAAAGTCTGATGTTGAATACAATTAAGGATATTGTTAGTGTTCCAATGATAAGATAGCAGTGTCATTTGGGTCAAAAGGCTTGATCCTTGGATCCAATGGTGTGTTTACAAGAAAAATCAATTTTAGGAAGGAAAACTCATAGGCACAAGACCAAAAATATCATTCATACATGACTCGCATAGATAGTACAGAATGATGTATGAGAGGAATACCCTTAACAATCATCTGATTGCCACAAAGTCAGTGAAGTGTGTGGGAAATGACCGCCAAGCTTAAGTGGACTTTTGTATTACCTTCTCCCCATTTCTGCTGAAGTGAACATCATTAAGGTCAATGCAATAAATAGCACGTCTAAAATTTACCTATGAGTCACAGCCCACTATGCGAAGTGGAAGGCAAGATCATCCACTTTTGGTCACAGCTGCAAGGATTCCCATTTGCTCAGTAAGATGAGTCGTGTGCTGGGTCCTATTCCATCCACTCTCCTGAACTTTTTGCCGATCCAGTTCCTTGCCAACACAGCCTTCCATTGTGGTAGAACTAATCTCATCTGTGTACCCGGTAAGCGGGTTTGCTGAGAGAAATTGTTCCCAGAAAATATCATTTATGCCTGGAAGCTTGGGGATCTCATTCATCATGTTGTCAACTTCAGGATCAGAAGAGAACCCATCAGTCACAACAGGCATTGAACCATCAGTGAACCCAGACATCAAATCCATATCCCCTGAATTCCCAGTATCCAACACCTTAAGATTCAAGTCAGAGATTTCAACATTGCTTTCTGACATGATTCCTTTTCTTTGAGAGAAGCCAGACAGACCCATATCTTTCTGCGAACTAATGTTCTTTTCAGTGAGCTGAGAAACTTTAGCTGATCCAGATGACACGCAAGGGGAAGATTGGATCTCAGAAACTGCAGCTGGACAACTAACAGGCATTCCCAACTCTGTCGATAAATAAGACTCCGATGAAATTGGAAGCACCTCTGAAACCTGCTTGGTGGAGCTAGCCCTGCCTAATACATCGGAAGGAGATGGCAAATCATCAATCAGAAAAGTACTGGGGCAGTTGATTGTTGACCTAGGAGATGCATTCATTTTCAAGATTTGCCGCAACATTGCTTTCGCTGCCTGATTCATTAAAAGTTGATTCTTAACAATCTGCCCATCGGCTGAAGCACTTCCATGCTTGCAGATTGAAATACTATCTTCTTCCTGGTTTGGAAGTCTTCTTTTCTTGTTAACTCCAGAAATGCGCCTCTTGCTTTCACTCTGTTGCTGCACCAGCTGTGCTAGGAAGCCAGGGCTCTGCATGGTCTTTGCAAGGAATGACATCATTTGCTGCTGCCGCTGCTCCATCACCTGAACACGCTCCCCAACAGTTTGCATCTGGTGATCAGTTGTTTGCTGCTGTTGCCTCAATCTGACAAGTTCCTGCATGAGGACATTCTTATCCCTTTCAAGTCTTTCAACCTCTTCCTCAATCCCAAGATTTCCTACCTCAACACAAGACCCGACTGATTTGTCTTGAACTTGAGGAAGTTGTCGATGACTAAGTACATAAGTGGGTTTCCTCCTGCTAATAATCTTCAAAAGGTGTTTCTGACCTCTAAGAAACCCTTCATTTGCAAACTCCCAGTGATCTGGATCAACCTTCTTGAAACCCTGGATGATCAAATATAAAAGAACACTATAAAAAAACAAAATTAAGGTCAATTCACAACAAGAGAGGGCAGTAAATATTGTATCACAGAAGTTAGGAGAAGAACAATGGAAGAAGCACGATTTCAACTTATCCGTTTGTTAATAAGATAAAAAGAAGATTGTAGGATTCTGTATACCTTTGAAAAGTGTGATGTATATTCACTATTCAGGGAGTGAAACTTCCATTATTAAAAATATCGTCTACAATTTTAGACTTGTTACTTGTAACAAAAATGTTCTGAAGAACAAACATTTATTTGTTAGAGAGAAAATGCACCTCAGCACCTTATAATGATGTTAGTCCACTCTCTCCCC
>JAOTRH010000001.1:11015238-11041207 GCA_034768845.1 Heliamphora exappendiculata
TGGTGTTCCAACGATCGTGTAGCCGTTTTATCCTGGGAGAGTGACGCCGGTGGAAAACCTACAACACCCTTGGTAGGTGGTGAATCATTCTTAATGAAACTGCGTTTGCAGGACTCGGTTTGCAAATTCTGTTCTTGTTATTTCTGTTATTTTATTTTTTTGTAATTTTAAATTATTATAATTATTGAAAGTTAATAAAGATGTATTTTCTAGATCACCGAACATGTATATATTTTTTAGCGTTTGATTTTTTCCAACAATATGAACATGCATAAAGAAGCGAAAGGGAAATAAAACACCCACATAAGTGTTCAACTGTCTGACGAAGCTAGAGAAGTTGTTGTGCTTGAAATACTTAGGCAAGAGATCTCTAGAAAACTCGGGCACGTTCCAGACGACGAAGCTGTTGTTAGTGCTACTCCACGACACAATGGAATCCGTAGAAGGATCGTCCACCATGCTGTAGATTTTGCTCAGAAACGGCGGTGGAGAATTTGCAATCGCGCTCGCCGGCGGCGGCCTATCCATCGTCTCCGCATCTTGACCTCCTTCCATGTTGGCCGAGCACAGTTCAATCAACAGAAAGTTGAATTGAATGCAGGAGAGAAGAAACCTTGGGAGTGACAGTGAGTGCCAGAGAGGGGCGCTCGTTGTACGGTCACCGTTTTGAACGGAGAGTGCGAAGATTTGTTTTGGTTTTGAACAACGAAGAAGGAAAAAGGGACGACTGGAAGGTTACTGGCACGAAGCGGTGGAAAGAACACGGAGACTTGCAGAGGGTGGAAGCGGTTTGACTGCGCTAGACGACAAATTTATTCATGGATAATTAATTAGAAGCTCAATTATTAAATTTAGTTCAGTTTAATATTTTTTAATTTTCTAAATTTATTATTTTAATACTTTTATGTTGAGAATTTGCCTCAAATTCTGTTTAAGTTGGGATAGAGTTCTAGTTTATTATGTTATTAATCTTATTTACATTAATTTGACTTTTTAAAGAGTTCTGAAAAATATAAATTTGTACAAGTTTAATTAGTTTTAAATTAGATTAACCCAAGTTTAATATTTTTTTTCTGTTTACAAATATAAATGTAACTTCAGATTATTGGTGTGCAAGTTGTTTAATATAAATAATTTGTGAGAACCGAATGATTTGTTATTCTTTTTCTATATATTAAATTTTCTCACCCGTAAATATAGATAAATTGCTGAATAACGTAAAATTTACCTATTTATATTCGTTTATGATTATTTTGGACCTTTTTGCACAACACTTTGTAAGTTAAAAATTTTTAACTTAATGCTAGACAATTTTATGAATAAAATTGTCCTTATTATTCACATTATTTCTTCATTATTTGGTATACCTCGTTATTTCATTATCCCTTTTAACCCTGACAATCGCGGGCCACTATTTTCAGTAATTTTTTATTATTAGCTTTTGACAAATTTTAGCAATCAATTTTGAAGTGTTTTTGACAACTTTCAATGATCCTCCAATAATTTCCTAGTGACACAATAAACATATAAATTTTATTATTTACTTTAACATCAATCACACAGAGCAACTAAATGTCACTATCAACTATATTCAATCGATAAATTTTATTTTTATTTGATCCAACAACAATCATAAAAAGCACATAAATTTCCCTATTTGTTATATTGAACAATGAAATTTATCTACACTCAAAAAAATTATACTATATATACTGTGATTACACTTTTCGCCACCACAACTATATAAAAATATCAAGTGTTAGTTTTACTATATTCAAACAATTAAGATTATTTTTAGTTTAAGAGTCGTCAAAAAGTTGCTGAAAATGATCGTCAAAATTTGTCATCAATGATTGCTAAAATTCTTAATAATTAAAATTCTTAATAATTAAAACACACTTTAATAATTAAAATTCTTTTAATTAAACTGCACATGGTAGTATATTTTCATTATAAACTTTACATGAAGAGTTCTTTATTTAATGAGTCAAACATATTAAGTCAGCACGCAGCGTATTCAATTAACACATTTGCGTTATTAATTTTTTTAATATATGATAATTTGATGTACAATAATTATTCTCTAATATTATTAATTTTTAAATTTGTAAATACCTCGTATTAATTTTTGTAATAATGATAATGTTGATGTATAATAATTATTCTCTAGTATTATTAATTTTAAAATTTATAAATATCTCGTATATGCATAGAAAAATTATTATGCACTTTTAGTACCATGTGTTATTACGTGCGCAATAGTTTTGATAAATAAAAATGCTCTATGCATATTAAATGGTGTTGCTCTTGTCTTTCACTTGCATAATAAAAGTAGATTAATATTATTTTACTTAAATTTTTTTTTACTAGATCATTAAATAAAAGTTCTATGAAAATAATATCACATACACTTATAAGCCCATTAATTATTATTTGTGCATATATTAATATATTTACGTTGCATTTTCTATTATTTGAATAATTTAAGGACCTTCTTAATTTTTAAAAGGCGATTCTATCATGTTTATGGTGTTTAGTATTGTTGAAATTAATACATTTTAAATTGTAATTTATAGTAAAAATTGTGAGTGTTTAGAAAAAAAATAATTTTAAGTTATAGCAGAAATTACGAATGTTTTAAAAAATTTATAACTTTGTTTACACCACATTTTATCAAATTATTTAGCATGAATTAAATGATTTGTCAAGTGAAGAAAATTATCTTTTATATATTTTCTTTAGGTAAATAAAAAAAATCTATTGACGTGACAACTAAATGTCCTGTCGAGCACGATACAAAGTTTAATAAAGAAGATTTGTGGAAAAAACAATCAATAGAGGTCCATTAAAGTCGTTGGGCCTGTCGAGCAATTAATTAGGTTGTGAAATTAGTTCCGTCGTGCAATTGATTGATGGAATGGAAAAAATGTATTAAGAGAGCAACACATAGTGTCAATGAAAGAAAGAGAAAGCACGATCACCCACTAAAAATAGAAATTGCTGCATACGTTCACTAAAAAAATAATTAGCAATTGTGATTTAGAAAAATACCCGCGCTCGTCTACTATTAAGACGGTTGAAGGCAATTATAAATACTTCATGTCCCATTAAAGAAGGCACACAATTCACTCATTTCCAAAGATAGTTGGAAGCAATTACTTGTTTTTGGGAGTATAAATAGTTACACATCCTAGATCGTGAAAGATTGAAGAACATCATACCTACCGTTTATTTTTCTCTTTCTACTTTAATTTTTGTTTTTAGTTTATTTTAATTTTTTTATAATTTTCAATTCCAATCATTTATTTTTGAATTTCAATTTACAATTTATGTCTCCACTTGTAATCAGTTCTAATTTTATTGAGTAATAACTTTTTTTATTATCTTTGATTCCATTCATTGCATTCTTCTGAGGAAGTTCTAAAATAAAATAAAAGAGCCTAATACAATCGCTTACTTTTTAAAAATTCTTGTCGATCTTGAGAAAAAAATATTTATTTTTAATAAATAAATTTATAATTAAAATAAATAACAAAAAACTAAAAAAATTATAACTTATGACACTGTCAAAGGTATTACTGGTAACTACTGGTAGAACCCTTTCGAAATTTTCAACTTCCAATTCGCACCCATCTCCTCTGATAAACTCCTATCCTTTCGTATTTTATCGTCCATTCGCGCCATTGTATGAACAAAATTAGGAGAAGGAGAGAAAGAGGTTGATGATGATACTAACAGCACCCGATTGCTTCTTTGCCTCTGGAGCACTTTCTCTCTCTTCAACCCGTTCTTCGTTTCGCGACAGATCCCTGAGCTTCTTTGGACGCTTCGATGTGAATTTAGAGAAGACGACGACTCCTCGAATGTTTCGACGCTGTAAAGCGAGTCTGATTACTGATCCGGAGTCTTTCGAAGTCGGAAGGCTTATTGGTAGTTATGGCTTCATGAACATCACTAGGTGTTGATTTTGTTCCAACTCTTTTGTCTGTCTTCATCTCGATTGGTTCTACGGTCCGATTAGTCTGAGAACGAATATCATGACAGATAACATGAAAAAGAAAAAGAAAGAAAAGTAATCGCCCGTGCTGTAAAACCACAAAATCTTGAAGATTTATTCTTTTCTTTATGATATGCTTGAGTTATTAACAATTTTCTACTTCAAATCTCTACAGTAATTAGCTGCGTCTTTCAAAGGAGAGCCAAAATTGGCAATGTGAAATTCACATTCACATTTGTTTTCAATGATCTTGGTTGATTTTATTTATCAGAGTTGTCCTGGTCAAGTTATGGAGTCCCTTTCTTTTTGTCTTTTTTCTATTTTTGTTCTTCATTTCTCAGTGACTTTGGTCTTAAGTTGCTTTATCTTCTAATTGATAGATGAAAGTTGTGTTTCAGTTACTCAGGATTGCGATTGGGGTTGGACATTGAAAATTCATCGGAGGATGTGGGGCGCTTAAGAGTTCAAGATGTGGGAGAAGGCAATGTGAAAATCAGGTGCATTTCGTGGAATCATTGACATTATGCTTTCCAAAGGAAACTAAGTAAAGAAGATGACAATAGGCTTCCAAAAATGCACCAATTGATTATTGTTAACCCATCATTGTTCTTGCTGTTGATGCTATCCATGACAGTTCTTTTGCAGGCTTTATGAAGGAAGAATAGCTCAGGGTCCACTTAGAGGGACCCCCGTTATTTTTAAGGTGTTTACTTTTTTCCTTACAGTTATTGCTTTTATTCTGTACAACATTTTGCGAGCACCACTTATAGTTCTTCTTTTCTTGTGATGATGAATTGGAACTTTTACTAAAAAGGCCTTGTGTGAAGATGGTTTGTCCATTGTCCACAAAAGGGATGCGTGTAGAGTCTCTCAATTACTCAAGCCTCTCTTTTGCTTATAGAACTGATATTCTACTTTTTGTACTGAATTTCCTCGTGTTAAACACTTAAACAATGCCTTGGTTCATTTCTGTGATACAATTTTATCTTTGTGTACTTTCATTTTTGGTACTTTGAACTGCTAAAAGACATGTCTTGTATCTTGTATTATTACTGGATATTATGAAATTCTAGATTTCATGATTGTGTAAATTTCTCAAAATTTGGATATTGTTCATCAAATCTTTATTCATAGAACTTAGAATGCTGTTCTGCTAACTTTTTGTGGAAGCTTCTCTGCTGTATACTCTTAAACTACTTTAACTGCATGAATTATGGAATTGGATGTTTTAGTAGTTCTTGCAACAATTTTATTTTACATTGGCTTCTGCTCACGTGAGTTCTTTTAAATTAAAATAACTCCTGCGCCTAACGTCGTGTTCATGATGAAGGTTTATCCTGGACAACAAGTTGGTGGTGTTGAGGCTGATATGATGGCTGCAAATGAGCTAAATGCTCATGCTTTCCTTCAAGTATGATATCACATTTTCGCTAAAAGATTTCAAAAGTATATGAAAGCTTGTTTTTGTTGTTATTATTTCTTCAAACATACTGTTGAATGGATCCTACTGATAACATTTTATAACGTATGTTTTTGCAGAGCAGTTCAGAAACTGTCTCTCAGAACCTCCAAATACTTCTTGGCGGGTTTGAGACAAAAACTGGGGAGCAGGTCTGTAATAAAAGTATCAATCATGTCATGTGTTCCATATTCTTGGCAAATTCTAGACACAAGTTGAATAAAATGTGTTCTGTACAGTGGCTTGCTTTCCGTAATTATGGGAAATATAGTGCCGCAGACTATGCAAAAGTTACCAGCGAGAAAATGTCAAGAGCCCGTGGTTTAGGAGAAAAGAAGTTTTGGAATCCTTTTGAACTAGAGCAAACTATGAAGCGTAGAAGATATTTTGTTATTAAGTTACTTCATGGTGCTTTTTGTGGTCTGGCCTATATGCATGACCGTGAAAGACTACACCAAAGTCTTGGACCTGCTTCTGTTGTTCTCAAGTATGCTCTTCAGAATTTCCTATTTTATTTGCATTGTAGCTTTTTTTTTTCTTTTTTTTCATTTCTTACACAATTTCTCTCTTCACTTTATCAAGCATCATATAAAATTCTTTTTATTGATGGCAGTACAGTGGCTGAGAGAGAGGCTGTTTACCTAGTTCCACGGCTTCGGGATCTTGCCTTTTCAGTTGATATACGGTACAGTCGTCGATGTAATTTATTTGCATCATATTACATAGTACATAACAGCCAACATTATCTTCTTAAAGTTAACAAAGAAGTTGTGCATAAAGTAGGACTGTCATTTAGTAGGATGTGAAAGAGCTAGTTGTGATAACCATATGAAAGAACATTTATATGGATACCGAGCCGATTGGGCTTTCCAGTGACACAAAGCTCGCAAGAAATAGACTTCAGATTGGTCCAGGATGACCCCGCGAAGTTGGGCCTCAAAATGGTGGCAAATCAAAGTGCCAGTCCAGCCAAAAGTCTTCTAGGACCCCCCCTCGGTTGGCGGTCCACCCTAGAGAGTTAGGCGGTCTGGCTTAGAGAGTTAGTCCGTCTGGCTATGTCTCAAAATTCTCAAATTTTCAAAGAGACATCATAATACGCTGATATGTTGACCACTCTTAATAATACAACGTTCTGAAGCCCCACAATGGGCATAGCACGTGCCCCCTACCTTGTCAGGTATCAAAGACCTTCGTTAAACACTGACCTAATCGATACGCTTAGGTTGTCGCTACAAGGGAAAGCTTCCACATGTCCCTTTGTCATAACAACCTTTGAACTCTCTAGTCAGTTGAAATCTAAAGTTTAAGTTTTTAAAGTTAGAGATGAAGAATGAATGAGAGATAGAGAGAAGGAAAGAGAGAGAGAATTTAAAATATAAGTTTAGGATTCTAATTAATTCGCTGCACCTCTAAGTTTTTATATTAAAGAGACAAAAGTCTAAATTACAAGAAAGTCTTCTAAATATAATAAACTAAGAAAATAGCTATGCTAACATATTCTTCAATATAAAGGATCTTACTCCTCTTTCAGGGTTATTATCCATTTGTCATCCTCCCCGACTTAGAGCTTCTCTTCACTCTCTCTCTCCTCATCTTTTTAGATATTCCGGTCGGTGTTCTCTACTTCAGACAAACTATCTACAATATCAAGTGCAAGGGCTTCTTGAGTTGTCGTATTCAGGCCAACACCACGGTTAGGGGAGGGATTTCAATCCAAGGTCCTTGCCAAATAAAAAATCCTAAGTCTCTTGGCTTCAAAAGCCCAAGACTCAAAATCCTCTTAACTCCAAAATAGATGTGGCTCCAAAAGAATTGAGTCTAAAAATTTTCTCGCCAACTCAATTGCTAAAGCTTAGGAATTCGAAGCATGGGTAGAGAATTCTCAGATAAAAAATGAGGGGCTCTCCCCCTTTTATATATGGGCAGTTTGAAATGAGAGCCATTACCATCCGTATGCACTAATGGGGGTAAGTGCTGGCATTTCCAAAGAAGAAGTAAATGACTCCATTAACTCAATCCTATTACGAGAGTATATCAAAAGACATCGTTCAAGTCATCATTCAAACTATTCAAATCCCACTTATACCATTCTCATTAGCTAATTCATAGGGTATGTATGGTGCACTCTCATTGATCATGAGTGTACTCATACAAGGGGTCATATTGTGGGTGTGTAGACACTCCATTTTTGTCGAGCCCTAATAGTTAAGTCCGTTAATGTGATGCTGCTCAATGATGAAAACCAAAGATGGAAACACATTCAATACCAAGTCTTCAGGACTTTGGAATTATTTTAAGAAAATATTTTCTAAGTAAAAAAGGTGCTCTGGTGTGAAAATGAAGAAGTGACCCCGATAAGGGCAAAACTGTAATTACATATTTGGATACAAAATGAACTCAGGTTAAACCTTTTTTTTACGGAAAACTACTTCTTAATAAAGTTAATATGTCATGTTTGGGCTAAATTTGAGGTTTTTTACCCCTAAAATGATGAAAGAAGATGAAATGGAGAAGACCAAATTATCCCTAAAAGTCTTCCAGAAGGGTCTGTTTTGAGCCCAATATTTATGGTCCAAACTTCTCAATTTTCAAATCAAGTGTCCACTACCATTTACTATTTTGAAACAAATTTCCAAGCATATAAAATGGGTGTTGATCCGATTAATGAGATATGGGCATTTTACGAAAACTATGCGATTCTGACCCACTAAGGGTAAAATGGTCATATCTCAATATATACCAATGATATGAATACCTAACCCATTGGGCTTGAAAGTAGAATCTTTAAGCTTTCCAACAATATAAAACTCGCAAGAAAAGGACTTTGGATTGGCCCAGGACGACCCTGCGAAGTTGGGCCTGAAAATGATTACAAACTAGAGTGTCGGTCAGGCTAAAAGTCCTCCAGGACCCCCTTTAAGTTGGCTGGTCAGTTGTGTCTCAGAATTTCTGAATTTTCAAATTTGATAAGGCCGGAGTCAGACTAGCTAAAGGTTGGGATTTTAGACACAAATCCCCCAAATAGGATTTAGTTGGGTAGCGAAAAAATCCACGTAGACTACGATCCACACAAAGTAAGTAAAGATATAACAATCACCCGAATCAAGATTTACGTGGTTCGGCTGGCTTCCTATCTCCACGGGAAAGAAGGATAATAAATCCACTATGTGCAAATATGGATTACAAGATTCACTATCTCAACCTCACAATCACTATAGTCTCAAACTGAGCCTATCTCTGTCTCTCTCTAGGCTCTAAACTGATTCTGTCTAGAGTAATAGACGTTTTAGGGTTTTTAGAACATAAATCATTTATATATAACTCACAAAAGAACCCCTAAAAAATGCTTCGAAACGTTGCGGCGGCACTCCAGCACCTAACAAGCGTGTTCTAGCGTTATGCACTGACACTTCCTGACCTTTCGACGCTCAAGCGTCTAATGGGTGCCTAGTTAGCGCACGGTTCTGTCCTATCGGTGCTCAAGCGCCTAGCTAGCGCTGGTTTCTAGTGTCCTGAGCGCTCAAGAGCCAGCTAGCGTTGGTTTTTGATTTTCTTGGAAAATTCAAGTCACAAACCCAACAATCTCCACTTTGGCTTGAATTTCTCAACCATTTTGAAGAACTGTCAGTGTCATCTCAACCTGCACCCCTCTCACAGGTATGGGTGCTCCACCCCGTCTAATTATCAAACTGAATGAACTTAGACCAAATTCAAGCCACTCTTGAATTTGACACTCTTGCAATCAACAGTTTTTTCATTCTTCGACAGTTTTTCAAACTCCAAATTCTCAGTCTTCTGTGGCGACTCCACCTTCTCTGACATTGTTACTTACCCCTGATCTTTGCTTGATCTACCTGTAGCCTTTTTGTAAGACGAAGGGTTCCCACTGCATTGTTCTCGCTGATGTTGCCTTGAACCACCATCATCCGATTTTTTGGGTGAACTCTTTTAACCGAGCTCCACCTTGACTGCTGCACTCTTTTCCTAACGTTCTGACATACCCTGCTTGCCAGTCTGACCAAGCCTCAGATGTCTGTTTCTCGTGTCGTTCATGTTGGACTCAACCTGTGTGGTAGTGGTAACTCCACCTACCACTGTGTCCTCTACTAGTCTGTAGGATTTCTAACTTTTTGCCCTTTCATAACCATAGTCCCTTTGCTTAATCTTCATTGCTCCACCGTTTGTTGTGTACCCGCGACCCAAAGAATTCAATATTTCTAAATAAATTAGATTTTTATTTAATCCTAGAACATGTCTGACATTCCTCAAGATTCTTATAGCCCTATCGAACATTTTGATCTTCACTGTACCCTTTACAATGGCCTGACCCGTCCTGTCATTCTCCATTAGAACTGTACCTTCGTTAGAAGGTTTATATTTGTCAAACCATTCTCTTATTGGACACATATGGTATGAGCATCCTGAATCCAGTATCCATGACTTTGACAAAACATTAAAATATGAGAAAATTGAAAGTGCATCTTCGTCTATCTCATTGTCTGACGACTCTTCAGCCAAATTGACAGATTCTTCAAGCGCTTTTTCGTTCTTCTTTTTCTCCTAATGCTGCTTCAATTCTTGGCATTAGCTCTTGAAATGACCAGTTTTGTGGCTAGAAGCATTCTACATCCTTTCTTGCACATGACTTGGACCGAAATCTACCTCTGTTGGAACCCTACTTACTGGATCTATATCTTCCTCTGCTTGACTCAGACTTAGCCACAAGCAATCTCTCTGCATCTGATTCACCATCCCTCTTCATCTTATCACGTGATAAAAGAGCACCGGTGACTTTAAGTTCTAGAGTGCCTTTCTCATACATCAGCGTTGTCACTAGATGATCATAGGATGTCGGAAGCGATGCCAACAGAAGTATCGCCTTATTCTCATTATCAAACTTTACTCCAAACCTGGATAACTATGTGATGAGCATATTATACATATTTAGATGTTCCAAAATGTTTGTATTGTCTTTCATCTGCAGCCCATGCAGTTGCTTCTTCACGTATAACTTGTTGGTCAGATTCTTCTTCATGTAGAGACCTTCCAGCTTCTGCCAGATCTTATGCGTTGTCTCCACGTCAAGCACATTGTGAATAACTTCGTCTCCCAAATTTAACCGAATCGGACTTACAGCCCTGAAATCAATGTCCTCCCAATCGTCATCGATCATCTTTTCTTGCTTCCATGCCTTGCCGAGTAACGCCTTGGTGATCCTTTGCTGGATCAACAGATCCTTCATCTGCTTCTCTCACAGAAAAAAGTTATTCTTTCTGGTAAACTTCTCGACTTCATATATGATGTTCTCCATCTTTACTGTGATCGAGTGATTAATCCAATAATTAGAAACTCTGATGCCAGTCGTTGGGATTTTAAGCACAAATCCCCTAAATAGAATTTGGTTGGGCAGCGAAGAAACCCATGTAGGTTACGATTCACACAAAGTAAGTAAAGATATAACAATCACACAAATTAAGATTTACGTGATTCGGCTGGCTGTCTACCTCCACAAGAACGAAAAATAATAAATCCACTCTATGCAAATATGGATTATAAGATTCACTATTTCAACCTCACAATCACTGTAGCCTCAAACTGAACTTATCTCTGTCTTTCTATACTCTCACTAGCCTTTAAACTAAGTCTCTATAGAGAAATAGACGATCTAAGGTTTCTATAACATAAATTCTTTATATATAACTCACAAAAAACTCCCTAAAAAATACTTCAAAACGTCGCGGTGGCGCTCAAGCTCCTAACGAGCGCATACTAGCGCCATACAGTGTCGCTACCTAACCTTCTGGCACTTAAGCGCCCAATGGGCGTCTAGTTAGTGCATGGTTCTGTCCTACCTGCGCTCAAGCACCCTGCTAGCGTCGATTTCTGGTGCCCTGGGCGCTCAAGTGCCATACTAGCGCTAACTAGCTCCAGCTAGCCTCGACTTCTGGTTTTCTTAGGAAATTCGAGTCATAAACCCAACACTAAAAGCCCAAAAATTTGGCACACTGTTAGCTGAACCGACATCGTTTCAGGTGCCATAATTTTCTCAAATTTTGTGTTATCCTATAGTTTTAGCCCTTATCCTTTTCTGAAATGAACTGATAAAGCTTATCAATCTTCTCGGGATATTGATTCTTCCTTCTCCTACAAATAGGAGGTCACCCTTAGGGTTCAAAACACACAAAAAAAGCCTCCAGAAATATCGCACCTTCAGATTTCTAGCAAACCTAGAGATGAAACCCTATAATCCCATCACCACCTCTAGCCCTTAAAAGACATCCTATAAGCTATAAGACTAGGGTATCGAACAACACTTTAAGTTCGTAAGACTGTGAGGGCACTTCGAGTATCACATGGGCGGTTTTTGATTTTGTCTTGAAAGGTATTTTGTTTGATTTCGTCTTGAAATCAAACAAAATATCGTTATTTTGTTTGATTTCGTCTTGAAATATATATCGTTATTTTATATCTTTCCAATTTCCTTCATCTAAGATTTGTTTACCATCTTGTTTCATTAAAAACCAAAATGTTCAATACAATCCAATTTCGAATCTAAGATAATTCTTTTTCTTCGAATATTTGATGAAACTCGATTTCGAACATGTGAGATGGTGATGAACGAATTCAATAGGAATCGATTAGATTTTTTTGTTTTCTTTCTTTATTTTTTTTTTGGCTTTACAATAAAGTGCGTGGTGGTTTTATTTTTATTTTTGGAGTATAATATTTCAGTTCTAAATGAATATTTGATCCACCATCGGAATTCATCGTTGTATTTGGATTACCTTTTTGGGTCATATAAATTTAATAGGTTAGTTGTGAGCAGTGGTCGGTTAAATATCATTTCAGATTCGAAATATTTATATGTGTGGCTTGAAGATGGATTTCTTTCTATGCTTTAATTTTGTTATTTGCTTGACTTGAATGTTAATGGCAAAATGACGATCGTAGTTGGTTGAGTTGCGTTCGTAAACCCTAGTTTTGTCATAAAAAGGATTTTTTTTTTGAAAGATAATATTTTTTTTTAAAATAGAACATATAATGATTTTTTGAAAATAAAAATAATTTTTGGGAATTTTCAAACTTTCCATGGATTGAGCGTTTTCCTCTCTCCTGAGATTGCTGTTTTCTTTGTTTCTTCTTCCCTTCTCACAATAAAGGATTATAGGATTTTTATTAGATAAAACTGGACTTTTAAATGGATAAAAACTCACTTTTTTCAAAACTAATAAAAACCGTAGAGGGGAACTCCAATGGTCCCACTCAAGCTTTACGAAAAATTTTAACATAAAAAAAAATTAAAACTATTTTTATTCAATTAAATAAAATCTCTACTCTTAGGGAATTTTTGGCAAATAGAATGTTAGGGTGTCTATCTCATGGATAAGTTATCCTATCCAGGGATAAGCTATCTCTATTTTGGTGAGTGCCATCTAATCTTTGCTATTCTTACTTTTCCATATTAATTGGCATCTATGTATTTGGGCCTAAATGGGCTTAATCATAAACCAATGGTGATGAGTAGATGTCGGCATTATCAAGCGAGGTGGGTATCTAATCCTTTTCCACTTTGTATTTTAGCCCTCAAACTGAGTACTTTTGGTAATGAAAGGACTAGGCCTTAGCTAAATGGAGTTATTCGATGATATCGATCCTTGGACAGTTGGACCTAAAACCAAGTGGTGACTCCTGTTATACAAATCTTAAATTTTTTATTATTAGCTTCATGTCCGATGACTTGTGGGCTTCAAATAAAAAGGCTATTTAATCTTGATCCGTGATTCGAATGGGATTATATCGGGCTTAAGGGATTTGTCTAGAGCTAGTCCGCAAGAACTATATCCTCATGTCTCGATTCGATAAAAGATCCCCCTTTTATAGCTCGCTTACAAGGTGCGAGTATTAACTTCCGGCGAACTCAGTTTCATTGACCTCAAGAAGGGTTGGTGCTCTACCCATCCAAAAAGGATTCTCCGAGCCAACCCTCTTCACACGCTCAAGAGGAATTGGCTCCAAACCAACCCCCTCTGCTCACTCTACAGGGGTTGGCTTCAAGCCCATCCTACTCCACTCACCTAAAGAGTGGTGGGCTCCAAACCAACCACACTTCACTCTTCTTGCTCAAGGTCATCCACTTAAGCTAATTTCATACTTAGCCAAACACAAGCTCCACGACAAGACCTAGATTGGGAATAGTATTTGGGGAAACTTGCTGGGAACCTTTGAATGATTGTGGCTTGGAGGATAAAGTTGAGACCTTGTAAGAGTTCATGGCTCACTCCATCCTTGGGTGGTTATTAATCTAAGAGACAAAAGTACATATGACCAGTATGGCAGTATGAGGAATGCACAACGCTCTGGAGCCCGCCAATGAGGATAACACATGCCTTCCCAATATGGCACACCAAAGCTTAACAATGGGCATATATGTGCTCCCCCTCCACGTTGTCAGGTATTAGAGACCTTCACTGGCCACTAACCTAGTCGATATGATCAGGTTGTCGTTCTAAGAGAAAGGCTCCACTCGTTCCTTTGTGATAACAACTCCGAGCTCTATGTCTTCCAAATAAGGGAACCCTGTTCGGGAGTTACTATCCATCTGCCATCCTTCTCCGACTTAGAACTTCTCTCCATTGCCTCTATCTCTTTCTCTCTTTTAAAGTTGCCTCCACTCTCTCCTCCTCTACCTCCAGTGGTTCTTAGGCATCAAGTGCCTACCATCTTTCCAAATATTATGGTTATTCCTCCTACTCTTGACCAACTACCTTAACATGTAATACTGAAAAGTAAATCATATTACCTTGGGTTCCATTGAAAATTAGAAAGGCAATATGCAGTAGCAAAAATAACGATGAAGACTCTACTATAGATATTCACATGTTTTGGTAATCTTGTTGATGAGTGCGCATTACCAATTTTGAATATTTTTCTTTTCTTTGTCCATAAACTTTTGAATTTGGAAGAGAGATGGCTATTGCAGAAAATCAAATATGAAAAATGACGTTCTGGATATCTCTCATATGTGTGTGTGTTAACTGATTTAGTTTTCTCTAGAAAACTCATAGAAATCCCTGAGAAATATTCCTAGTTCTTGCTGAAATCCACCTTGACAGCTTGTGAGGTTTCCTTGGGTGCAGGTTTCTCTTAAATAGATGCATGCGTAAAGCCTGATTTTGTGCAAGCGAACTTGCTTTCATAGTTTCCTCTGGAGACACTTTTTGTGAAAGTTTTATTCGTTCTCAATAGCCATGAGACGATCATTCTTCATAAAGGATTTTCCCGTAAGGGCCATGAATGCTTAGCTGAAAACGGTGGTAACTCCAAATTTTCAAAATTAAGGCCCAAGTGCAGGTGTAGAGTTTTCACTGATTTGTCTATTACAAGGATAATAGCTAAAAATATTGGCCGAATGCTACAATCTGTCAAAAATGTGATTATGGTCCTTGAGGAGGTCTTTTTGAATTAGGTTGGCTGATGGCTTCTTTGAGCACTCTAGTTGGACTTCATTCAGAGAATAAGATGATTTGGGAGTTCTGTTAACATCTACACCGATCAAGTGCCCTGCTCGAATCACCAATCTATGAAGGTTTCACTTGTGAGGCTGGAGGTGGTTGCCGCTACCACTTGGGGTTTGATGTGGTTGCATTCACCACTAGGGATCTAATGTGGGATTCTTTAGTGTTTGGTCAATGAGTTGACTGATGGTTTTTCTTCCTTTCAAAAATTCATTCTCATCATTCATTGACATAAAGAGAATTACACAGTAGTGTTCAACAGAATCATACTTCTAAACCGTTCCCATAAATAAGTCTGCATAAGAATGCTGATGCAAACGATTTGTAGAAGCATCTATAGCTAAACTGTCAGCGCATTACTTGGGGTCCAGCTACTCATGCTCTTGCCTCCTTTTACTAGGTATGAGGCCAGTGCCCACTCTTTTGTAAGAACTCAAAAGACCTTCATTGCTCAGGATGATGCTCAGGCACGTAATTGACTGTTTGAGAAAACATCAGATCCATTTCTTCAGAAGGTTATACCATTTAGACCACTTGACTGTCACTTTTATTTTATTTTTCAATATAAACTTTTGAATTTGGCGATTGCATTTATGCTTCTTTGGGATTGTTTTCTTGTCTGCACTGATGCTATTAGATGTTGACCCTGTTGACCTTACTTGCTTTTTGAAACTTCAATTTGTCTTGAAGCAGTCAGATTTCATGCTTAGTTCCATAATCCATTTCTTGCACATTCAATAATGATCACCTCAGTAGTGGGTAAGCTTAAACTTTAAACCAAAGAAGGACAAGAAAAAGGAAAACTGTGAAAATTTATTATTAGTGAGTTTTAGTTCTGTAATAGATATTCATGATTACCTTCCAAATGGTGGTTTATAGGATTACATATTTCTAGGTATTCACAACTAGAAGAAGGTTCAGGAACATTCTCAGAAGGACTCTGGAGACGGGCATCTGCAGCTGGTGCATTCACTCCTATGGAGAAAAGAGCCTTCGGAATAGCTGATGACATGTGAATTTCCCTTTTGTATATCTTTGCATCTTTAACCTATTATTTTATAATACTTTACATGTCGATGCTTCCTGTTTACAGATACGAAGCAGGTCTTCTTTTTGCATACTTAGCTTTTATTCCATTTTGCGAAGCAGGAATCATGGATAGCCTTTCATTGCAAGTAAGCTTCAACTTCACAATACGATTATGAACTTGTTTTACTGTTCATTAATGATTTCCACCTGGATACTTTTTTTGAGATGGTAAGTTAAGCAGATCCCCCACCCATGCTAATTGTTCATGCCATGAACTGCAGAGGCTTCTGGAAAGCACTTTCCGACTTGATGTTGAAGCTACAAGAGAGTGAGAAACTTCTCTTAAATTCTAAGATTTAAACACTGCTTACATTAAAATTATGATAATCTATACAAAAATTTTAACATATAGATAGATATATATGTATATTTATATGTATGTGTGTATGCATGTATGCATGTATGTATGAGGATGTAATGTCTGTTTAATGCATTAAAACCTGGACTTTGTTGCTTAAGGGTCTTTTCATTCTGCGACTTTCTCATGAAAGTTAAAGGATAATTTGGTGTTCGTGAACTGGGAAAGAATTGGCTACGCTTCTTGATAGCTTTCCACATGTATGCTTACTCCACTTTGCAAACAAGCCATATTTCTATTGATAGTTCAAGGTTTGACAAGAATCTGTTTGTTATAGAACTGAGTTGTGCTGTCAGCAAGTCAATGGCAACTGGGATGATGGACACCCCCCCCCCCCTTTTTTTGGCATGTCGTGCGCTACAAAATGGTTTCATAAAGTGTTATGGGAACCGTGAGCTCATTTTTCACTGGTTTTGGGATGATGAACCCCTTTTTTGCATCTTGTACGCTACCAAATGGTTTTATAAAGTGCTACGTGAACTGTGAGCATTTTTGTCACTGGTTTCTTCTGGTTAGGTAATAAACTCACAGATGTACATGCATTGCTATATACTGCTTTTGGATGCAAATTTTTTTAAAATAAAATACTGAAAATCCTGCTTGTGGTACTGTGATTGGTGTATCTTTGCTGAAATGGCAATTAGCTACTGAATTGTGCAAAGATCTGACTTGTGGATTGTCTGGTCTGGCCAATGGACTAGGCCTTGTAAGAAGGTTGCGAAATTGTTACTTGCAGATGGCTTAACTATGGCTTGTGCTGAACGGGCTTCTATGAAGATGTTTGCTTGAATCATCTCCAGATAAGGTTCCCTGGAATGACCATAACCTAGAATTATACAATTTATACTATTATTATATTATTATGCTGTTGCGGTTTATTGTGAAGAACAATCCATACTCATTCATTACTCCTTGTTGGGTTGTTGCTTCATTGTGGAAATCATTATACGAACTTGAAGCCACCCATTTTTGGGGATTTCCAAGGTATCCTGTGCCAAAAATGTTGGCAAAAGTTGCCCATTTCTTTTTAGCGCCTCGTTCTGGGATCCTTCTGCTTTTGCCTAATCCATTATTAGGGTTGCACCACTAAATGCTTTGTACTATTTACACATCCATGCTTAAAGTTGACACTGGCCAGACCATTTGCCACATCTTTGCAACTTGTTGGCGATTGCTTAAATTCAGCAACTTCAAACAGAAGATCATCTGATAGATCTACATTCTGCTTAAAGATAGATCTACATTAAGGTATCCTGAAATGGTTGAATTATGTCTGACATATTCTTGAATGACATTGATTCCTTCCTCTGCCCCTCCTCCCAGGCAAATAAATGGGATAAGGTTTTATTGTGTAACTTGTTCTGCAGTCCCGATATGTCATCCTATGTATGTTTTGTATCCTACATCATCAGTTCACTTGCTGCTCTTTTGGTAGGTATTGTTTAGCTGATGACCGTTTGTTAGAAGCTGTCAAGTTTTTGGATCTTGGTGATGGTGCTGGTTGGGAGTTATTGCAGGTTTGATTATTCTCTTTGTGCACTTGATGGATGCTATCTTTTCTTGTTGTTCTTGATGAACTATTTTCTTTTTTAAAAAAACTTTGCTTTCCTATCGTCATCGCTGCGGTTTTACGTTCCTGATATTTAGTGTTTTTTGGGGCAGGCTATGCTGAACCCTGACTTCCGGAAACGGCCAATTGCAGAAGCTGTATTGAACCATCGATTCATGACTGGCTCTGTTCTTTGAGTCATCGATATGATTCATGAGTGGCTCCATTCTTTTGAGTTCAATTTGTTAAACACCTGAATACGTGTGTATTCTGTGGACAGGAAACTTCTGCAAGTGCGATTCTGGTTGCAGTCAATAAATGCTTCCATTGATGATTTTGTAATGAAAGAATAACAGTGTTTCAATTGGGTGATTAGGATAGAAGAAAATGTTATCATTTTGGCCAAATCAGTGGTTTGAAGTTTTTTTTTTTAAGAGGAAATAAATTGAGAGAAATAGAAATAAATGACAAAATTTGGGATTTCTCTTAAAAATTTGTTTTCAATTATCTTTAAAAGTGGAGAAATTATGAGAAAACAATTTTTTAAATGTTCATATTTTTTAGTGTCAAAATGGACACTCAAATAATAAATGCACGAGTACATACACATAAAGACATTCTCGTCTTATGTAAGTTATCCAAGGAAATACAACAATTGTAAGAAAAATGATCATTACTTTTTACATTTGCCACAGCGGTAATCATAATCGCATTTTTTCTTTTGCTTGATGACAATGAAGAGGATTATAGAGTATATAAAGAAAATTATAAAAAATATACATGTTTAATATGAACAAATAGGAGCGAAACTAGTAAATGGTCTTTGAGCTAATATATGTATATATATATAAGGCGGATATAACTAGGGCCTTAAAGTTCAGTCCAAAGCATGTAGGTTCAAACTTGCCACAATGGACTGGCTTATTGATAGTTTGGCCAATGATGAGTTCGGACTACCCAAGAAGAGGCAAGCCCACAATACTCAAGATTAAATCAGCTTTGTGTAAAAATATAACTTAAGAAGATTCTATCCTTAATATGGTAGTTTGGAAATGTAGAGCCTAAGTATTCTAGAGCATAAGAATTGCTCAAATAAAAGATATAATCTCGAATAAGCTAGAGATTAAGGATAAGAGGCAGAGACCTAAGAGGATTCAGCCTCCCTGGTTTCAATCCCTATATAAAGAAAGGCACTCCAAGATCCCCAGGTACGGAATTCCATCTCAAGTTCTTGATTAGAAACCTCTCAGAGAGAAATTTAACTTGAACGTCGGAGTACTTCCCGGTCAAACCAGGTCAGAAAGCACTAACGATGTTCTTTGTCTTGCAGGAGTTTGGCAACACCGTGAGCAGCCTCTAGTGAGTTCAACAATAAAGAGTTCGGTTCGTATTCTGTTTAGGATCATCATATTTGAACCAATCCAATTGGTTTTGATTGTGCCATCTAATTTACAATGCGCACGATTTGACGTCGTTTGTGGGAACGACGATCCTGGACCAACGAAACCATGAGCTAGACTCCTATTGGATTCACTGGAAGCCATGCCGAAGGTAAAAAGAAATCCCTTAGAGATCTATACCAGTTATTCCAAAACGACGAATGGTCCCCAAGATCCCGTCGGAGATTTGAAGGCGTAAGGACCACGCCTCACATAATGGGAGGCGGTTACGTTACTCTACCACAAGTTTTAGAGAAGAACGCCCATCTCCTTCATCTTCAAGAAAAAGAGGGAGATTAGAGGAGAGGTTGGCAAGACGAGATAGTATCATTAACAATCTTGAGAAAAAAATGGAACAACGTGGTAGAGAAATCAAGGAACTCTGCCGAAGGATCCAAAGGCAAGAAACTCATAGGGATCCATGCATAAGGCAAAAAGAGAGTCCCAAACTAGAAGAGAATGAACAAAGCCCAAAATCCTATAGCCTAGGTCATCCTCAAAGATGGAGGTGCAAGGCACTCGATGAAAGCCTAAGAAGTTCTAAGCGAACTGATACCATTGGAGCTGAATCTACTCGGCCAAACCCTCAAAGGGTAACACGGGCCGAACTGGACCTAAACCAAGACCTTCGGTTGTGGTTGGAAAAAAGTGGATTCTAGAATGCAACATGATGGTGGCCGAACAACGCAAGATGTAGCAAGGAAGGCCCTTGAGTAGATCTCGGTATCACCATTAGTCGAGGTCATCAAGAATGCAGATCCACCACGTAAGTTTTATCCGCCAAAACTTGAAATGTACGATAGAAAGATGAATCCAGTAAGCCACATTCGCCAATACAGACAGGCAATGGCACTCTAGAGTGGGAACGATGCACTCGTTTGCCGCATGTTTTCATCCAATTTAGGAGAAACTGCTCTCAGTTGGTTCCATAAGCTACCACCCCGATCAATAGTTAATTGGCAATAATTGGTTAAATCCTTCACTGATCAGTTCATCACTAACAGCAGACAGTCGAAAAGCTTCAATATACTGCTTGCCCTAAGGAAGAATGAGGGCGAAATGATTCGAGAGTACGCTCGGCGTTACTGGGAAGCATACAATGGGATAGAAGATTGCAACAAGCAGTTAACAGTGGCATCTTTCAAAATAGGACTGCCTCCACAGAGCTGTCTGAGATAATCCCTCACTAAGAAGACCGTATCAACTATGTTCGAATTAATGGTGAAAATCGAACAACATGCCAATGTTGAGAAAGATATGAGCCAAGCTGAACAGAGTGTGGCCTTAGTTAAACAACTAAAAAGAAAAGACAAAAGGCAAAAGGACCAAAAGTTTGAGAAAGATTCCTAGTAGAAAGAGGAGTCGATGGCCTACCAAGCCCTACAAACAGTGTTTAAAGAGTCTCTACACAAACTACTAGACCAGATAAAAGATAAGCCCTATTTTCAGTGGACGCCAAAGTTGATCGGCGATCTGAACAAACGATACCCAAAGAGGAGGTGTCATTATCACCGGGACCATGGCCACCAGACTGAGGAATGCCGAACGTTCAAAAAACACTTGGAAGATCTGGTCCTAGCAGGGCACCTTTTGGAGTTTATTGACATCGAGAATACCGCTTGGGAAGAAAGACCACAGGCGCAAGACCAAAGGCCCGAACAAAGGGATGCTCCTATTGGGATGGTAAAGATAATTCATGGCACTACTGAGCCAATCACCAGAGCAGTTATTCGACATCAAGCCAGGACCCTAGCCCATACAATGAAAGTGGATGAGGGCAAACATCGAAGAATAGAGACGAACTTCAGCCAGGACCAGATGCGAGGGATTGACTTCTCAGACTTTGCCCTTGTGGGAGTACAACACCCCCACAATAACGCCTTGGTACTGACTTTACGCATTGCTAATTACGACGTAATGCGAATATTGGTGGACCAGGGGAGTTCGGTTGACATCATGTACTACAGCCTTTTCCAGAAGCTGGGGCTAAAGGACTCAGTACTCAAGAGGTGTATGACCCCATTGATCGGCATCAGCACAAACCCTGTGTGGCTAGTAGGGAGAATAACTATGCCAATAAAGGCATGGCCTACAACGGTAAACGCTGAATTCCTAGTTATCAATCGACCTTTCACTTACAATATTATTGTAAGAAGAACATAAATACATAGCTTGGGAGCAGTCCCATTAACTTACGACCAGTCCCTCTAGTTTCAGATGGGAAAGAAAGTAGTCGAGATCAAAGGAGATCAGCACGCAGCAAGGCAGTGCTTTATAGCTACGATAAAAGACATAGAATAGTACCCTGAGGTAAAAACTATCGAGGTAGATGATGGACCCACCATCTACGACTACAGCCGAATAGCCGAAGAAAAGGTAGTTGAAGATCTAAAGAAGTTTTGCATCTCCCCGGAGGATCCAAATTGGTACTTCTTGCTCGGGACCAGTATGTCTGAATAGGAAGAAACCGAACTAATGGAGTTCTTAAAAGAGAATAAAGAAGTTTATGCATGGACGCCCTATGAGATGCCATGAATGGACCCCAAAATAATCAGTCATCAATTATATGGATCCTCTAAGGAAGCCAATAATGCAGAAGCTCAGGAAGTCAGCCACACATCATACAACGGCGGTAGTTAAAGAGGTTTAGCGTTTAAGAGAATCAGAAGCAATAAAAGAGATCCATTATCCAACCTGGTTGGCCAACACAGTAGTAGTAAAGAAAAAGGACAGGAAATGGCGAGTTTGTGTTGACTTTACCAACCTAAATAAAGTCTGCCCCAAATACTGTTTCCCTTTGTCTCAAATTGATCAGCTCGTAGATTCAACAGTAGGGCATGGGAGAATGAGCTTTCTAAATGCATACAGGGGATACCATCAGATACCCATGTACCCTCTAGACATGGAGAAGACAACCTTCATCACACCTCAGGGAATATATTGTTGCCGTTCAGACTCAAGAACGTAGGAGCCACATACCAGAGGCTTGCCACTAAGATGTTTGAAGATTTAATTAGCAAAACTATGAAGGTTTACATTGACGACATGGTGGTAAAGACCAAACACCCAAGTATACACGTGGACGACCTAAGAAAGACTTTCGAAATCCTCAAAACTTACAAACTTAGGCTCAACGCATCTAAGTGTGCCTTTGGGGTAAGCTCTGGGAAGTTCTTAGGCTTCTTAGTAACTCACAAGGGTATTGAAGTAAACCCCAAATAAATCTCAGCTATTCAGAACCTAAAAAGCCCATAGAATTTGAAAGAGGTCCAGAAGTTAATTGGGATGAGTGTAGCACTCAACCGGTTCATTAGCTGAGCATCTGATCGGTGCTATCCATTTTTTAAGGCAATGAAGAGAGCAAACCAGTTCGTTTGGGATGAAGAAAGTGAGAAAGCTCTCGCCAAACTAAAGCACTATCTCTCCTCTCCACCATTACTGACGGTACTGAACAATGATGAAACACTGTTTCTATATCTCGTAGTGTCAACTCGGGTTGTCAGTGATGTTCTTTTGAGGATGGAGGACAAAGTACAGAGGCCAATTTACTATGTGAGTAAGGTGCTCATTGATATAGAAACAAGATATCTACCATTAGAGAAACTGGCTTTAGCCCTTGTCATCGTATCATGAAAACTGATTCACTATTTTAGAGCTCACCCGATCAAGGTAATCACGAATATCCTCTCTAGGCCTTACATTGAAAGGAAAACTTCTCATGAAGGGTTGCAAGATGGGTTGTGGAGCTCGAGGAGTATGACATAACATTCTCGCTAATAACATCTATAAAAGGACAGGTTTTGGCCTACTTCATAGCCGAATTCAGCCAGGAAGAATGAGCGACTGACTTTGGGGGCAAGACACCGAGTAAGTCATTAAAGACAAGATAGAACCAGATACTGCATGAAAATTATATGTGGATGGTTCGTCATGCAACAAGGGTGCAGGGGCAGGAATCGTGCTCTATAGCCATGACAGAGTCCTCATAGAGAGAGCAGTTCTTCTTAACTTCCAAGCCATAAACAATGAAGCATAATATGAAGCCCTCTTATCTGAACTTCATAACATCAAAGAGTTAAGAGCCCAGAAAGTCAAGATCTTCTGTGATTCACAACTGGTTGTGAATTAGTTCAAAAGGGAATATGCAGCTAGAGATGATAGAATGCAAGCATATGTTCGGCTGACGCAGCAACTAGTAGAGGACATTTCGCACTATGAGATCGCTCAGCTCTCATCCAAGGAAAATAGCTATGCAGACTTCTTGGCATGCCTCGCATCAGCAGTAAACTCGGAAGGGAAAACAGTAATTACAGTGTAAATTATTCAACAACCCAGCACGACTATTCCCGAACGAGAACAACTCTACTGTTCGGAATTAAGACTAAGCTGGATGGATCCTATAAGGAATTACTTGATTAAGGACGAGCTTCCATCCGATCAAAAAGAAGCTCGGATGATAAAAAGAAAGGCATCTCGGTTCTGGGTCTCAAGTTTGGGGGATCTGTACAAAAAATCCTTTACAGGCCCTTACTTCTTTTGTGTACACCCGAACAAAGTTCAAGACATCTTGTTCGAAATTCATGAGGGAATCTGTGGCAGTCATACGGGAGGAAGGTCTTTAGCCAACCGAGCAATCTCTTAAGGTTATTGGTGGCCTTACATGCAAAAGGATGCAGAACAATACGTCCAAAAATGAGAAAAATATTAAAGGTTTAGTCCGAACATACATGTCCCAACTGAAGACCTCTCACTATTAATTAGCCCCTGGCCTTTTGCACAATAGGGGTATGACATAGTGGGCCCCTTCCTATAGGCCACAAATAACAGAAAGTACTTACTCATTGCCACATATTACTTCACTAAGTTGGTTAAGGCAAAACCCTTTGCCAACATCAGAGATGTCGATGTCAAAAGTTTCACATGAAAGAATATTGTTACTCGGTTCGGCTTATCTCGAGCAATAATCTCTGACAATAGAATTCAGTTCGACAGTTCGGTATTCAAGAACTTTTGCTAAGGGCTTGGAATTAAGAATTACTTATCTACGCCAGCGTACCCGCAGAGCAATAGGAAAACTAAAGCAACAAATAAAATCATTATGGATGGATTTAAGAAAAAGTTGGATGTTACCAAGGAAAGATGGGTAGAAGAACTCCCCTTAGTCTTATGGACGTACTAAACAACCCCAAGGAGGTCCACAGGGGAAACTCCTTTTCCTTAGCCTATGGAGTAGAGGCAGTAATACCCCTGGAGGTCGGATTGCCAACAATCCGAACAGAAGTCAGCACGCCCGAAATAAATGCACGAGCCCTGACAATGGACCTAAACCTAGCCGAAGAACGAAGAGCAGTGGTAGCCTTTAAATTGGTAGCCTACTAGCAAACTCTAGCTAAAGAATATAATAAGAGGGTCAGGCATCGTGAGTTTCGGCGAAGGAGATTTGGTCTTGAGAAAAGTTTTCGGCCACATGAAAGACCCAGCTCATGAAAAGCTCAGGCCGAACTGGGAGTTGTTGGAGGCAAGCCTGCCAAGATCTTTAATTTTACAAACGATTAACAAAAAAAAATTAACTGGACGGGCAATCGCCAAAACGAGCTCCAGATAAAACTTTTGATGACGAACGATCAAAATAAAACCCGTGCATCCGAAGTTAATTTAGAAGAATACATTTTTACCTGTCGAATCTTCAACTATGATTTGAATTCGAGTTGAAACTCATATCAGATCTTCTACTATTTTCTTATGCAATCCTCGAATGTAGTGTGGGTTACGGACTATCGAGAACTCATACCGACAGAACCCATATATCTTTTATCTTGAAAGATAAAATATGACATCATTATCTTATGTCAAATTAGTTCAGCCTACTCGCATATATATAGGGTTACAGCAGGGACCTGGGAAGTAATTATGAGTAAGACTTTCAGTGAAACATAGATACCTACCAGCGGTTTCTGTAACTATGGAAAGACACATCAGTTTTTGCAATTTTCATAAAATACTGAATTACAGTTCACACCACTAAAGAACTATAATTGCACTATGACCTACAATCTCAAGACTTTCTTACATTGAGCTCCTATTATTAAATACTTACTATTTCTCATATTATTAAATGCTTAAGATTCTCGATACCCGTCAATTAAATTTAATTACTGATAATTTAATTTAATCGGTATCTTGATATTCTTCAAGCTCATTCGCTTAATTTATTTGACTGCCGAATAATTAAATCCACCTGCAGGATTTGGTCCGGTTAAAACTTATAAACTTTTTTAAGGGGGTATCGTCAATTCCGATCTTTTGGGACGTGGATTCCGTCAATAATTACTATTCGTCATATAAATAATACCGCTATCCAAATCATTGAGAATATAAACCCATATAAGATCGCACCCTCTATTGAATCAAAACAACGAATATTAAATATATACAAATCAATAATTATTTCGGGATTAAGAAGATAAGTACTATTCATAATAATCTTTGGGTGTGAATTAATTTATATAGTCAGTATAAAATTAATTACTCCAAATGTCCCGTTCAATACACACAAAGTGTAC
>JAOTRH010000001.1:11041307-11051543 GCA_034768845.1 Heliamphora exappendiculata
AAAATAATTGGTCAATAATAAGAGAGTCATGATTTCACTGTCTTAAAACTGTAATTACCTCTATACGCGAATATTTTTATGAACAATTCATAGTCTTGAGATTCAACCCAAATTACATTCAAACCTCCTAATATTCGTGCACACTGGAAGAAATATGAACCCATATATAATCGAAGTTGCCCAAAGATATTCTAAAATATATATATAAAGAACAAAAGTGTTTCAAAGAGAATGAGATTTGTGTGTAAAAAGTGTTTCAAAGACATGGCCAAAAGTTATCTTATATAGACAAACATGCCTGTTGGAAAATGCATAAAACTAAAAGACAACTCTTGGCTTAAAAAACAGTTGGGAAGTTTTGAAATTCAAAAACACAACAGGGATGTCAGGGTGAGCGAGAGATGAGAGGAGGTATGCGGTGTTGGCGCGACGGTGGAGGGCGCTGTAGGTGGCAGGGAGGGGAGATCGAGGAAGGTGAGATGATGTTATAGCTCAGGGGAGGAGTAGTGGTGTGGCGGCGAGATCAATGAATGGCGGAGATGGAGGGCATGGGCTGTGACAGCTAGAGACGGCAACCGGCAGGTAGTAGCGGAAAATTAAAGGTTAAAGATGATAAAAAGAGTATTTTGGAAAAATAAAAACAAACGTAGGTGTAAAAATATTGACAGGTGTCAATAGAATCAGTCGCCACTGCATCTTATACTGCCCAATTTGTGTATTAGCTAGCCTAAATGCTGAATAAAAAGCAAACATGCATTTTAGGGTGGGTAAGGGCTGCCGCACTGTTACTGTTAGGCTTAGCTCTACTTACTCCAATAAGTATACTTCTTCCCTTCCTTGCCGTTTTGAACTTCTTTTCGCCTTCTTTTTCTTTCTTCGTTACATAAATTTCTTCCCTTTATTTTTTATTTTAATTTTCCCCAATTTGTGACGTTAATCTTTACCTAGAATTTATACTTTGTCTGGTATGCACTGACAATGTCTTAAAACCCAAAAAAGGATCCATTTGGAATAAGGACTTAAAATTTACAGAAAATTAATTTTAGGTTATTAAAGTAACGTCGATTTTATTTTTTATCAATTATAAAAAAAATTTAACGCGCGAGATCCAGTTGGACCTTAGAACAGATAAATTTATCTGTGCATTTTCAAAACATCTATAAAGCACACAAATAAATTTAGCAGGCAAATAAATTTATCTGTCTTGTATAAATAAGTATACACGTGCCTTTTCAAAACACGTATAAAAAATACAGATAAATTTATTTATTTTTATTGAAAGCACGCATAAAAAATACAGACAAATTTATCTGCGTCTATTTAAAGCATGTATAAAAAATACAGATAAATTTATCTGTGCTGCATTATTTGTGTTGATATTCAAACAGATAAATTTATCTGTTGGGCATAAATAAGCAGACTAATAAATTTATCTGTTTGCAGGGTATTTTTGGAAGAAATCGTACAATTAGACCATAGACGACAGATAAATTTATTTGCATGCATTACATATAAATTTATCTGTTTGTGTGAAATTTATTTGTGTCGTAGGCGATTGAATTTCGCGCGTTAAAAATTTTGTTGATAAATCTTGCACGTTAAAATTTATTTTTTTTGAATTTTTGATTAAAAGCCATTAAAATTTATCATTCTGAGTATCACGATCATCACTTGGTCCCACTCCCCAAGTCCCTCCCAATGTCCAATGAGTAGAGGAGTGAATATTTTTTAGTTTCTTGGCCTTGCGTGTGTTGAGATGCTTTCTTTGTATTGTGCAGTCCAATTTAGATATACAAAAGGGAAGGGGAAGAAGGTAGGAAAATTCAGTTGTTTGACCCTGTTGATGCCTGCCACGTCTTAATTAAACTACTACCCTGGATATTTGGCTCACCTTTCGTCATTGATGGGTCCGACCTTCTTTCCCGCCGGGATAATTATTCACTAGTTTCAAAAAGATCATTTAATGTTATTTATATGTTACTCTATCCAATCATGTAACAAAAAAAATATAAACAATGATATCAAATTCACCATTGTTGAAATTTAAGATAAGAGACAAAAAATGATCTACTTAATTAGTATGCATTAATTGATATTTTTCATTTATGGATAGTACCACCCAAATAATGCCACTGTCATATTCCAAAATAAAAAATATTCAATAATTTCTCCCCCCCCCCCCCCAAGACATTAGCGTATCATGTACTTAATTAAACCAATTAAGGTAGGCATATATGATGAGGACATGCATATATATGCCCCTCCGGTCCCCGTCCTGCCTGCCTGCCTAGCTTCTTCAGAAAGAGAGAAGTCACACTCTAAAAGCTTTGAGAAATGGATTACGTACTGTGTGTGCATCAGTGCATGTTACCCAATTGCCCTTCCCTTCTCCGGAAGAAAGAAAGGCAATTAGAAAAGGCTGCTTAATTCCCATATTCCGGTCTTAGTCTCATTGTGTAATAATTATTCGGTACAGTTTGTATGGCCCCATGCATACCGCATATCAATCAAATCACTTAGATTAATTATATGCGCATATTTAAAATACAAAATTAGATAATTGATTTCAATCAAATTTATATAAATTAATGAATGGTCTAAATGCATTGTAGGCACAAACTCCATTGAATGATTGCTCCTTATTTTGAGTCTCTACTCATAAACCCCCTTTTCTTTTGAAATTAATATCCTTAACGCTCATTATTTTTTCTTGAATAGCGTTTGGATCATTTGCCGTGATTTCTTAACCACATCTTTCAACATTTTTTTTGTTGTGCATCAGAAGATGTCATAGTATTTGTCACCATTTTTGTTTATTTGTTTATAGACAAAAAAAAAAGTTCAAAAAAATTAAAATACATTGTATGATACATTATTCACCGCATGACTATGTAACATATACATTAGCAATTTGGATCCACTTATTTCATTAATTATATAGTTAATATGCACACATGGATGCATATACAATGCACTGCACTATGTACTCTGCATAAAAAGACCTTTAAAGCTTTAGGAAGGTTTCAAACCCTTAAGCTATAGATAAAGATCGGATTCTTCGGAAGTTGGACAAACCAAGTGTCGTGACTGCATACTTTTTTTCATTTTTAAAAAAAAAAAAATCTAGTTGTAAAAACTCTTTAAGATAAGTTTCCAAAGCAATCCAGCTAATATTAAAAACTTACTGTTTTGAGAGACTGCATTTTGGTATTTTTACTCCCATTTCTCAATTATCAACTATATATTACTATAACTTCAACAGTAAGAAACATTTGCGAAAAGCAATAGATTTTGATTAATAAAAATTTTAGAGGTTACTACTTTTTAAATATGCAGAAAAAGTGGAATCTTTATCCAAACCTCTCAAAAAGATCAAAGGCTAGGAACCAATTAAAGGTGATATGACTACATGTAGTGTCAACTTCACGTACGAATGAGAACAACGTGAAATTAATTGAGTTACGCCAGTTGAGGTCTAGGAGGAGAACTTTGGTAGTTGGGGATGTGACTTATTTGAAGCAAATATTGATGTTGGATTTAGTGAATAATTGTGAGAAAGTGGCCATTAATTATTTATGATTGAACTCTGGTTTGGCTTCCCAAGCTTATAGACAAGGAAGTGCCCTTGTTTGAACACCATTCCTACTTCAGCTAGCGCTCCTATATGTATATGTATATGTATATGTATATGTATGTATGTCGCCACCGCCAGGCCTGTGTCTTTCTCTTGGAACACCCATTGGCTGTCTAGAGGGCGAGGCCACGTGGCGCCAATCCTAAATGTACTCAGGCACCGCCTATAATTTTTAGGAAATTTATGGCACCACGTGGTTTTGCCAATTAATTAGTTCAGCCAATAACTTTTTCTTGTCATAGGATGCTCAAGCCAAGCAATAAACGAGTACTTATTGAATAGTAATAGAGTATCGTATGGTATTTCTTATATAGTAATTTTACATAATCTTGACTCACTTATTTTGTTGGCGATGAGAAATTGTTCACTAGCACCAGATAATTGTTATTTTACGCCAACATTATTTTACATAAGGTGTGTGTGACTGTCGTGTATTATTTGGGTACACTATATAAATATATTGATGTGATCTTCTCGACTCAATAAATAATTTTTAATTAAATAGATGGAAAATAAGTGCAACCCATTTAATATGGGTTAAGGGGATAAAGCACAACACGTTATTGTGTCTTCAATTGGTATAGTTCTTTAATATATATTTTTGATCAGATTTGTTCAGTATATAGAGCTGGTTGAGTTTGTAATTTATGCAAAGAATAAAACTAATCCGATGTCTATAGCTAAGTAAATGGATTATATTTACTTATAAATCAATTAACAGTAAATATAATGTTAAGAAAAAATAGTTAAACAATTGTTTTCTGATTACATAGTTAAAGATAACGAATGAAATTAATTTTTTGCATGAAAAGCAAAAATTCCTACAAATTCTATATAATGAACAAATCTGATCATAAAAATATATTCCAAAATCATAAAGACTCAGTAGCACAGCTATAGATAGCCAGGCCAACTAATATCCCAAAATTCAATAGATATTTTTATCCTAAAATATCAGGTAAATGATACAACTGGCAACTCTTAATAATATTCCGCTATAGATAGACTAAAAATTTCGGCTGGTTGTTCATTAATTTGTATGAAAACGGCAAAACCATACTATTCTGTGTCTTCCTATTCCTAATAATGCTACCGATTCTCGCCATTGTCAAAGCTTATTTGTGGAAAGTATGATGAATTAGTTAATTAATGGAAAGCTCTCAATTCATTCCAAAAAAGTTGCTTTCCATTGCCTAAAACGGGTGGAGGCAGAATCTTTATTTGGAAGGGTCTAAGGGTGCAAATAATTTGTCAATTCATTTTAACTCATTAATTAATTTAATTAGTTAATTCAACTTGTGCGATTTATGTGCGATTGAGTTGAGTTAAGTGAGTTGAGAAAAAAAAAAGTGAATTGCTTGTAAATTATATATTTTCAATCCCCCTTCAACTCAACTTACCTATAATATATATTAGTTATCGTATTTTTATATACGATAAATCTCAACCTCATATATATGTATACACACACATTTATATAAATTTCATATTATTGAAAAATCAAAATATTATAATGTGTCAGAAGAATCCCAAATTAAAATTATACGAATTGTCCAAATGTATAACGCCAAGTAAAATAATGTAGTACTCCTCTACATGATAAGTCTTGGGGTAACTAAATTAAGTTATTTGGCACATAAGACCTCCTACATGAATCAAAATTAAATATTTTTTTTAAATCAAATTAAAGTGCTTAATTATTATTTTTAAATAAATAAAATAAAAATAATTATGAAGAATTTGAATTTCTTCATTATTTTTTACCACGCACTCCTATAATAGAAGTGCTTTCACCAAAGTAAGGAATAAGTTTGACATTCAATACTTGAAAATATCAAGCAAACAGGAGACCTTTGTAGATTAAAATTTTGAAATTCTAAAAATTTTTCCCACTCAAGCTCATTATCTATTCCTCAAAACTTGGAAGAGATTCTACCGTTCAATATGGGAACATACTATCAATCTTTCGAGTTAACATTTGAAAAGACTAATCAAAGAATTCATTTCTTTATTTTTTGAAATTTTATAAGAGATTATAATATTTTTCACCAATCAATAAAATTCAACTTGATCCTATATTTTTTGTCTTGATTTTTCAGACACAATTTATTGTTTACAATTTCAATCAAAAAACTTAAACACAATCAAAATATACAGTCACAATCATAAAATTTATACCCATCAATTGAATTCAATCTATTGCCAAAAAATTGAATTCAATCAATGGCCAATTGAAACTGAAAATTAATTAAAATAGATAGAAGTAAGAATTATCAAGGGTCTAAGGCTGCAAAGAGCAAGAAAGTAAGACGGAAGAGAGAGAGAGAGAGAGAGAGAGGTAGTAACTAACATGGGTTTGCTCGAAATTGTAAAGAGAGAGAGAGGTAGTAACAAACACGGGTTTGCTCGAATTTGTAAATCTTTGATTTGAAAAAAAAAAGTTATTTTTTTATATATTAGAAGAAAAAAGGGAATTTTTTTTATAATTTAATGAAATAAACTTTTAATTTAGGGTGGACAAAATAAAGAAATTATTCTTATAAAAAAAACATATAAATAAAATTTCAAGAAAATCAGTGGAGGCACTAGCACCTATGAGCCTTGTGTGCCTCCCCTTAACCACATCTACACGAAATGTGAGGACATGCTCGGGATTTCCGACAATAATAATAACAATAAATGCTATCAAAAACCCACGTCAAAACGACATCTCATTTTAGAAAAACAAAAACAAAAAACATTTGTACACAGATAATCAACTATAAAAACTACATAAAGTAAATCTTAGTCATCTATTTATATTAAAATTAATAAATATAATAAATTTTAATACAAATAAATGGTCAAAACTTAATTTATGTAATGAGTCTGTGGTTGGTTGTCGTAGTATTATTAAAAAAAATCTATTTTAAAAATTAATTCTTTTTATGAATACTTTTGTGCTTTGTTATTTCCAAACACCCACACTATAAAACCAGCACTGCTTTGTTTGTTAGATGTGCAACACTAATCCTACCCATAAAGCCCATAAAAGGTTTGAATTCTTCCCTCTTGTCGATCTGTTCATTATGCCAATTTAAGAATTAACTTTCTAGTTCCTAGCTGGATACTGGTAACTCCTTATATGTGTTCATGGTTGCGCAATTTGTGCAGGGATATGATGATGGGCAGATCAGCCGGCAGCAATGAGAATGTAAATGGGCTAAAGAAGGGGCCATGGACTCCTGAAGAAGATGGAAAACTCACCAATTACATAGAGAAACACGGGCATGGAAGTTGGAGAGCACTTCCAAAGCTTGCTGGACTCAACAGGTGTGGAAAGAGTTGCAGGCTGCGTTGGACCAACTATCTCAGGCCTGATATCAAGAGAGGAAAGTTCTCTGATGAAGAGGAGCACATCATCATCAACCTCCACGCACTTCTTGGAAACAAGTAATTATTAGTCTTTCTCATCATCAACTGAATTGCTCATGATCGATCATTCTATATTACTACTCCTCACTTCTAATTAAACTGTTTCATCTTTCCTGCGCGCACATCGTGTAGGTGGTCAGCGATAGCAACGCGTCTTCCAGGGCGAACAGATAATGAAATCAAGAACTTTTGGAATACCCACTTGAAGAAAAAGCTTCTCCAAATGGGAATCGACCCCGTCACCCACAGGCCAAGAACCGACCACCTCAATCTCCTCGCAAATATACCTCAGCTACTGCTCGCAGCAGCAGCCGCTAACTTTAGTACTAGCAATCCTGCAATTACTACTCCATCATCATCATCGTCATCATCGTCATCACCTCCACGGCCATGGGACATTTTTAATGCTAGTCTGATGAGGTTACACTTACAGTTGACGTCTGAAGATGCTACTACACAATTAGCCAAAATCCAGCTGTTGCACAATAATCTACTTCAACTCCTAATTACCAGTCCACCTCCGAGTCCTACCATGGAGGCTCTTAGCCTCGGTGGCTCGACTCTCCCACTTCATCAACTTTATGAATACTTGACCAGAGTAGTGAATTCTCAGTTCGGAAGTAGTCTTGGCAGCGTCTTTCCCATCAATTTGGCTTCCGATCCCTTTCAAATTTCATCCACTTTTCCAAACTTAGATGCCCATCAACCTAATTGCGATGTTCAGCCCATCACGAATCCCAAAGCTTTAGTTGATGGCCGAAAAAACAATTGTGATGATCAATTCCTTGTCATTCCAACGGGAAATTCACTTCCTGCATTGGTTTCAGCCTCACCCGATCAGCGCTCCACCGTGGATCAAATTGAAATGGTAAATACAATCAACCCAACCGAACATAACTCCAACCCTTCATCCACTTCAACCACCTTTGAAGCTTGGGGAGAACTTATGGGTGATGATGCAGGCGACTCCTACTGGAGAGAGATTGTAGAGTGAGTACATATTTCTCCTGCAACCCGCCCTACCCTAATATTCAATGGAAAAATGAAGTATTAATTCGTCCCTCAAACTGCCTTTTTTTTTTTTTCCTTCACTCTTTTCTTGTTAATCCTTGTTCTTATATATGCATATATTTGTGTTCAATTCCTTTTCAGCCAAACAACATCTCCAACAACATCTCCCTCATGGTTAATCTCGTGATAGAAGAGGATTTCGGTACTTCATATATACCAAGAGATTTTAGAGCCGTTGGTACGAACAAGTATTCATTTGGATTCGGGAATTGGTTTTTTAATAGATTTGGACAGCCGTTATACAATATCCTTGAATTATTATTATTGGTAGTGTGCAAATTTAAAACACCTCATGTTATTATACAACTTTTCCTGTATGTATATATAATAATGTGTTATCCAGGCAACAAACAGTACGTCTCTTCGCTTTCTTGTTTGTCCTCTGATTTTCTCGTCAAAATTATTCAGTTTACAAGATCCCATTTCCATGATACATTTATATGTACCAGATATGTCTCAAATGATCGCTAGCCATGGATTTTTACTACTTAACAGGCGCATCCATACACACACACACACACACACACACATATATATATATATATATATATAGAGAGAGAGAGAGAGAGAGCGATTGGGTACTATTATAGTGTACATCTACTATTAAATTAAAGTGCATACTCTATATATTTTTAATTCAATTTAAATTTGTATGACAAAAACCAAAATTTAAATAACTAAAAATTTAAATTTAAATAACCACGTATGTACAAACTTAAAATTGTCATTGTCATAACTAAAGTCAAAGTTGAAATTATCCAAGATTAAATGTTAAAATAATCAAGAGGTGCATACTACATGCCATTGTAAAGTCTAAAATAGTCGTAATCAAACATAAAATTGCAATAACTAATTAATTCCTAAAATTGCCAAAACTAAAACCAAAATAAAATGCACACCATAAAATTTCCGACATGTGAAACATCCTTGCGTGGATGTTCATAAATCCAAAGAAAATATCCACAGCCATTTCCGACTTTCATGCTTTCTTTTTTTTCTTTGATAGGAGACTTTCCACATTAATGTTAGAACTATGCTCTTATTCTATGGTTAGAAATGAAAACCAATTAACCACGCCAGGACGTAATGCATGTGTATATACATACATAAGTGAACTTTGAACAATAGTTTCTTAGTAATTAAATGGTACTTTTATCTCTCTTTTTTTTAGAAGTCAAATAGTAGTAGTTACTTATTAGGTATGACTATTTCTCTTTGGTAGAACTGAGAAGCCACTGATGCAGTAGTAAGGTATCAAAAAAGAATTAAAGAATTTTATAAATTTAACTTACCTACAACTAGAGGAATAGTCGTTTATTTATAATAATGGGGTGAATTTATCCACACAAAAAAAAAACAAGAGAATCAATAATATATGAAAGAAATAAAATTAAAAATACCACAATAAAATAAGAAATCATAATTTCATAAACTATATTATTTTCAATATTTCTCCGCAAGTTAGGACACAAATATCAATCAGAGCCCGCTTGACAATTGAAGATTTTAGCAAAAATAATCCCACTGGCTTAGTAGACATGTCTGTAGTCTAATCAGATAAAGAGACAAAAGAATTGGTCAAAGTGCCTGCCTAAATTTTTTCTTGAATAAAATAAATGTTCACCTTTATATGTTTAGTTCGTTCGTGAAAGATTGAATCTATAGCAAGCATAATGGAAAACTTTTTTGTCGCAAAATCATAGAGAGGATTTTTTTTTAAGGCCCAGCTCATCAAGAATAGATCGAAACCAAAATATTTAATAAGTACCCTATGCCATAACTTGATACTCTGCCTCAACTAAAGATTGTGAGACAATTGTCTGCTTTTTATTTTTTTATAATATAAGATGATGATCATAAAAGTACATAATCTAGACGTAGAATGTCGGTCAGTTATAGATCCAGTATAATCTATATCAGTGAAATATAAAAGTTCAAATTGAGTACTGTGACTTTGGGATTTTGGGGTTAAAAATGAGGAAATTCAAAAATATTTTAAAAAATATTTTAAACACCTTGAAAACTGAATTTAAAAAATTTATTTTGTTGAAAATAGAGTCGCCACTTAATTTTTGAGAAAAACTAAGAAAAACAAAATTGGCTACTGATCTTGAAAA
>JAOTRH010000001.1:11051643-11074255 GCA_034768845.1 Heliamphora exappendiculata
AGGACTCGGTTTGCAAATTCTATTTTATTATTCCTGTTATTTCATTCTCTGTAATTTTAGATTATTGTAAATTGTTGGAAGTTTAATAAAGATGAATTTTCTGGATCCCCGAGCATGTATTTTATTTCGGTGTTGGATATTCTCCCAACAAAAGCAAGTTTCACTGAGCCAAAAATGAAAGAGAAATTGTTGTATTTTCCTTGTTGTGAAGCATAACAAAGCCAACCCACAAAAAAAAATGTTGGGCTACGTGTCTTGTATTTTGTCGGGCTTGTATTTATTATATTATTTTGGTATATATGTATAGAATTATAATAATATAGGCTCGTAAAATTTAGAATTTTCACATGTGTGCCTATAAATAGGGTACTAGTAAAACTATATGATTTAAGTACGTGGACAGAAAATTGTGAGACTACCTGGTAGAGAGAAATAAGATGAGTACTGTACTTTTTTACATTTGACGTAATAAAATATTTTTTATTTCATTCGTGGGCGTAGGTCGATGTGAGTCGAACTATGTAAATTCTCGGTGTTGATTATTTTTTGCTTTTGTGCGTATTTTTTACTTCTGTTTGTGTTTGGGAACTGATTTTTAAATTCCAACAGAAAAAGATACTACAAAACCCAGCTCTTCCCTCGTCTACGAGCTAGGGTTTCTAATCATTTGAGGGATGATGAGAGAAAAAGCTACGATAAAAAAAGAGAGGCATTGATACCTCAGGGGCAGTGTGGAAATAATTTAGGAAATGAAAGGATAAAAATGTCATTACTGTATGAAACCCATCGAATTGGATTACCAATGATGTCTTTATTGGGTATTACAATTTGCCTATTTTTTGGTATTGTCAGCATAGTTTTAAATATCGTATCAATAAATGTATCAATTTTTTTATTAGTATGGTATGTACTTGTACCAGTAAAATATCAAATACTGTTTCAAATTTATTGTTATAAAATATTATACATATATTTTTAAAAAATATTATTCAATACTAAATAATTTAGTATAATATAATTATTTATTTGAAATAATATTTTAACTAATTAGTTTAAATTAAATTTTAATCTCATTATTTATAGTGAGATAACTAATTTAAAAGCAATAAATTTTAACATGTAAATTTTTTAATAATAATTTAACATTGATTAATTTTAGAACTCTCCATTTATGTTATATCTGATATTTGAATTGAAGTATAAAATAAAAAATAAAAATAAAAGCAAAAAAATAAGTAAAATGCATATAAATTTTTTTAAAAATAATTATGGCCCAGTATACATCAGGTATAACCTGGTATAAGCTAGTACAGATCGATATTTTGGTTGGTACAAAACTAAGTAACTAACGTACCGGTGTTATTCTAAACCGGTACGTACCAACTAGTACCGACCAATATGATACGGTATTAATAACTCTGATTGTCAATCCCAATAAGTGTTTCCGCCTAATCTTTTGCCTACAAACATAATGATTAGCAATAGGACCTTAAAATTATTATCATTTTTTTCTCCATAATTTTTATATGATTATCCAAACTATCACCTATTGGACGATAGTTAATAAAGTAATATGAAAAAAAAACATTAATATACTTTTGGAATTAAGTCTTATTAGTTTTTCAAATATTAATATACTTTTTATAGGCATATACTTTTGATCCATTATCCACTTATGAATTAGCGTCGATTAGCAATTAATATTTTATATTTAACATAAATATAGTTTAATTAATCTCGATGAATAAGTTTTAAAAATATAATTTTTATAAAAAGACAAGTATAAATAACAAAAGTGTTAACTTTATGAGTGTCAGAATCTCTCTTAATGGACTCATTAGTACGATGGGGTCTCCCTCAACGTATTACTAATGCTTGAAAGCCTATTCTACCAGCGCGCTATGTGTGCACTGCGAAACTCCTTAAAGCCACTCGCAGCATGTACAGACGCGGAGCTTTGCACTGTCATGAGTATAAGAAAAAATAAAAAATAAAGTTGCACTTTTACCACAATCTGTGAATTTTTGTGAGATGGTAAGTGTTTTATCTAATAAAAAGTTACCATGCTTATAAAAATATTTATATTATAAAAAATAATAATATTGATGTGACATGTATCATATATGATAGTTCTTTCTCTCTACACTGTTTCAATAACTAGCACTGTTTCAGTAACTAGCACATTTCTTTATCTTTTCATTTAAAATTTAGTTTCTTTCTTCATTTTTAACCCAAATTTTTTCTTTATTTATTTTAAATTCAACTTTTCTCTTTATTTTTTATAAAAAATATATTTTTAATACATATGTATATATGATGTCTGAAAAAATAGTTAATTTTGTAATTTTTATAATTTACATATATCTTTTTTTTGTTATTTTTGATTTAAACTAAGAGTGAGTAATGGAATATTTAAATTATTTCACTTAATAATTAAATAATTATTTATAAATTAAAATTAAAAATTTATAATTAAATTATGTTAAAGTGTTTTTAGATATGAGTAATTGCTAGTAGAATAAAATTTAGAAATAATTACACTTACTTCCCATGAGGTTTAAGTTTATTACATGGACTTCCTCTGTGGTTTTTGAAATTACACTAATATTTTATGAGATTTAATTTTAATATTAATTGCATCTAAACTGTTAAAATTTTCGTTGAAATTTAACGAAAATCGCTATTCTCATCCCAAAACTACCATTTTCACATATAATATCAACATTCAAACCACATTTTTTCTCTAAAACTACAAATTCTATCCCAAAATCACAATTTCGTTGAAATTTGGGGTGAAAATGGTGGTTTTGGAGGGAGAAATGTGATTTGTATGGTAATTTTTGAATGAGAGGGACAGTTTTTGTTAAATTTCAACCGAAATTTTAACAATTGTGGTGCAATTGGTATTAAAATTAAATCTCAAAAAAAGTTAGTATAATTTTAGAGGCAATAGAAAAAATTCATGTAATAAGCTTAAATCTCAGGAAAGGTAAGTGTAATTATTATTAAAATTTATCTTATTTTTTATTTTTTATTTTTTATTTTTTAATTCATTTTTAAAACCCTGAACCCTAACTGGTGCGACATTGCGGCACTAACGTTCTTCACATTTGGACACTGAGCAACTCCTGTTTATCGGGCAGAGGCAGAGCTACATCTTTCTGGCTGTGTGTATCCGGTGTAATCCTCTTCCAGTAACATGGCGTCTGTGTCGTTGAAGAAGAACTACCGCTGTTTTCAATCTCTGCAACAATTCTATACTGGAGGGCCGTTCGCCGTCTCATCGAACGGATCTTTCCTCGTGTGCGCTTGCAACGACACGATCAAGATTGTCGATTCCTCAAACTCTTCTATTATGTCCACCATCGAAGGCGATTCGGAGCCTGTCACCGCTCTCGCTCTTAGCCCTGACGATACTTTCCTCTTTTCCTCCAGTCACAGTCGACAAATTAGGGTTTGGGACATCTCCACCCTTAAATGCTTACGTTCTTGGAAGGTAATCTTAATCAAATTTGTCTGTTTGTACGTGCGTATGCTAAAGTATTTAACAGTTTTTCCGGTCTAAAAAAGCAAATGGAATAGAGGATTTGTTTTGGTTGCTAATTAGTTAATGAAATGCTTCCGAGTGAGAAAAAAAAACTTGGTAAATGGCGCTGTTTAGGGACACGAAGGTCCCGTGATGGACATGGCTTGTGATGCGTCTGGTGGATTGCTGGCAACGGCAGGGGCCGATAGGAAAGTGCTTGTATGGGATGTTGATGGCGGATACTGCACACATTTCTTTAAAGGGCACAAAGGGGTTGTGACTTGTATCATGTTTCATCCTGACCCGACTCGTCTGATGGTAAGTTGTGTATTTTTTAGAAGCACTTTTCGGTACTTTCTGCAGTTGTTGTGTTGTATTGCTTTAGAGAGTAATTATCCAGTGGTCCCAGGGCACCATGTTGTGACATTGACTACTTGGTACTCCCATCCAATGATGTTCTGAAAAACATTTCGAATGGGACAATGTTTGCCATCTTTATTGGGGAGGTGGGAGACAAAGCATGACCCACTTAGTTTACATCAGACATTGTCTTTTGCCGAGAGTACCACGTAAGCAATGTCACGTAGTATTCTAGAGAACCTAATAATTTTCATGCTTTAGATTGTTTGTGTCAACCATGAACTGCAGGTTCTCAGTTTTGTGTGTTACACACTGGGATAGCCATGTATCCAGATCTTTGACCCCCTCCCCTCTCCCCGCGTATTTCTTTTATCCCTTATGATTATGTTGCAAAATAAAAGAAAAACAAATGGCGAGAAAGGTTGTTGGCATATATGGATGTATTAGCACGAGAGATTTTCCCCTCATTTGAATGATAAAGTGGATCAAAGATTTCTTATCCCTGGCCACTTTTTTCTCATGGTAAACCAAACCAAACCAAACCAAACCAAAATCAAACCATCCCCAATATCCCAATCATTTGGGCCCGATTACATGAATTCCTTTTTCTTTTTTGTCATTTTACTCGGTCAAGTGCTGGCTATATATTTTGATAAAATTTAACAAGAAGTTCTATCTTTTTTTAACCACAGCTGCTCATGTCAATTTAATTCTTCCCCTATCCCAAATATTTTCATTGCAGTAGTCCTAACTTTTCCTAACCATTGCATCTATTGATATTATTTGTATGTGGTCAAAGCATCGTAATCTATTTTGTCCCTTACTGCCTTTTTGTCATGGTAAACCAAGCAAAGCTTAGTATCCCAATCATTTGGCCTTGGCTACATGAATCATTTTGTTTTCATTCTACTTTGTCAAATGCGATATGTTTTGTTCTATTTAATAAATTTATATGCTTTTTTACCACCCCATCCCATGTCAATATACGTCTTCTTCCTCTCCATAATATCTTCGTTAACAATAGTCTTAGTACTCTTGTGATGAGATCACTGTGAGGAAGGAAGATCTAATTTGATATGGAATGATCGAGTAAGAAACTATGCGAGTTTGTTGAATTTAACTAAATATATAACTCTTGACCGAGCAACAGGAAAAAAAAGAAGGAATATTTGGCATACCAGCATAATGCCCTTGACATTGCTTGTCACCATAATTTTGTGTTTTACATTACTTGAGGCCCCTTTTTGTATGTTTGTTTGCGCGGATTGCAAATATTCTCACTTTTATGGGTGAGTTAGAGAGGCGCTAGAATTTATTACGACAATTTCAAATATATAGAAGCAATTTGGAATAGGGTTTATTATTTGTGATTTGTTTGGGTTTCAGTCTCTTTCCATTTCAGAGGGATTTCTTTATTTTTGATTACTGTAGATTGGAAAGCAGTTTTTGGTTTGAAGGAATACAAGTACACAATTAATGTTGTTTTGTTTTGTATGCCCCTCTAGGTGGATTTTGTAAGGACCTAGATGAACCACTAGCTTAATAACTTGAATAAAAGGTCTAACAACACAACCCAAAAGTTTAAGCCTTAGTTATTAGTAGTAGCTTACTTTAATTATATCGGACATATTTTTCATCTCCCACCAATGTGTGATGGAGTATCACAATATCATCTGCTCAAATACGCAAAAACTGCTTTAGTTGTCTTGCCCATGTTATTCCTCTAGTTGGAATGTGAATAGCAGTCCATTAGCTGACACAGAGCAATCTATTAACGTGCATAAGGTATATAACCTAAGGGCTTCTACTCTTTCTCTGGAGTCTCTATTTATCTATTCATACTGCCACGAAGCCCTACATAGGAACTAGAGTTGACTCTGATATCATATGTGATGACCTAAGTGAACAACTGACCTAATAACTTGAATAATGAGCCTCATAACACGGTTCAAAAGCTTAAGTCCAGGTTATTAGTAGTAGTTTACTTGTTTAATTATATCAAACATATTTTTCATCTTCCACCAATGTAAAATGGGGATATCACAGACTTCTCCTCCTCCTGTCCATTATACTCTCATTTCATTTTATCTTAATACAATATCTTGTTGATTATTGATTTTTTTTTTTGCAAATATTCTCTTGCTAATTGGCTCGATCCCTTCCAGAGCTTTTCCCCATCATTACTATTTTTTTGGTTGATTAAGGCGTGGCTGACCATTTTACATGGTGTTTGTAGCTTTTCTCTGGGAGTGATGATGCAAGTGTTCGAGTGTGGGATCTTCCAACCAAGAAATGCATTGCAACACTAGATAAGCATTTCTCAGCAGTGACGTCCATGGCAGTATCTGAAGATGGATGGACCTTACTTAGTTCTGGACGAGATAAGGCATGGCTAAACTATTTCTTTTATATTATTTTGCTTGTAGTAACATAGAGTAGTTAATGCAGTAGTAAAGAAAAGTGACATGATCATGGTAATAGAAACATTAGGGGATAAGGTAAACCTAAATTGACATGAGATGTCGTGTTAAGAAAAGATGTGAGCTTATTTAAATTAACTAAAGATATGACTCTTAACAGAATAGTGGCATGATCATGATAATGGAAACCCTAGGGAGTAAGGTAGACCTAAATTGACATGAGATGTCGTATTAAGAAAAGATATAAATTTATTTAAACTAATTGAAGATATGACTCTTAACAGAATATAGTAGCGTAAAAAGATTCATGTAGCCGACTCCAATTGATTAGGACAAATGTTTGGTTTGATTTGGTTAATATTTTACTTGTATTAATGGTTTTTTTGTAAATGATTCACGCCTATATGTTTGTTTATGTATTGGCATTATGCTTGTATGTTTCACTCATCTAGATCAACTGGAACTTTGAAAGAACTTAAAGTTTTTTCACCTTTCTATTTAAAGGACACTTATCATAACAAATATGTCTTGTGTATTTTGCAGCCTTAGTAAATGTGACGGCAGCTGTAAATTGTAAGAATATTTAGCAATCCAGACTGGTGGTTTTGGTCTGTTGAATCTGGTTGTTTTCTGGTATTTTGTACCGCTTAATTGATTTGATGTTGTTATATTGGTCAAATGTTCCTTGTCTGTGCTAATGAAGAAGTTCTTATGCTCAGAAGACAAATTATTGTGCTCAGAATTCTAGTCAGATTTCTTTGTTGATAAGTTTTATGCTCGAGCACTTTGATCTTTTTTTTTCAGCATGCTCCATGACCTTCTTCACAGCAATCTAGAAATTCAAAAATGTTTCCACATATGAACATATGCTTATTTGTTCATTTTGGCTGTAACTTTCTGAAATTCTTCATTCCAGAATTTTTATGTTGAACTTGTTTCCTCTGCAGTTATGCTTTGCTGTATTTAAATGTTGTTTACATGGGAACATGTGGGTAACAGTTTTTGCATTGTTCACTAGATGGCAATGTTCTATTATTATGGGTTAGTCGTCAGTATATGATGAGTAGATTAATTTCAGGTTGTAAACTTATGGGACCTTCATGATTATCGATGCGCGGTCACCGTACCAACATATGAGGTTCTAGAATCTGTGTGTTCAATCCCTTCCTCATCTTCTTTCGCTTCATGTCTGAATCTGAACAAAAAGCAGCATAGGAAGAAAAGTGGTTCACCAGCAATTTGTTTTGCCACAGTTGGTGAACGTGGGATTGTACGACTATGGAGCTCTGAAGGGTATATTGTTGCAACATAAACATTTGTTGATAACTGCTTGGAAATATCTCTTCACTTGAACTGTAAATCCCTTCTTTTATAGATGCTCAGTTCTAGTGAGAATATGGTTTAGTGTTGATTATTGGGCTTGTTTTCATTCTGCAACAGTGCAGTCTGCATTTTTGAGCAGAAGATTTCAGATGTCACTGCCAAATCTGATGAGGAAGATATGAAAAGAGGCTTCACTGCTGCTGTCATGTTGCCCTTGGGTCAAGGATTGCTCTGTGTCACTGCTGACCAGCAGTTTCTCTTCTATTCTCTGACTGAATATCTTGAAGGTGGTTTAAAGTTGACCATAAGCAGAAGGCTTGTAGGTTACAATGAAGAAATTGTGGATATGAAATTTCTGGATGAGGATGAACAATTTCTTGCTGTTGCTACGAGTGTTGAACAGGCAAGTTGCTCTCTGTTTCCTGCCACTGTAAAAGCTTCTGTTGTCATGTGTTATACTAAGTTAGGATGGTTATGTTTTTTGTTTCCTTTTTTCCTCCAAGTTCCGTGGTGGATAGTTAATCTTTGAGACCAGTTATTTGGGTAATTTCTGGGTGAACAGGTATGCTAAAGCATGTAACTCAAGTATCATAAACAGCTTTTTTCCTGAGGCGCCAATTAGGCTGAAGCACTTGATTTGCATTTACTAGTTGAAAATTAGCCAATTCTTTTTCTTTCTTTGGCAAATTCCTCTTTACCCCCTCGTGGCTTGGCCCATGTGCAATTGTGCAGAAAACCTCCTATGTTTGGAAATGACTAAAAAACTTGGTGATTGGTAGACTAAAATGAAATGTCACTTTTTCCACCCAAATGAATGAGAATTGTAATCAGTGGGCCCATGGAGATAATAAACTATTTTGAAGGCGAAAATACCCTTTAGAAATTTTCAAAAAATGCCACTTTCTTTTACTTTCTCTCCCACTTTCTCTACAGTTTCTATTTCCTACTCTCTCGGTCTCTCTTCCACCTCCCTCCACAACCACCCTCTCCCTCCTCCCCCACTCAGTCCTCCCCTCTCCACCACGCCATCCCCAGGTCACTGCCTTACCCTCAACTTGCTACCCCTATTTCTGCCCCCTAGCCCACAGCACCACCCCACCCCAGCTCACACCCCTTCCATTGTAATTTGTGGCTGGGTTGGGATGTGGGCTTTTAAATTGAACAAAAGTTTTTGTTTTTTCTTCATTACAGGAAATCTATTCCGTTTCTTCTCGGCTATGATAAATGGGTTGTCTCCTCGTTCTCCACCTTCCTTGCTCTATTGACTTGATGCTTGGCTTAGGCTTGCTATATATACATATTTATATATTAAAAAATCAGGTGATAGCAAATTGATACATTATTTTATCGAATCTACTAATTAACCCACCATCGCCATCCGCCATTGCGGTGTATAATGGTAAGTGACTTGAAATCACAAAGACTCTTTTGGGTTACGAAAACAAAAAAACTAGCACACTCCCGCTATTTCTGCCACCCTGCCATCATTTCCCCCCTTCTCCCGTCACGATGTCCGCCACTTGCTATGCCTGCCCTTCCATTGCCACCACCTCTATACACTGCCACGACTTGACGCCAACCTCCCCCTCCTCTACAACTTTGCAGTGCCCAATCTTGCCTACCCACCTGTGGTGCCTAGTTCCCCCTTGCCCATTTGTATATGTATATACTAGTGTTGCCCCGTGCTATGGACGAGATAAATTAAACTCGAATAAGCTATGATAATTATGCAACATATAATAATTGTTTAAATATAATGAACGAAGAAAAAAGTCTTTTTAAAGTGCAGAATACCTATGTCTTAGAATAAAAATAATAAATAAATATGAATATTTTTTTGAAAGTACCAATTATATGTATTTGAAAATAAAACAACATATGATATGTGTTTCTACTCTAAAGATCTCAAATATCACCTGCAAAAGTAAAAATTATTACAATTAATTTATTATTAGCAAAATATAGATACCAAAATGAAAGAAAGTAAAGATGTTTAACCTATGGAGTGATTTTAATAAATTAATATTATTTTCATTTAATTATTGAATTATTTGATTTGGGTTTGTCACTTATGATTTTTTTAATGATTTAATTTGTATATAAGTTTATAAGTTTTTTTATGATTTAATTTGTATTTAATTTAACTAATTTCATTTAAACCAAATTGAGTTTTTTCAGTTTGTATTCATATTTAGTTTGTTATGATTTTATCGCAAATTTTTATTTATTGATTTGTGTTTAGTTTTATTCATATTTAAATTTTTGTTCTAATAAACTAATTCAATTCACATTTAATTAATAAGCTAATTGAATTGTTTGTACATACTGTACATGAATTGTTTGTGCAGAGATAAAATGATATTGAAGAAGAAGATCCATTTTCTGATAACTCCACACAAAAGTGCCCGAGGCCATGGGCTAAAAATGGAAATATTATACACTTAGAAAGAAGATATATTATACACTTAGAAATATAATAAGCTAAAAATGGAAATATAATTTACTTTAATTTTAAATACACACTTGCACACGCATGCATGTGTTCACCGCTAGTATATATTAATAAGAATATATATTCTTAAAGTGCAAAATATGTTTCTTAGAATAAAACCAATAAATAAATATAAATGTTTTGATCAAATTGCAAATAACATGTATCGAAAAATAAAGCACCATATGATATGTTGTCTCTACATTCTAAAGATCTTAAGCATCACCAGCAAAAATAAAAATTATTACAGTTAATTTATTATTTTCTTCATATAGATGCAAAAATAAAAGAAAGTAAAATAACATAATATAATTTTATTTTGACACGTGATGTGCGGGATTTATAAAATAATATAGAAAATATAAAAAATTAATTAATAATTAAAATATTTAATGTGTTTTTTGGACTAATAAAACAGGAAGGTGAAAGCATAAAAGAAGACCAAAAAGTTAAGAAGCAGACGAAAACTGATGCCAACAAAAAAAATAAACTAAAAGATATATAATAAACATACAGGAGAGAAAAAAATCTGCAACTACTTTATCTTTGGATCCTGAGTGATACATCGACATTTGATTCTTCTTTTCATTTCAGTCTTCTAGGAAAATAGAAAAGAATAGTATGCATGGTAATGTCAAAAATGTTGAGGGATTAGAATTTGGAAGAGGGAAGAAAAAATGTGTTTTTGATAAAAAGTAATAGTGCAGAATAACTGAAAAAGGGGTTGTTATCCCAAAAAAGTGGGATCAGGATTTGTGTTGGGCCTATTTGGGGGGAACATGGGAAGTGGAGAGTTTTTATTAATTTATTTTTTTATTCAAAGTATAATATGTATGTGCTTAGGAATAGTGGAAGAAGAAAAATTTGGGATATGCCAAGTAGGAAAGATAAATTTAATTTTTAATGAGAAATTAGAATGAGAGTTTTGGCGGGATGAGATTGAGTACTGCATTCCTATATATATATATACATATATATATAGTATAGATTTGTATTTATATTTATATTTGTATTTGCATATGTATATGTGGGTTTATTTTAGATTAATGTAAGAAGATAGGTATTAAGGTCTTTTTACATATGCATTTAACAAAAGTTAGTGGTGCATTTTCAAATGTTAGGTGGGTTCTCAACACGTGACCCAAACAAAAAGGAGTAAAGTGGAATTTGGCCTTCTTTCTTTATTTCTTTCTTCCTTTCTTTCCATTTTCCTTCTTTTTTCAATATGGTTATTGCTAAGTTCAACAGCTTGGAAGCCTGATAGGGTTACTATTAGTGAACTAAGGGAAGGGGAAGGACTAAATTGAGTTAGGATATTGTTGTAAAATATCACATGGACTTACTAAATTCAATTGAAGGCATTAGTCCATGATAGCGATGAATGGAGACACACAATTCGTGTAGTCGACCCTAAATGAATGGTACAAAAGGCTAGTTTGGTTTGGCAATTGGCGAGTTATTAACCTTCATATTAATGCTTCAACAACAGCCTGCGGTTTATTGCGATGGCCTACTCAAAAGAAATTGGATCTTGGGCTACAAACTCACATGTAGATTGGTAATGAAGTACCTTAAACAAGAAAATGATGGAAAATGAAATCGAGTAATTAAATTTATATTAAATGAAGGCTTACATGACTGTTTATGGACAAGTGTTTTTAAACACACGAATGCAACCTTTGGCAGACATGTTCCATTTTCAGTGGAAGATTGATAACTACCCTTCTTTCTTGATCATATGACTTTTCTTGCTTTCCAACATAGGGTCCATTTGTTCACATATCCTGCTAGGATGGGATGAACACAGGATCGTAAGTCTTACTGTGTTTCACTTAAACTAAGTGTTGGTATATGATATAATATTATTTGCTGACTTAGATGCTGTGCATCAATTATCAAGTCTAGTTTTGAGTTACAGCTTAGAAGTTCCAGGAAATCCTGCCCTGTTAGAACCACTAAACAGAAAGGAGGAGAAACGCTACCACTGGAACAAAGATGAACATATATGCTATAGTTATTGCTTCAAAATGTAGCATGACCCTCTCTATGCATAAAATAGTCATAGGTAGCTTGGATGTGTGGGCATTACGACGTAGATTAGGTTTTCATGACTTGCATGTGCAGTTCCTATTTGTGTGTGACAGATGTGCATTTTTTTTGAATTGCAGTCCTTGTTTGTTACCTAATTTTGTGTCATGCAGGTTCGAGTGTACGACCTTGCATCCATGTCATGTTCCTATGTACTGGCAGGTCATACTGACATTGTTCTATGCATTGATACCTGTGTATCAAGTTCGGGAAGAACGCTTATTGTTACTGGAAGCAAGGACAACAGTGTAAGTTTCTTTTCCTTCTTCTGCCCATTGGGTGGAGTTTTTCTTATTTCTGATTTTTGGGTTAGGGGTTGCTTCATAACCATTTCAGCAACGTGTTGATCGCTTGTGCTTAAGTACAATATTTGTATCGAGCTTGGCTTCTGACTAGGAGGCTTAAATCTTTTGTTCAGGGCATATCTACTCTCCCCTTTCTCTTGTTTTTTTTTTAATATTTTATTTTATTTTATGTGGAGTATTTTTCTAGTTCCATTTTTCTTCATAGGTTAGGTTATGGGAAGCTGAAAACACATGTTGCCTTGGAGTCACTGTAGGACATATGGGAGCTGTTGGAGCTGTTGCTTTCTCGAAGAAGCGGCGGGATTTCTTTGTTAGCGGCAGTAGGTGAGAGCTTACCTAAAGGTCCGCGATTTAATAGAGTACCCTTTACTGTACACACATGTTTTGGGTTTGTGTATATGACCATGTTGATTGTGATATGTCTCTTCGCACGCACAAAATTTTATTTATGGTTTTCAGAACCATTTCATCTATTGATGTTTAGCTGCTTATGCTTTTTAAATTGGATCTGTACTCCCTCGTGTGTTCCTCTGTTCAGTTGTGTGAACAATGCCATAACATGTTGCTGGGATTGGAGTATATTGTCCTTCCTTCTCTCTTCTGCTCTATGTTTGTAGAACATTAATTTTATCTGTGTGTTTTGTAATTCCTTTTATCCTCTTGTTTAGTGATCGTACGCTGAAGGTCTGGAGTTTGGATGGTCTGTCAGATGACTTGGAACAACCTACTAGTTTGAAAGCAAAAGCAGTTGTAGCAGCACATGATAAAGATATAAATTCTCTGGCAATTGCACCCAATGATAGCTTTGTTTGCAGTGGTTCCCAGGTTAGTGAATTACGAGGCACTACAGCATTGTAGTTATAATTTTGTTTTGTGATTTTATTATTGGATCATTTTCTTATTGAATAAAGAGTATGATAGACGAAGGATATAGGTTTCTTTAGGCCTCTTTCTCAATGTTGCTTCAATAATTTCCCTCTCTCTCTCTCTCTCTCAATGACCAGGATCGCACTGCTTGTGTATGGAGGCTTCCGAACCTAGTATTTGTGGTCACTTTAAGAGGTCACAAAAGAGGGATTTGGTCAGTAGAGTTTTCTCCAGTTGATCAATGTGTTATAACTGCTTCTGGAGATAAAACGATAAAGATATGGGCTATATCTGATGGTTCATGTTTAAAAACATTTGAAGGGCATACATCTAGTGTATTTAGAGCATCATTTCTCACTCGTGGGATGCAGTTTGTTTCATGTGGTAATGTGGCTTGCTATTATGTGATCTGGTTGTGGTATTGTTTTGATGTTTAATTTTGCCTTATCCAACATTCCCGGTCAAAATGACATTCATTTTTAGGTGCTGATGGTTTGGTGAAGCTTTGGACTGTTAAAACCAACGAATGTATTACCACTTATGATCAACATGAGGACAAGGTACATAAATAGCTTGTAATTTTATCAGTATAACTGTTACGAAGGTGTACTCTGGTTTTATTTCCTTCTTTAGGTCTTTGTATACCAAAATTCGAATTGGATGTTGAGATTTTCCAATCTTTGATCTGTATGTCATGTGTTTACTTCTGGTTAATGGAGAGAGTTAAATGAATTTGAAAGGATGCATAAACAGCATGGCTATTGCTAGCTTGTTTGCATTTCATTGTTTTGTTTAATTGCTGATTAATTGCATTGTGCTGCATGTTTGGATTATTGTATTTACTTCAGGTTATGCAGCTACCTTACCTGCACTTGAATGGGAATTAGAAACACAATTCACAGTGGTAGAGAAGTATAGCTTATCAAATAAATGAAAATAGTGATAAGGAAATATATAGAATTTGATAATGTTCCAGATTGGGAGTAGCAGATAAGGGAAGTTAAACAGGAAACCAATAACTTTTAAGGCACGACTAATTCCATGGGTGCCCAAAAATGTCTTTGCCAAGTCAGCATGCACATCTGCAACCCATGCCCTTTTAAATTGGATTATTAAGTTGTTTATTGAACATCTGTCTCCAACTTCTTTCCCAATCTTAATATTTTGACCTCGTACTTATTTCCCAGATAAATTTTTAATGTATGGCATTTTCTAATCAGCTCTCAAGACAAATTTATGCCATTCTTGTCATTGGGTTATTGAAAGCTTTCCATGTTAATGATTACTGGGATGGTTTCATTCCTTGTTTTGTGATGGCCTCGTCATGTTTTACTCACTGAAGTAGTCTGCAGGTTTGGGCTTTGGCTGTCGGGAAGAAGACAGAAATGCTTGCAACTGGCGGCAGTGATGCAGTTGTCAATTTGTGGCAAGACTCTACTGCTTCTGATAAAGAGGAAGCTTTTCTTAAAGAAGTGAGGCATCTCACTCGTTCTTTTAACATCTTATAAGGGCTTTCTAAAACGCCTAATGTACAAGGAGAATTTTGTGGGTTGCAGTGACTACCAACTTTAAATCATATTCTAAGACAAAAATTGTTAATATATTTAATTGCTTTCGGTTGTACAGGTTTCCCACGTATTTATGGTACTAACCTCTTGCTATGGTTGTCAATTTGCAAGTGCCTGCTGAAATTTTCTGTTGGGATTTTTTTCTGGGTGAAAATTTTGGGCCTCCCCATGGCTAGATAGGATTAATGCGTTATTTGATTGCGCATGTGTCTTCTTTTTAAGTATGCTTTAGTCGATTTTTTTTAGGTCATCTGCCTACTGCCGTAGATAACTACCTGATGTGGAGGGATCTCCGTCCATTTTAGCTGCAGCCTCGTGTTTATTAGTTTTACCTTCCACTGGTTTACATGCTGGGGACTTGGATTAGCTAATTTATACGAGTCCATTGCATTCTCAGTTTCATTTACCATTTTCTTTCTAGTCATTCAAAGTGTAAGATCAAGTTAATGTGGTGGTTATGCAGGGGGAAGGGGTTATAAGAGGTCAAGAACTAGAAAATGCCATATCAGATGCTGAGTACACTAAAGCAATCCGAATTGCCTTCGAGCTTCGCAGACCTCATAAACTTTTTGAGTTATTTGCTGAACTCTGCAGGTTAGCAATCATCTATTTGTTTATTCTAGTCTGTATGCCAGTATATTTACTTGATTTGAGTTCCTTGCAGGAAGAGACAGGCTGAAATTCACATAGATAGGGCACTTCACGACCTTGAGAATGAAGAATTTCATCTGCTTCTTGAATATGTTCGAGAATGGAATACAAAACCAAAGCTTTGTCATATAGCACAGTTTGTGCTTTTTCGAGTTTTCAACATTCTTCCACCAACGGAGATTCTTGAGGTGTTATTCTTTTCCTTTATTCTTGGTCTTGCTTCTAAAGGTTAAAAGCAACAAGCGGGCTAATATGATTGGGAAGGTGCGTGTGAATGGTTAAGAGGGTGTTGCTTAGTTTTATTATCATCTCTTTTAAGAGGAGGGAGGATGAAGTCTATGCCTTGATGGGCTTCAGTTTGATTCCATTGTTGCTGACGAGGCGGGGCTGTTGGAGCAGTCTTTCACTAAGAATGAGGTAGTCAGAGCATTGAGCGAGATGAGTGGAAATAAGGCTCCCAAGCCTGAAGGTTTCACTGTTTTGTTTTTTTTACAGCATTGTTAGGATGCAATCAAGATGGAGGTTATGGGTTTGTTTCTCTTTTCTTATTTTAGTCCCTAAGAAGGATGGAATATATGATACTAGAGATTTTAAACCCATTAGTTTGATACATTTGGCCTACAAGCTTTAGGCTAAGGTGTTGGCACCCAGGCTTGGTGGCTAACGAGTGTGTTGAATGATATTCTTGCTGTTATATGCATAGTTGTCAAAGCATGAATTGAAAATATTCAGCATAAACTATAAAGAATGTTAAACACATCTCGGCATAAGTTATAAAGATGATGTTAAACACTTGATGTGTAGGAATTAAAATAAATGAATTGATCTTGACATTATTATACAATAAGAAAATGCTTACTAAATTTAATTAGGAAGATATTTTACCTTTATCATAATAGGTTTTGGCTAAAATCCAATCAACCAAAAACATTCATTGAAAATTATAGCATATTTCTCTTTTGAAATTGATAAAATGGAACAGGAGAGCTCTGATAGAGTATAATAAGATAAAAGAGTGAGTGAAAACTTTTTAAATTAAAGATGCCAGCAAATAATTTATTGAAAGTGTTATTTTCATCTTTAACATGATTAAGGACAGAAGAGCTCCTCAGTACTTATTAAATCCTCTAATCACTAATGAGTAACAAATTATGTATGGTTATTTCTTATTTTGATAATAAATACACTAAGTTATGTTATAACACTTACAAAAAAGTGATAAATAAAGATTCAATTCACAAATCGATTCATTATGTAATATTCTATTATAAAATAGATTTACTCATAAATTCGTATTGATAAAATAGATTTACTCATAAATTCGTATTGATATATTCATGAGTCATGAATAGACTCATGAACTGAATCATGAATTTTATGATTCTGGTAACTATAGTTATATATAAGTTGAATTTTGAGAAAGTTTGCGATCATTTGAATTGGAATTTTTGTCATTATCTGTTGTGGAGGATTGGATTTGGAAATAGGTGGAGGTTGTGGACCAGGTTTGTATTTCTTCAATGTCTCTTTCTATTCGGGACACCGACTAGTTTCTTTTATACTTCGAGAGAGTTGAGACAGGGAGATTCACTCTCCCCGTTGTTATTTATTGTGGTGATGGAAGCGTTCATCCATTTGATATGAAGTGATGAGTAGATAGGGTTGCTACAGAGTTATCAAATCGGTTTGGTGAGCAGTGTCCTGATGTCCATTTCTCATTTTCTTTATGTTGATGGTGTTTTGATCTGTGTATGTGTTGAGCTTGCTCAGTTGGGGTATCTACGATGCATTCTCTTTTTGAAGTTGTGTCGAGTTTTAGGATGAACTTGGATAAGCCAAAGATTATCTTGGTTGGTGATGTTCCAGATGTAGAGCATTTGTTAGGTATTTTGGGTTGTAGTATTGGGGCCTTTCTTATCACTTATTCGGCCTACTGTTAGGGGCATCGTTAAAGGTGGTATCGGTGTGGGATGGGGTGCTTGCAAGATTTCAACATAGATAAGCTGCACAGAAATGTCGGAGATAGGTTTACTTTTCTTAGGAGTACTCTAGTTTTCTGACTTACTATGTGTTTATTTATACTAATTCCAGGTCGGTGGCAAGGAAGTTAGAGGAGTTGTTGATAGATTTTCTGTGGAGTTAGTATGGTGGATGGCTTCAAATACCACTTTTTGGAGTACGGTTTGTTCCCTTGTAAAAGATTAGGGTTCGACGTTAGGAGGCTGATTCCATTTAATAAAGTCCTTGTGGGAAAGTGGTTGTGGAAATTTGTTATTGAGAGGTATGGTTGATGGAGAAGGGTTATTCGGCCTAAGTATGAATTCTTGAGGGGCTATGAAGAATGGGTACTTCAAAAATATTGTCGTACACGTACCGGGTATGGTATGGCTTCGATACGGCAAAATACGTACTGGGTACGCATAAAGTATCAAGCACTTTTTTAATTGTTGGGTACGGCATCGGTATGTTTTGGGTACGGTGTTGGTAAACAAATTTAAGTATTAAAAGGCGTGATTTAAATTCTTTAATTTAATAATAATGCAGAGAAACTAAATAAATCTTCTGATACTTTCTCTTAAGTTAATAATAATGCTAAGAATCTAAATAAATCTTTTGATACTTTCTCTTAGGGTTTGCGATTACTAGAAACAACTTTAAACCAATAGGATTGTCATAGCAATCATCGTCCAACTCAATAAGTATTGTTATCTGATGTCCAAACTAGCAATCGTCAAAGACACAACATTGGGATGACAATGCTAATGTAATCTAACATTTATTCTTTTCTCTTATAATCTAAAAGTAATTTGGTATTTATGGGGTGTTTGGCAAAGTTATTGCTAATAATTTTTAGCTTGCTACTACTAATTTTAGTTATAAATTACAAGTTTTTTTAAATACCCACAACTTTTGCAACAACTTATAACTACATTTTCTTTTATTTTAACTACAAGTTGTAATTCTTACCAAGTACTCACAATTTTTACTGCAAGTTACAATCTATAAGTTATTAGTTTCAGTAATACCAAACACCACCTTAGTGTATATATATATATATATATACATTTATCGTTGTATCACAGCCCGTATCTGTACTCTATGTTTTTAGATTTCACCATAATAACATACCCCTACCGCATCGCACCTGTTCTTGCACCCGTGCTTCATAGTTGAGTGGTGATTGGGGTACCCCTCTTAGTATTTAGCTATTATGAAATTGTGCTTATGGAAGGGTATTAGTAAATTATGCCCAAAAAAAGACTTCGCCTAGGGTATTACTCTTGTCTGATGGAGAGGGATTGCATCCATTTTCTTCAGATACGCCACAAGTGCTAAGTGCATGCGAATTTGATGTATGCGTCGCCGACAAAGCTTCACAAGGCTAAGGAAGGGATGGTGGATCGAAGGAAGGGCTAGAAGAGCACCATCGCCTATGCTAAACCATGCGCCCTGTGAAGAATATGGCTGTGAGAGCCTTGAAAAGAAAGCCTCTATTTGGGCATGAACCCCTGTACATTGACTTCTCGCAGATCTTTGGTCTAGTGAAAGCTTTCTTTCAAAACCAAGTCGTAGTGACGAAAGTAATGCAGACGCACAGGTCAGATCAGCCTGCCGCTTATTTATCTTGTAGTTCCACTTTCAGATCGTGGTGCAACATTAAAAGGAGTGAGCTTTTAGGGCTAGGAAGCGAGAGGAAGAGTAAGGTCGCCCCTGTTAAGTTAAGTTCAAAGAATGGCTTGAGTGAAAGCTAGAGTGGCACAAGACAGATGGAAAGCAAAGGGAAGTTGGTTGGATGTTTGGTGCGGTAACGTTTTGGTACGATTTCAGATATTGTTGCCTTGGTTAGGGACATGAATGCTCTCGTTGAGAATTATGCTCAAAGGGGCTTTGATCTCTGCCAATGGAACATTGGGTTAAGTAGGGATGCACATCGTTGGTAGAGATGGAGAAGATGAGTTACATCTAGTTAAGTGGAGAGGGAATCGTAGTGGTAGGTTTACGGTTAAATATTTTTATGGGTGCTCAACGGGAGTCCAGGGAGTGCCTTTTCCTTGGACGAGTGTGTGGGAGGTGGGCGCTATTTCAAAGGTGTCTTTTTTTGGTTGGTCTATCGTGCATAGGAAGATCCTCGCTCTTGATAATCTTTTTCAGAAGGAGCACGTGTTGACTAATTAGTGTTATTTGTGTAAGGAGAGGAGTCCGTTGCACGTCTTATTCATTGTGACTTTTTGAGAAAACTATGGGGGTTTGTTTTGTTACTTTTTGAGATTGATTGAATGTTTTAGAAGGAGATGGTGTTTTGATGGGATGGAGGGGGGGTAGAGTATCGAGGAGTTAGGAAAGGGTTTGGTGGTTGGCACCCATGCTTTTAATGTGATTGATTTGGGTGGAACAAAACAAAAGATCATGATGTGGTTGAGTTCCCATTTTATAGATGGAATGGTTTTCTCAGTAATTTATAAAGTTAATTATTTGAAAGAGGAACACAATTATTATTATTATTATTATTATTTTTTTGTAGAGTAGATTTTGTTGAGCCACTTTTTTGGGGTTGAGTCATTTCTTTCCGTAGAGTATTCTTTATTGAACCTTCTTTTGTGTGTGCTCTTGTATACATGTGACATTCATTTAATGCCCCTTTTAATCTAATCTGTCTTACAAAATCAAAAAATGGTTTGCCAGATCTTTGGGAGTTGGATGCCTGTTGAGTGTTGTGTATCTCCTCCACCTGTTGTGATTTGGAGTTGATCATGATTGAATTGTTTCTCTTCCATGGATGTGGGGCTAGAATTTGCCAAAATCATGAAATTTTGTTATTGCATGTGTTCATGTTTTTAGTAATTAGATTATTGTTATGGATCTTTTTCTGTTTAAGCACATTATAGTTGTGTTTAAATTGCTTTACCCAAAGGTGATAGCACTGATTAAAAATGAAATCAGTTTTTAGTGCAGATTTCCTTGTTAGTCCCATTGCATGACAGATCTCTGTTACCTTCTACGTTTGGAACCCCATACCTCATCAGATAGCAGTTCTCTGCAACTCTTATGATTAAATTGTCCTATTCCTTTTGTCGGCATTTGTTTGTTTTTAAGACCTATGAGCTAAATTTGTACCTAAATGTTTGGTGAAAAAAGCTGAGCATTGGTGCGCTGGGTTCTTTTAGACTAAACAGAGTTGGTATTCCAAGTTGAAATACAGTACATTTTTCTGTCAGAGAGCAAAAGCTGTTTTTTTCCCATGTCTGCACATTTTTTTGCCAGTTGCTTTGGTTTTATTGGTTGTGGGATTAGTTCAACTTTTGGAAAATGTGCACGTTGGATTACCTGCTTTGAATGATTTTGATTCAGATAAGTGGCATTGGAGAACTCCTGGAAGGCCTTATTCCATATTGCCAGAGGCATTTCAGTAGGATAGACAGGCTGGAGCGAAGCACATTCCTGTTGGACTACACTCTTATGGGGATGTCGGTCATTGAACCAGAAATGGAGGGAAGAGAGAAGAAAGACGTGCATGCAATGCATGTGGACTCTATGCATGCAGATGAAGTGACATTGGCAGAAGAAGCAGGTGATGAAGAGCAAAAAAAGACTCCTGATGAGGTACTGAAAGAAAGGGCCACTTCAAAGAAGCGGAAATCAAAGAAATCTAGAGACTTTGCAAATAAGAAAGTGAAGGGGGCAGCTCAAGCAAAAGTTTCAGCCATTTCGTCCTTCGGATGATGTACTAAGCGTCTAAGTCGTGTATTTGTTTGCTCATTCATCAATTTTGTCTAATTTTTCCAACAGAAGTAAGGCTTCTTGGTTGATAGTTTTAGTGTTTGTGTAGAATATATATTATTGTTGATTGATGCCAGAGCTTTATAAGGAAGAAAAGTATGGCTGGTAAAGCCATCTGAGAATGATTTGCACTTTGGAAAGCATGAGTTGCTACAATTCACTTCTCTTCCATGGTAGAGGATTTTTGAAGACAATAATAATTTTATTCTTCAAAATTTGATAATTCTTATATTCAATTTGCAAAATGGGATTGCTTTATGACCAGAACTTTGCACATTTTGCCAGATACGTTTCTTTTTGACTGTCCGGATTTAAGTAAATATTATGAAAATTTGTTACATATTATTTAGTTGAGTTATTTTGCAAACTGCTCAAGTTCAGAATCATATTTCTCAATTGAATAATGTTATGATAATTATTTTTTGTCTTGTAAATTTTTATAAGGGCATTGATAACAAGTATGAGAAAAGGAATGAAATTTATTAAATTCACGCAATAGCAATAATAATAATAATAATAATAATAATAATAATAATAAATGGGAAATAATAATAAGACTTGAATAAATATTGTCATTGTAGTATTACTCCTCTCAATTATAAATTATTTATAGCTTGTGTATTAAATCCCAAATGTTTCACAAATCCCAACATGATATAAAATTTCAAAATACAACAATTTTAACCTAATCTATATATTTTGAAAGCAACACTACGAAAAAACATAAACTTAAAAAATAACAAGTAAAAAATGACCTGCATATTCTAAAGAAGTTTTCAAATCACTCTTACATGTTTGGGCTAGTCCCTTCTCCAGTCAGTCTCAGGGTCTTCCTGCAGAGGGGGAGGAGCGCAGCGAAGCAATGAGGAACCCCCTCCACCTCCACTTCCTCGAGCGCTTCATCCGCGGCTCTTTGAGTCGTCGATCGTACCCCATTTCTCCTGCTGCGGTTTCTGCAACCAACTCTTCCCTTCCTTTCGCTTTCTCTTCTCGACGCGTCAGTCTCTCTTTCCCTACGCAAATTCTTCTATTACTAGTTTCTTTGTTTCCTAATTTCAATCACTTCCCCTATTCCTATTCCTATTCCTATTCCTATTCTGTTCTTTTTAATCTTCTCAAATGCTTTAGAAATTGTTTCTTACTTGAATACTGTCTATTCACTTGGTTTATATAAACCAGTTTTCGTTTTCGATACACTAGGGTTTTCCCATTTGAGCTTTTATGTCTATTCGCCC
>JAOTRH010000001.1:11074355-11098686 GCA_034768845.1 Heliamphora exappendiculata
TAATTCACCGTTCTCCTGTGTTACTAGCAAAACTGTTAATATAAGTAATGCTAGTCGAGAAACACATTCTGTTTCATCAACCTTAGGGCTACCTCCATATCGAGCTGGGCTCGCAATCTGATCTCATAATGCAATAATGCTTTCTTGGGAAAATACGTCATTGGCATGTACTGGCTGAATCGTCTTCGTCCTGCGTTAAAACTAAATAATTGTACACACACATAGATGTTTATACACACACACACACATACTATATACGTCTTAGTATCCATCAGATTTGGTGACTCCTGATAAGTATTTTAATTTCATCGATTAGTAGTTGGAGTAGCAATATAAACTATTAATGAATAATGAAGTGCAGATTCACATGAGGTTGAGTTTGGAACTTTGGCCATATTATTCGAATGTATTCTGGAGAAATTAACATCTAACCCGTGACACTTCATTGTATTTGTGGGTATCTTCTCTGAGCCTTCAGTACAGCTTACTTGATTTGATGCTGTGTTGTAACGGTATTCTTTTATTGAGTTTTTGCAGAATGAAGCTTCAGCACCACTTTTCGAAGATGACGCTGAAAAAGCTGCCTTTTCTAGGTGATCCTTCTCATGATGACTGATGATCTATAGTAGGAAACTTTCTAGGTGATCCTTTGTGGTTTTTCTAATTTTCTTTGGCTCTTAAGATTCCATCATTCTGTTTTAAAGGAAGAAAAAAAAATTGTTTACTAAATATGGTTGTTGTAACGACTCAAGTGGACTACTGCCGCAATTATTTGAATAGAGAGTCTATTCTTAACAACGCGACCCAAAATGTTTAAGCCCAAGTTATTAGTAATAGCCTACAAATTTATTTGTACACTAAACTTAATTTTTATCTCCCACTTATGTCGGATAGGGTATCACAATATCTCCCACTCAAATACGCAACGTTCTTCTCGCGTTGTCTAAGTTCTTTATCTGGTTGGTATACGGATAGCAGCCTATTAGCAAACATAGAGCAGACTATTAATATGCACAAGGTATACAACCTCAAGACCTCTACCTCTCTCTGGAACCTCTATCCCTCTATCCACACGGCTACGAAGCCTTTGATGGGACCGGATTTGGTTTTGATACAATTTGTAACAATCCAATAACTTGAATAAATAATTTAATTACATGGCTTAAAATACTTAAACTAACTTATTAGTAGTAAGCCACAAGTTTCTTTATATGCCAGAATTAATTTATATTTCTCACCGATGGAGAATAGGTATCACAATATTCCTCATTTAAAGACGCAACGCCATCATTGCGTGATCCAGGTTCTTCTCCTAATTGGAATGTAGATATATGGACATGTTCATGTAGTCCATGGATGAAGTAGCAGGTTTCGTATGTTTTCTTGCAAAGTACTTTTTTATAATGTAACATGTTGCACTCATTTGAATCTTTGAACATGGAAGCGACATTTTAGAAGGTGAAGCACAAACGGGGCTCAACTACAGATGACGTGCATCACTAATTGTTAACTGCCTGATTCCCTTGCCGCTATTGCTGCTCCTTTTTTTGGGGGAGATTGTAATTATTATGAGTGTGGTCAACACTATTCAACCTTTATTTGATCATTTTATTCATGATTATGTACATGTGTAAATCTGAAGGTTGCTATATTAGTTTTATTTTGGAAGATGAAGCTGTGAAAAATTTATTACTATGAAGGCATTGAACTGATCCTTCCTCTGTAGTTGTGCTTCCAATGTTGAAAATCTTGTTTTCCCAATTTTTATGTGGCAAATTCATCTCCACAAACATTTCTCTCTACAAGGAACTAGGAAGTTGAAAGAAGGGATGACAAAAATCCGACGATCTGCTGAAGAATTGCTGCTGCGATTATTATGTTTAGGAATTTAGTTTGCTTGGAGAATGACGAATATTGTGACGTTGTTCACGAATCAACACTAAGTTGTAGTTTATGATTGTTTTCAATCTCTGTTTCAGCCTCACATGTTGGAATGAATAATTCCGAAAGTATTTTTACAGTATCCACTTCTGGTGAGATCACTGAATTTATTTGAGATTTAACTACTAAGGAGTGAATCATTCTCAAGTTTTATCACTTCGAAAGGGAAAATGTTGAGATAAGAGTAATAGAAAGAACTTGTGATTGATTTATTTAAGAATTTGTCCATCTTAAAGTTTGATCAGTTACCCAAGTTAACTCTATTGATTTAGTTTTAAATGGTGTCCTGAAAATGTAGGTGAAGCCAGAAAACAAAATGTTTAAATTGTGAAATGAATATACTTTGGATTTCTCATTCTCACTTTGCAATATAGGAGTGTCATTCCTTGACATTTTAGATGCTACTATCTGTTTTGAGGTGTTGAACCCAGGAAGGACATATTTTGCAAGATGGACTCATGCTTTTAGTCAATTCTCAAGAGGGATGCAAAACTTGCTCAACTTGATTATGTGTTTTCTTTCAAGTGGAAACTACATAAGTTATAGGTTTATGCAAGAGGATTTTCATTGATTCACTTTAAACTCTGCTCAATTGTCTTTTCACTCTAATGGAATATTATAATACTTCATGTGACGCGCCGAATCTCGGGAGCATCTAGAGCGATAATTAACTAATAGGGCTGCGAAAATTAAATACTGATAATATCCATACACATCAAAAAGAAAAATACGTAGAGTTATATAGTACGAACCCAAATAAATTTTTTTCGAAATACATCGAACAATACAAGAAATAGGTGAATAATCACAAAATAGGTACTACATGGCCGAGGAAGGCTGGGATGCAAGCGTGAAACTTTTAATCAATGCTCTATGTCCGCATCAATGTACTCGTCAATAAACTCTTCTAGCTCTTCGGAACCTGGCATGGAATGCCAGAGAAACTCACACCAACATACAAATATTTATCATGTAACAGGTCAAAGCATAACAGATAAAATAGCAGGTTAATCATGATAGTGATTATGATGAGAAATGATGCAACCAATTAAATTTTCTAATTCAATTTAAACTTAAGTTATTGTAGGTTCTCCCGCCTTGGGAAAAACATCCTAAAACCCCATGATCCAAATCACGCTGACCAAGTCTACTGACCGACGGAGAACGTTTTTTCAGCCGTGGGATGACTATGTAGTGGACTAAGTGTCCAGTCGACTCATCACTGACGGCAAGGTGTCAGCGACTGTCTGTCCCTCGGATCTCAGGTCAAGGTCTAGCGCGGGATCGCAAAATCTAACTCCGATTATTACGCCACCCGAACCGCCTTCATAAAAAATATATCATAAACAATATGGTGCATTTAGCACTTGGGGCAAAACTATCCCAAAACAAATCAGGGCATATAGTCAATATCACAATATTTTCAAGTATCCAAATTTTCAAGAATTCCAGTTCCATCAATCACAGTACTAATCCTAAGGTTCAATTTTCGTTCTTTTCTTAAAATAAAATGGTAAACCCCGTGAAATCCATCCTAATGATGATGCGGCATAATATGCATAAAGTTATGATTTCTCAAATTACATGGAAATTCATGCATGGATAAAATTAAATAGCATGTAAGACAAAAGTACACAAATTAAGCTAAAATCACCTCAAAATACTTAGGCTACAACATAGTGTGCATGGATCAATGATTTAACCAAATTACATGTAAGTAATTTAACCACGAAAATCATGTAAGTATATTGAGACAATATTACACATTCTAATTATTTAACCATGCATAACACAATATAGAAAAACCCCAAACAATAGCATTAAAGCAAAATCATCTTTAATCATATTCAGGATTTTCAGGTTTTAGCTACTGATTTTAGGATTTTTAAAATACTTAGACTCGGAATTAAAACCTGAGATTTTGTAGGCAACCTATTTGGGATGTTATGAACACTTTTTACGTTTTACACTTTTTAAAATTTTGCCTCTAAGGTCTCGGTTTCAACCAAACAAGTTTCTGTGACAGTGCAGAGAAAAATTTTCAGAACAATGGCGTGAATACTCAGTGACTTAAAAAATAGAATTGAGAACTTAGACTTAAAATTTCATTTTTAAATTTTTTACAAAATTAGATCTATGAGTTTAGAAGCTCTGGAACTTGCCCTTGTATTTTTTTCATTTTTCTTGAATTTATTATGAATATCCCTACCAAACAGTATCCAGATTCGACACATTTTGGGAGAATTGTTGCAATTTTCTCTACACATATGCAAACGGATTGATTCCAGTGGGATTAGAAAGATAAGATGTTTATCTATCCAACCACATAAAAATCACACCGAAAGCTTGTTTCTACTGTAAATGGCATGGATTCAAAGTGGTTTGTCCAGACAGCCATTTTAACCAGATTTATTTATCTATTTTTAGAAAAATAAAATAAACGATTTGGACCTCAAGAAAATTCGTGCATGCAAATAATATGTACAGGAAACTACAGTAAAAATTTCAAAAACTTTTGATGAGTCTAGATCACTCAAAAAAATGACAAAAATCGAATTTTTTACAAAAATATTTTCTGGACAGATTTGAAAAGTAAAAAGACATGAGTTTGAGTATGGATCTTGGGTTTTGGTGAGATTAGGATATGAGAGAAGACTTGTAAATGAAAAATAAGTGTATAAAGATGTTGTTTCTACCTTGGATGTGTTTGGTGGATGATGGATGCATGAGCCTCTTGAAGAAGAATTCAAAAACTTTGAAGAACACCAATTTTATCTCACTTTCTCTCTCTAAAACTCACTTTGAATACAAAAAAATAAAAATAAAAACACAGAGGGAGAGAGAGAGAGATGGACGAAAAGGGGGGGAAGATGTCTATTTTTGTACAAAATTTTGTTTGTAAAGGAGGCTAATGATGTGTATATAAGGCTAGTCATCCATAGGAAGGGCTATAACCACACAAACTCCATACATGTCTTACACAAGGAATAAAAAAATGAACTTGAGTGTAACACACTCAACTTGGCTCCCAAATTTAAATTTTGTTTATATAATATTGATATATTGTATATTTAATGGTATATATGCATTACATTGTTAAAAAATTGTATTCAAAAATTAACTTAATGTATATTTTTAAGTATGATAATTATAGTTTTGAATTAAAATAATGATTTTAAGTGTTATACTAAATTTTTATATTGTAGTTTAATTATAGCATTATTTTGTTGAGGTAATTGGGCCAAATTTTAATTTTTGTGTAATTTTGTAACTTGGTGTACATTTTTAACTACTTTTATATTAGTTTAAATTTAATTTGATAAATTTAAGTTCTTAAAACTCTTTCATATTCTTGAATTATTTTTATCACTATTTAATTTATTATGTTTTGTATTAAGTCTCTTTTTAAATTAACATACAAGTTGGTATTAAATTATACTATTTTATTGGGTTGTATACTTTTGATTAAAATATTAATGTTGTTGTAGAGATTTGTATGTTTGTATATGTGTATAATAAAGTTACTTTTGAGTTTTACTTATTTTACACTCTAGGATTTGTTTATTAGTATTATTATATAAATTTATATTTTATTTATTTAATTTTTTTTTGTTGTAGAGATTCCTTTTGAGATATACATATATATGTACCAATACTCATGTATATATTAAATTATTTTTGTCTTTTCATTATTATTATATGCATAAAGTAACTTTTACTTTTTACTTTTGAATTATTTTATTAGGTTGTAGAGAATAGTGTAATTGTATATACATATCCTTCTATATATATATATACCTACACATTTATAATGTTACTTTTGATTATTTTAATAGGGATTGAGTGTTGTAGGGAATTAAGATTTATTGATTATTTTAGTGTGTTTGTTGTAGAAATTTTTGTAAGTATGTATGCATACTTGTGTATACAAAGTTTGTATTAGAGTTTGTGTGAGTTTGAGTTCTAGTCATATAATTAATAAAAAGAAAAATATTACTATTATTATTATTTTTATTTATTTATTACATTTATTTAAATTTTATTTATTTTTTTTTCCAGTGTTGAGTGATTGTGATGATATAGACGATTACACTACAGATATACTACCGTTGCTATTATTATACCTAAAAAGTGGGTTCTCAAAATTATATTGGATTATTAGTTTTGATTATAATATTGGATTGTAGAGACTTATAAATACACCTATACATACATATAATAAGTTATATTTGTCTTTTTGATTATTATACACATTAAAGTGACTTTTACTTTTAATTATCTTATTTGATTGTAGAGATTCTATTTGGTATATATATATATATATATATATATATATGCTTATGTAAGTAATGCTTGCGTTGAAGATTGTGATTGTGTATTTGTTAAGCATTATTATTATTATTTATTTTGATTGTAGAGACATATATACTTATATACACACGCATATAGATATATACATATAATAAGGTTATTTTTTGCTTCTTGATTATTATATTTAGAGCTTTGTAGAGATTTGATTTTTTTTTTGATTATTTTAATTGAGATTATGGGTTGTAAAGATTTGACATTTTGTTGATTATTATATTGTATTGTAGAGATTCTCTTACATACTCATACCTATATATACATAAAAGGCTTGGTTGGAGAATGCGAGTGTGAGTGAATTTATTATTTTGTATATGATTTTGTAATTTATTACTTTATATTATTATTATTATTATTTTAAACATTATGATTGCTATTATTATTATCATTATTATTTTCTTCTCTTTTTTTTCACATTTTTTTAATATTATTTGGCTATTTGTTTATCTTCTATTATTCTTATTATTTGGTACTATTTTATTATTTATTTATTTATTAAATCTTGAAAATATAATTATCTTTTCTTGAAAGTTGAAATTTGATTTGATTTGAGATATTGTATTTTATCTTATTGGAATAAAGTTGGCACATACTCTAGGTGGTCTCACACATGACATATATGTATTTAGCACACACATATATATATATATATATACATATATTATTTAATGTTAGTTATAGTGAATTATGAGTGAGAAATATCTCAGAAGCTTATGTAAAATTTTAAAGGCGTAAAGGACCAGTGTGTAATTATTAATACTAAGAGTCTTAGGAACTCTTGGGTGTAATTTGGATGAGGATTTAAGTGTCTTCATATGGCGTTGATAACTTGCTATGAACTTTGGTGTCTTAGGGTGAAAATATAGTTATCTTAAAGACTTGGGGTCGAAGTGTGATTATTAGAAGTTACGATATTTAGGTATTTGAGTATAATTTTCTTTTCACATTGAGGCTTGGGTTGGATTTTTCTTATTCTTTGGATTTGGGAGTCGGGTTTTGCTGTAATAGGACAACACATATTGATTGTTGGGCTTGAAAAGTTACGAGGCCAGGTCAGCATTTCTTAAGAAGGATTTGGGGCTCAAAGTTTTCATTTCTAAGTTTAGCTCTTTAGGGTTTTGAGTGAGTGTTTTTAGGGTAACTTAATGATCTTCGAGATTAGAGGGCTTCCTTTCTATTTTAGGGTTTTTTTGATTCTCGGGGTCTGATTCTTAGGTTTTGATCGAGTTATGATTTTAATCTTATTATGACTTAAGATCCTATCGGTTTACCGTCACTAATCCTATGGTTTAGAACCGGGTCCTTACACTTCAAGTGCACATTGTCAGCTTGGAATATATAATTGGACGCATTTGTCTACGGTTTTAGACTTTTGGCAAAATTTGCGATCTAGCATGGTATCAAAAGCTTTAGTTACCTATGTTATTTCTGCTGTTGTCCATATTGGGCTACCTATGTTCTCTCATCTTGTTCAAGTCGGTTTGTTTGCCTTTGTTCGTGCGACATGGGATGTGGGAGAAGGAAATTTACCTTGATATATATTGGTGGGCGCATTTCCTAACACGTGGGGACAATTCGTGATCTACAATACACAACAATGCATATTTATTTATTTTTTGATAAGTGAACAACTTATGTTTTATTCCTCATACCTTACGTTATGAAGGGAGGGCCCTGGAATTTCTTATGGCCTTAATTGGGCTCTGGCTGGAAAAGGTGTAATTGTGAAGGATAAAGCTTTTCGAAACTTGAAGCCTTCTGAGCTACAACAGAAAGGAGCAACTGTTGCAGGTAGTTGCTTTGTGAAATTTATTTCTGACTTTATTTCTTTCACTTGTTGTGTTACCCTGATTTCACGTATTAATTTTTGTAATTGTGTAGAGTCAATATCTGGACTTCCAGTTCATGTTAGAGGAAATGTTTGTGGTGGGTCTTCAGAAATTTCCAAGGCACAGTTTAGTAAACTTTTAAAGCAGGCATGTTTCGACTTGTGAGTTTAATATGTTTCTCTTTCTCTCTCTTCTTTTGGCCTCTTTCCTCTTCTTTTCTTGCCCTATCCAACATGAAGACGGACATAAGGTTTGACAGCTTTATTTGCCATGGTTAATCCATGAAACCGGTTTTAATTAAATAATCTGGACATGCATCTGATGTTTCCTGTAGAGCTGACAGTGGTTTTACCATGAAGTTCCTTCAGGGTACATTTCTGCTTTCAAGACATGAATTGAAGTTTCAACTACTATTGAAGTTCATTGCCATCTTTTATGTACTTGCTGTTTTGTCTACTCTCCAGAAAAATATTGGTCATATATTCTTTTCTTCTGTTTTTTCCTTTTAACTCTTATGAAGATATGTTGGGAAAGTTTGTGTTTTTTTGTGAAGCTTTATGGTACTATTTTCCAAATATCTCCTAAGGGCTTGTTTGCTTTAGATATCATTTATCCAATTCTATCGTCCTTCTATTGGTTAACTATATTAATCATTAAACGTGCTTTGTATGTTGCCTCCATTTACATGGATCTCTTGGAAAATATTCTGGTAGGTCCAAACTTACCATGTTTTGATGCATGCATTTTGTTCCCAGGTTACAACTCACATATCCTCTATCGCCAAAATTTTTGTTCACGATGGTGCTATTGGTTCATCCGCAAAATGTGATGCCAAAGTTCGTATAATAAGTGATAATCCTTCTGCTGTGTTGACACTTTCCAGTATTCTTTGGAGAACCCCTACTCGTGCAATTTCCCATGATTCCTGTCCTCTGACAATTTATGTTGCTACATCTATAAGGTATTGTCAATATTTAAGATGACATATAATTTTAGCACCTTCAGTTATTTTTAAGAACCTAGAAATAGCAAGCTTTTCTCATGATTCCTTCGTACGGCTTCAAATGAACCAAGCTGATCACAATAGCTTTGCTTGATTTGGTTATGGTTTCCTTCAAGCTTGCTAGTTTGTTAAATGGTCCAAGCTTGAGCCTTCAATGGTATATTTCCTTAATAAGACAAGTCTCCTGGGTACATGAGCATAGATGTTTAAGAGAGATGCCATTATATCTAGCTGATAAAAAAGGTCATTATGTCTAGCTGATAAAAAAGGCATTATATCTAATAAAGACAGAAGGTATTTTCATAGAGGTGGGATGGAGATTCTCTTAGTTTGCCTTGGATATATATTTATATATAATTCTGAAGTGGGTTTTTTGAAGCAAAATGAAGACCTTTATGTAGAAGACTAAAATGTATCGTTACCAGTGGTGTTTTTAGTGTTGACTGGCCTCTCTTTCTCATAGGTTCTCTATTTTGATTTTGGTTGTGTTTAGAGATCGACAACTTTGTACATCTCTTTTAATTGGAGAGCTAAGAATGTTGAAATCAATGTTGACTATAATCCCTAGCCTTCCAACTGAGAGATGCGGGTTCAACTGCCACTACCCTCTTGGGAATCCTGCAAGTATTGTATATGTTAATTTAATAATTTATATATTCATTCTTTCTATTTATTTATATTAATTCTTAGCTAATATAAAGAATTAGTATGTTAATTCTTATAGTTGTTATGTTATGCATCCTTTACGAGGAATGTCGGGACATTTCTTGTTGATTAATGATGTGAAAAATAGTCTAATCAAGTGTTCTCTTATCCCAGAGTATCAGTAAATGCACGACTTCTGATACTCTGCTCACGACAGATATGATTGATAAATTATTAAAATGCCCTGAATATATATTTTTTCTTCTTCTAGTCTTCAGTGGGATTTATTGATGGTGGAACCTGCTGCTTCGTTTGGGAAATCCCTTTATGTTTTAGCTCTTTGTTATATTACATCTGCTGGATTGTTGTTCCTTATTTACGATGCAGTCCAAGTACTGGGGATATTCTTGGTCTTGGTGCTCAAGGAAATAATGGTTTTATTGCTGCTGATGTTGAGCGTTCATCACTCATTTTATGTGGAAAAGCATTCACTGATTTAAAGGGAACCAAAGAAGCATTGGCCGCCTTGTCTGGACCTATCATATCTTCGCGGGGAGGTCTTCCTTTTTCTGCTTGGTAATACCATCTTCTGTTCTATTTCTGTACAACCATCAAAAGTATGTTGCTTAAATTAGATGTTTGTTAATTTCAGGCTTCTTGTTGCTGGGGATTATGTGATCCTTTTATTCACTACAGAGGATACCATTCAAAGCTGCTCAGATTTGTTGGTTTCAAGGCATATTGGTATTATTCTTTCTTCAGAAGGTGTTTCACCTTTATTCCAAAGTGGAGACTCTGGAGGATCATATCCATCAAAATTGCCAGTTGCTGTTATATTTGTATCTTCTGATAGGTAAGAAGACTAGTCCCTTTTTGGACAATGAAATGCATTTACTTTCGTAAATTTGTATGGTCAGGTTGTTGCTTGCACCATGCTTTTGCTGCCAACTAATCTTTAATCTCTGTATTTATGAATGGGCATCATCCTAAGCATTAGGATTGATATGCGAGACAAGTGCTATATGACCTGAGAAACTGATGGCTCAACTCAAACCAGTCATTGTCATGATATCATACATTCAACTAAACATAGTTTAACTCATATTGGAATGACCCTGAAGTTATTCGATGGCAAAGGAAGTAAAGATAATGATCAAATAGGCATTAATACGTGTTATTACTACTTGGTGATTATTTTTCTTCCTTTTACTTTCTCTGTGATGTGTGAGGGGACAAATCTTAAAATACCTATGTTTAGAAATGTGAGAGGAATAGAAGCTGTATGGACCTCTTATAGCTCTTATTTTGAAGTTGTTTTCTGGCAATTGAAGATTGGTTGCCTTAACTTACTTTCGACTTTGTCTTGCCATCTAACAGCACTTGTTTCGGGCAGTTGGGCTGAAGGAGAAACTCCATCAAATAAAATTAGAATGCCAACAGCTAAGGGGGCAGCATAATATGTCAGACTTTCTATGTTAGTATTTTTGTGGAAAAACAAATCTGAGATTTTTTCCGAAACAGGTTTTGGAAAAATTTTGAGCTTTTGTCCAAATCAATAGGGATTGACTACATGAATCTTTTTACGTCACTTTGTTCTGTCAAGGGCCATATTTTCAGGATTAGTTTAATAGGTTCATATATTTTTTTAATATGGCATCCCATATCAATTTAGGTTTATCCCCCCTAGTGTTTTCATTACTCTCGATCTTGTTGCTTTTTCTTACTACTGCACCAATTGATTAACGTTGTATGTGTTCAAACCATCTTAATTTATTTTCTTTCAACTCTAATTTTATCTTTTTTCGTCTTACTGTATATTTATTTTAATATTCTCATTTTCGCAACACCCATCTTACTTATGTGAACTTTCTTAGCAGTGCAACATTTTGTCTCATATAAAATCGATAATCTAATAGGTGTCTTATAAAATTTTCTTTTAATCTTCTAGGTATTTTTCGATCACATAAATAAAACTCCGAAAGCATTCATGTACTTGAGCTAACCAATTTTAATTCTATGGGTTATACTATTGCAACTTGTCCATCTTTGTTAGTAATCGAATCTAGATAACGAAAATATTCACTCTTAGGTATCTCTTAATTTTGAAATTTCACTTTTTCATCATTAGTACTCCTATTATTGCTAATATTATGTTCTATATATTCAGTTTTATATCTACTTATTCGAAATCCTTTTGACTCCAAAACTATCCTCCACATTTCTAACTTAGTGTCAATTCCACTTCTAGTCTCATCCACAAAGACAATATTATTAACAAACAATATACACCGTGGAACATCATCCTGGATATTTCTAGTCAATCCATTCATAATTAAGGCAATGAGATAAGGATTCAAAGCCAATTCTTGGTTTAATTTTACTATAATCGAAAATTCACTTGTTTTTCCTGCAAATTGTTGTGGAGCCTCTGTCATACATGTCTCTTATCATATCAATGTATCTCTTTGTCACTCTATTTCTCTCATATACACACCATATGATATCTCTAGGCACTATATCATAGGCCCTTAATAAATCTATAAAAATCATATGAAGAATTCTCTTATTTTATCTATACTTCTTTATTAATCTCCTTAGTAAGTGGATTGTTTCTACAGTTGATCTACCAGGTATAAAGCCAAACTGATTCTGTAACATTGTTGTTGTTAGCCTTAGATGATGTTTAATCTCTCTTTCCCATAGCTTCATCGTACGACTCATCAACTAATACCTCTATAGTTGTTACAATTTTGAATATCTCCTTAATTTTTATATATAGATATTAGAATACTCTTTCTTTACTCTTTAGGCATTTTCTTAGTCATTATGATTTTATTAAATACCTTTATTAATCAAAACACTCCTACTTTGCGTAAGCATTTCCACACATTTATAGGGATACTATCTGGTCCTGAAGTCTTATTTGATTTCATTTTCTTCATTGCAGTTTCAACTTTAAACTTTTTTATTCTGCGATAGAATTTTTGTTCTCCAGTTTTATCTGAGTTATTAGATTTCTCTCTTTCAAATCTTTCTACGTGTTTTTTGTTTAATAATTTCTCAAAATAAGCTTTATATCTTTTCTTAATCTCCCATACTTTACTAACACCCTTGAATCCTCACTTTTTATGCATTTAGCTTGAATAAGATGTCTTTTTTTTTATTTTCCTCCACTTAACGAGTTTATACATGTTCTTTTTTTCTCCTTTATTATCGAATTTAGTATAAAAATCATTATAAACCTTCAATTTAGCATCTCTAACAGTTCTCTTAACGGCCTTACAAGCTTATTATCACTCCTAAAATTATCCTCATTTCTATTCTTTTGCCATCTTTTAAAATATTACTCATTTACTTTGACTATGGCTTGCTCGTCATTCCACTACCAAGTTTTCTTACTTATAGGACATTTCCCTTTTGACTCTACAAGAACTTCTTTTGACATCTTTTTAATATATTATGTAATTGTACTCCACATAATATTAGCATCTTCTTCAAAATTCCACATTACTTCCTTTCACATTTTGTTCTTAAAAATATCTAATTTCTCACCTTTGAGATTCCACCATTTAGTTCGTGGGATTCTAATATATCTTCTCACTTTATGTTGCCCCTTAATGTGATTATCTAATATCATAAATCTATATTGCGATATTAAACTCTCTCCAGAAATGACCTTGTAATCTTTACATATTAAACGGTCTGTATTCCTAGTAAGGAAATCATTTATTTAACTTTTATAAGACCTACTCTTAAAGGTTATTAAGTGTTCTTTTCTCCTTTTAAAGAAAGTGTTGGTTAATATAAGATCAAATATTACTGCAAAATCTAGAATCCTCTCTCTAGTCTCATCTCGATCACCGAAACCCAATCTCCCATGAATCTTATTATATCATTGTCTCTTGTTTTTTACGTGTCCATTGAAATTTTAAATATGTTGGATTTTTGTCTTTTGGAAATTTTGATGTTATTTTTTTAAGTATTCAATGAAATTATATATATTTTTAATCTAACATACTTAATTGGCCAAAGTTCCATCATTTGTTCTAGAGATTTGTTAGTTGGAGAATTAAAACAAACAATAATTTAAAACAAATTCACTTAAAGAACTTGCTCTAAAAGTGAACTGAACATTTTGTTTAAACTGTGTGGTTTGCCCATCCCACTGCCATAATACATTGGGAGTCTTGGCAATGTTATTGTTAGTCTTTTCCTTAAAAGGATGTTTGTATTTACCTTATGCTGAGGTTTTGTTGCAGCATTCTTTCTGTACTTAGTTGCTTTATATCACTTTTTCTTTCATGTTACAAAGTTTGCCATTGTGTTAAAACAAATATCATTTCTTTTTGTTGAAGCAGTTCTGGAACCTTTCCTTCTGCATCAAATCTCTCTCCTGGTCAAGCAGCTTATCACTTCCTGGCAGGCTACCAGAGTGGGAAATTTCTGCCTGCATACAGCAAGGGTCCTTCTGCCATTGACCCATTGGAACTTGCTAAGGCTTTTCTGTCCAAGGTAAATAAGAAAACCTGAATGTCTAGTTGCCTATGCCCAGTACATTTTTTCTAAGTTATATCAATTATCGGCCACTTCTTTTCTTAAAAATATCTTGGTGAGATTTACTTTATGTTTGCAGATAAAGGAAAACCAGCTTTCATCCTTTCTAATTAATATCAGCAAAGGAGAAAAACAGATAACTGGTAAGGGGAAAATGCAATAGGTATTATAGTTGGTACTAATTAATACTCTCGCTGATAGCAGTTGATCTCCGTTGAGATATGCCTATTGGTACTAGTGACGATCTTACTAGCAAAGAAAATTGGTTTGTACGCCATACACCCTGATGTCAAATAATACCTTGTTGAGTGCTGAAGATAGGTGGCATTGCCTCTGTTTTTGTCTGCGCTACGAGGATTGTTCCTATTGGCTTGAGCTTCTTTCTTTCTTTCTTCCTTTTTTGTCTGCACTACAAGGGTTGTCCCTAATGGCTTGAGCTTCTTTCTTTCTTTCTTTTTGTGATCCATCTCTTGGGGGCTTTGTTATAGTCAATTGGCCAGGATTTATTTTTAAGGAAACAATTTCACTAAAAAGCAAAAAGATGGAGGAATTTTGGGATGTACTCAGTTTTCTGCATTGTTGTCTCTACAATACTAGTAGTAGTAATTGGGAGACTTAAAGTTTGCTGATTAACCTTGCATAGTGCTTTAGAAAATCCATAAAATCTTATATTTCAGTTGCAGAAGTAAGAATCCTTTCTTATGGTTTGGATTGATCAAATTTTGGATGAAAAATTCGAAACAGATTGATAGAGATCACGGAGAGGAGCTAGGGACAGTTTTTTGATAGGATAAACTTGGCTGTCCATCTCTCTTTCTCTCCCCTCTCTCTTCCGTTGCTTTGTTCCTCTCTGCACTCTCTCTTGCACTTCTTTCGTTCTTTACTTATTTGCTGTTACTTAGATCAGGCACTGCACCTCACAATTGTATGCACAACATACAGATGCAAACACGCACAAAATAACATTTCAAAGCTTCACCACTTCTCCTTCATTGTCACCAATACTGAATTAAGTAGTACTGTGTTGTAATGGAAGCTGAAGCCTAGTTGTATTTTGCTATATCAGAAGTTAACAAATTCTTCTGAATTGTCCTTCGTCCTGATTTTCTAGGTGAAGATCTCATTAAGCTGGTACATGCAACATTGTCGAAGAATATTCCACCCTTTGAACCCAAAGGTTGGTTTCATCAAACACTTGAAACCCCTTCTCCCCTTGTGGCAGAGGCTATTAAGATGGCAGAGGCTATTAAGATGACTTGCCTACTTTCCGAACTTTGCAGGTGGAGTTCTCCAAGGGAAGTATAAGATTTTCTTATCCAACAAATTTCGAGAACTACCTGAGGAATTCACATTCTAAGAAGTCCATGTCAACACCATCCTTGTTTTATGTTGTGGAGGTAGAAATGAAAGTGTCTAGACTGCTATATATAATATCTGTGTCTTTGTGTGTGTAGAGAATACTTGAAACAAGAAAAAGATTATAATAATAATGTAAAAAAAAAAAACCCTAAAAACAAAGGAGAAAAATGTTTACAAAATAATAATAATACATTCAAGTGGCTTTTTCATTAAGTAAAGACAATGATGAGCTTAAGATGTAAAATAGTTCAATTTTTTAGGAATTGTTATATATTTAGTTGATCTTTAGGATGATGTTGATTTTTCCCTGCAAACTTGTCTGTTCTTCTTACAAAATGTGCATGTGACTATATGTAGTACATTTGCATTTTTAGGCAAAGCAAAAAGGGGCCATGTAATGTTTTTACTGTTCCACCATTCTAGATGTACCCTATGTATGTACATAATGTCTACACATAGGCTATTGAATTTTCCTTAGAAGAAAAGAAAAACAATATTTGGTACCTTCCAGGGATAGCAAAACTGACCAGCAGCATGGGGGCTGGTGGTTGGTCGCATTGGCAGTAATGAATGGGGCAATAATAACCAAGTTGTATTTTGTGGTTGATGGATTGAGGGCATGGTGTTGTGCATTGATGCATTGTTATTTTTAATGGCCTACTAATAAGTAGTACGGTACGAGTTCCTTTTACAGTCCCACTGGATTTTCAGCCAATCAAGTTGTAAAAGAAAGAATCATAGTTTGTTGATCTCTCTCTCTCTCTCTCTCTCTCTCTCTGTGCCTGTCATGTGTGGCGATGGTACACATGAAATTGAGCCTACGTATTCTATCACTTTAGATATGGAATTGCACCAATGCATGATTGAGATCCGTGAGTGGCAATAGCGGCCAAAAAGTCTACTAAAAAAGTTAGACCAAACACAAAAAAGTCCAAAAGCCATTCTTAGCTCACCAAACCTTTCTGCTAGATTTATGCACCTTATTGTTTAGTCATAGTTAAGAATATTGTATCGTATTCACTGGTACTGGTACAAAGCAAAGCAGTACGAATTGTTTTAGAGAAGAATTAGTACGTTAATTACTGTTTAAAAATTCAGTTTGTAGCGGTCGTAACAAATAATATTGGGTATGTATTGATCTATAATTACTTTTATATGTAAAGTTAGTTTTACTTATTTTATTGTTTCTCCTTTTGTTATAATTTTTATATTATAATTCAAGCTTTTAAGTATAAGCATAAAAAGAGTTTTAAAACTTGTCAACGGTAATTTATTAAAAAATATTTATGTTAAACATTTAAATATGTTAAACTATTTATCATAAAATAATATTTTAAAACTTAATATTTATAAAATCTTGTAATAATAAATATAAGATGGTACTAAATATCTTGTCGATACTAGTATGTATCCTACTACTAAAAAAAATTCGGGCCATTACTGTTCTCGGCAGATTCGATGCAGACGTCTATTATTGCTTGTTTGTTCGCTGCGAACTCGACCGTCTTTTATCAGATTCTTTGTTGGGCTTCTAATTTGGGGTCTAAGGTATAGGTATTCCACTATTGCTCGTGTATGATTAGATAGATGGGCTGGGTCCACCTTACTGGGGGTGGGGCGCCAGGCCACCTCATCTATCCATAAATGTCATATATGATTGATAATAGTACGTAATTCTGAAAGTTATATATATTTATTTATTTATTGTGAATCAGCTTGTTTAATGGATTGAATTGGTCTTTTTGTTTCTGGAATTGGTTTATTTTTATGAGTTTGAATGGTTTATTTTATTGTTCATAGTGTGTAAAATATGTATGTAAAAATCAAGTTGAATGGTTGTCGTTAAATACATATAAAAAAAAATGTTTTTGGGATAAAAGAAATTAAACGGAAAGTTGAGACGGTTTATGTTTTTAAATATAAAAATATAATTTATTTAAATATTTAACTGATTTGATTTTTTTAATAGATGATATACACGGTAAGAATAATAAAATAAATAAAATTAATTATTAAAATAGGCCCATTTTGAGTCTTAAATAAACAAAATTGGCTGATACAATTTATTTATAAACCCAAGAAAAGCCTATCTATAGTTCGAGTATTTATTGTTAAATATCATTGCTAGATTGAATTATTTGGTTTTTCTTTTTACATATTAAAGTTTGTTGAACTTTTATTTATTATGGCTCAACCTCCTGTTTCCTCCATCTCAGAAGTCAAATCTATTGAGTCCCTCTGTCTATAGCCTCAGAAACCTACAACTAGAATACCTGTGGAGTAATTATTCTGTAGTTGGAGTATTATGCGGTGTTAATTACATATTATTTTTATTTAATTATATAATAAAAAAATATTTTATGTATAATAATATTAATTTATTTTTATTAAATAAATAAAAAAATAAAAATAATTAACTTAATATTAGTTTAATTATATACTTTTGTTTATATTTATATATAAAAGTATGGCATAACCAAAGCAATACGTACCTAATAAGTAATAATTATACACAGCTGGGAGCGCCAAGTCAACAAGAACCTTCCAACGCCAAAAATGAATTAAATGCATCGTAGCGGGGAGACCTCCGCATCTGTCCGTCTATTTTGTTTCCACAGGTAACTACCACCGCCCCCTGGAACCGTTTGTCTACTAGCTAGCCAAACACTCCTTAAGTCTTCTCTCTCTCTCTCTCTCTCTCTCTCGTAAAGTCATAAATATTATTATGCGTGAACAAATCCCCTCTCAGCTTCAACACTTCATCCATCCATGGAAGCTGAAGCTGCAGCTGGAATGGAAGAAGAGTGGTGGTCGAAGAAGAGGGCGGTGGTGTGCGTTATGGACTCATCAGGGCAGCTGGGCTCCACCCTCGTCCAACGCCTCTTGCAAACTGGCTACGCCGTCCATGCCGCCGCCCTCCACAACTACACCCCTCATTTCCATGGTACGTAACCAGCCCTTTATTCTTTCTTCTTCTTCTTCTTCTTCTTCTTCTTCGTAACCAAACCCTTTATTCTTTCTTCTTCTTCTTCTTCTTCATTTCCCAACTCTCTTTTCTTTCCTTCTTTCCTTCCTTCCTTCCTTCCTTCTCCATATGTAATGAAAAAAGACACACAAATAAAACAGGTAAAAGAAGAAGTAAATCAAACCGATGGGGTTTCGCCGCAATGCGCGGTAGTCCACCCCATTTGATGCGGCTTTGCTTTGCTCCTTGATTTCTTTGTTTTTTTCCTTTTCAAATGTATGTGTCTTATCTATCAACATATAGAATTTCCCAAACTTACTTTAATTTTATTTTGTCTCGCAAATGGAAATACTCTTTTTAGTCCGACTAATGCTATGATTATAATATTTAATAATTATATTTTAATACCATATCACGTGTTATTTTATGTGCGGGCTTACGTCGTCATGAACTTATCGTGTATAACATAAACACCACAAATAAATAAAATGTTACAAGTTGCTTAATTTATTTGTTTTTATTTATTTATTTTTTATTAGTGACATTTTTTACTTTAGTATTTTGTTTAAAAGGGGGTTAGTTTAAAGAATGTGTTGGTGGGAATATATCATTATGCAGGTGAGATGCAGTTTCTAGAGGGAGAGGGACTATCATGTTGCGATGAGAAGAAGAAGAAGAAGAAGAGGCTGAGAGTCTTCCATTCAGACCCATTGGATTACCACAGCATCCTGGACGCATTGAAGGGCTGTTCCGCTTTGTTTTACTGCTTCGAGCCGCCTCCAGACCATCCTATCTACGATGTAATCTAAATCTACCTCTCTCTTCCTCTTTTTCCCCCTTTATTTTCTTTTTCTATTTGTTTTGAAAAAAAGAAGAAAAAAGCTTGCTTAAATTCACTGACTCTCCATTTCTATTTCTGATCCAATGCTCTCTCTCTCTCTCTCTCTCTCTCTCTCTCTCTCTCTCCTATGTTATGTTTACAAATTGAATCAGGATTCTACCATAAATGTGGCCTACCAGTATGCGACAGAATTAGAAATATTATCCTATATTAGATTACAGTGATACATCTATATAATAAAATACCTCAGGTTTTTAAATTGTCTCAGAGACAAACTATGTTAAAGGGTTGAGATTTCTCTTATTTTTCAATCAATGGCTGAGATGGTATGTTGTTATTTCTGAATGCCGCCCATTTTGCACAAATCACACCTATTCCTCTTCCATTGCAAAAAACAGAACCGTTCCTCTTCCTTTCGCAAAAAAAAGACTCTCTCTCTCTATCTCTCTCTCTCCCCCTCTTCCGCCGCTGCAATCATCGCCGTCTTCTGCCTATATCCGCTGTAGGTAACAAATCTCCACACAACACAGTGGGCCTTGCCACATTCGTGCTCTCGCCAGAACCCCCTTCTGTTTTCCATTGTTAGAAATTTTCTGTTGCTATCTTTTTATGGTAGTATCTCCTTTCTATAGCTCTATGTTTTCAATATATACCAATTGATTACTGGATAATCTTTTGTCTCTTTCTTTGTCTGTTTCTTTTTTCGTATTGCGAAGTAGTTTATCTTTCTTCTAAGCGGAAAAACTCTTAAGCCAGCTGAGTATTAGTGTATAAAATTATTGTCAGACCCAAATCTTAAACCCACCAAACCCTATGCACCTAACATTATAGTATAAGATTATAGTACTACTCACTATTTTACCAAGTCCAGATCATTATTTTGCTTAAGTTCCTGTCAATTTCATTAAAGCTTATTGCCTTAGTAATACTGTCGTTGCTGGGTTATTGTCTTATGTATTCATGTCTATGAATAATCTTTTCCAACTAATGATTATGTGAACTCATATGTGCACTTAAATTTATTACAAAATATATTCTATAAAACTTGGGCCTAGACTAGCATAATAAAAGCTTTTCCATGTGTGGATAAAGATAGGGATTTGGATGTTAAGAAATTTATTATTTTTTTCTTATTATTATTTTTTAGCTGTTAAGAAATTTATTTATTTTTTCTCATTATTCCCTGATTATGCGCATTAGTTATATGTTCATTTTAAACCATGTGATGTTCATTTCAACTAATAAGTAGGTGTTTAATTATTTGAAGTTATGAGTTCGGCGGTTTTGAGATTGAATTCCATTGAATTCTATTGAATTTTGTATTGTCTTACTATGAATAGGCCAATGAGTAGGTGTTTATTTGAAGTTATGAGTTTTACGCTTTTGAAATTGAATTCTATTGTAAGGTTCAACGGAGTCATCCTTGTTAACAGATATCTATATAATAAAACATCTTAGTTTTTTGAATTGTCTAAGAGACAAACTATGTATGAACGGTAGAGATTAAATTTCAGGTTACAATTAAGGGTTGAGATTATTAATCTCTACCACTTCAATTCTAGGGTTGAGATCATTTTAAAATCCCACCTAATTCTTTCAAAACTGTCTTAAACTCCCGAGACAACAAAAAAGAGGGGGTGTCCCTTCATTTCTTTGTCAATACACTTTGCCCACGTCTCCCCCAACTCCTGCGCTCTCTCCCCCCCTCTCTTCTCTCTGTCAAAAACTTACTGTGCAACCACCTCTCACCCCCTTTTAACTTTCATCACTGTCGTCGCCAGCCATCGTCGATGTCACACAATCATCGTCGCCAACCATTGTTGGCACCACACAGTCGTCGTCGTCGTTGCCGCACAGTCGTCACTGCCAAACCACTATCGACGCTGCACCACCGCCGTCGTCATCGCGCACCTCCGTTGTCATCGAGCACCGCCGCCTTTTTATTGCATCCACTGCCGTCTACCGTCTCCCCCGTCTCTTGCCGCCGTAGGTAAGCTCTTTTTTCAAAACTCAACAGTTGGTTCTCACCAAACCCTAATTCTTAACCAAACCTCAACCTTCAGTTTTCATCTCCAATTCCTTACGCACACGAAATCGGTTATTGATTACCGAACACGACGGATTCATCAAATCTGTCTCCTCTCCTAATTAGGTGATTATCCTTAAAATTATCTATGGTTTGCTCAATTGCCTGAAATCTTCCTGCATTGTTTTGTGGAATTTTATTTGCAAATTGTAGATTTATAAAATATGCGTACTTTTACAAACTACAGCTGAGTTTTTACATTGACTATATTGATTTAATGGTAAATTTGTATGTGGGAGCCTGGGAGGTAGATTATTTAGCAGTGCAGGCTTTTGTTCATGGTTTTATGGGAGAGATTAATCGTGTATATGCGGTTTGACTATGTATATAAGGTTTGTACTATTGCTAATAGTTATTTTGTTCTTAATATATGTTTTATTGAGTTGTGATTTTTTTTTTGAATCAAAACAGAGCTTGTATATATTGCGTTGTTTGCTTTTATTACAAGTTATTTTGTAAATGGTTAAACCATTAGATTATCCGAAAAACAAGAAAAACTCTACCGTTTTTGTAAAAATAATTTAATACTTAGAATATTTTTTTAAAAATCATTGAAAGTCTGATGTCATTATTCTTTCTCCCTCTCTTTTTTCTACGGTTGTTCTTGATGTTTCATAAAAATTATTAAAATGCACGAGTAATTTCAAAAAAAAAATAGTAGGAATACTTTTAGGCACGGGTTATCCTCTAATATAATACATATTATGTAGCATAATCCCCATTATGCGTTTAGATGTTGTATGTTTGTCAGTGAGAAATTCCAACAATCGGTTTGGTCAATTATCTCCACTCCAGATTTTTGTTGTTTGATTTTTAACTTTGGACGATTTTTTTGTGGAGATGTGAAATTGGTTGTATTCACCTAGCTTGATAGAGCGTCTAAAAATGTATTAGCGTGGTGCTCGTGATTCAGGAATCAATGGTAGAATTGGAGGTAAGAGCGGCGCACAATGTAATGGAGGCGTGTGCGCAGACGGAGACCATACACAAGGTGGTCTTTACGTCCTCTGCCACGGCTGTTTTCTGGAGAGATGGATGCAACACTATGCTCGACATTGACGAAAGAAACTGGAGCGACATCAATTTTTGCAAGAAATTTAAGGTAACATTCTCCATTTCTTCTCTAGCTCCCTAGTCCTTCCCGCTTAATTCTGATATCAAGCTACCCCTCAGTAAATGTTATAGCCTAATTGCCTACATACATGTTACTTTAATTTTTGTGTTGATCAAATTGTGGGGGGGATAGTTGTGGCATGGACTGTCGAAGATGCTGGCAGAGAAGACGGCATGGGCACTGGCCATGGACAGAGGGCTGAACATGGTGTCCGTGAACGGAGGGCTGTTGATGGGCCCTCCTCCTGATCGGCTGATGACCGTCGACAACCCTTACCTGAAAGGAGCAGCTGAGATGTACGAGGACGGAGTGTTTGTGACCGTGGATCTGAGCTTCCTAGTGGATGCCCACATCTGCATCTTCAAAGACGTCTCCTCTTACGGACGGTATCTGTGCTTCAACAAAGTCATCAACTCCAGCGTTGCTGCACTTGAGCTCGCCCGCATGCTGTTTCTCCCCCCTGCCTCACCTTCTCCACCTCCTCCAACTCCAAGGTCAGCACCACTACTCTTACTTTACTCCCATCCTTTTCCAATAAATAATTCCATCTCTAGACACAAAAACTGGGAGGATTATCATTTTTCAAACCTAGGACCCACCAGCATAACACATCTTAATAATAAAATTCTATAATTCTGATCATTCATGCATTATCTTGTGAGTGGAAATATTCTTATCATTTCTGCTACCCACTTGAGAATTCAAATCAATCAAAACACCCACCAGGTGGTTGGTTCATTTTGGATTACGATTTTCTAAAGTTGGCACCAACATAACACATGTTATATATGTTTTCCAAACAAATGTTATTAGATAGTGTAACCTCCAATGTCCGATCAATTTATTTTTTTAGCACAGATAATTTTTTCAACGATTCCTACAAGATGAAGGGTTTGGATTATGAATATCATTGAACTTGAGATGGACCTACAACAGTTGAGATTCTCAACTTTACCCAATCCCAATCCCAATCCCAATCCATTTAACAAATACCATTATTATGACTTACGATGGTGGGCTTGTGTTCTTGTGTTGAGTACAGATTCGTAGTTAATTTGTACCATTTTTTTTCTTATGCAGTTTAGAGGAAAAGAGAGAGTACCAGCAGAGGATAAGCAACAAGAAACTTAACAAACTGATGGTGGATTTCCAGATTGGAGTAGTACCAAGTTAATTTAATTTATCTGCCGCTAGCTGTCCAATTTTTTTTTTTGATGGCATATGATTGCATGCAATCGTACCCCCTTGCAACACATACATATGATTATTAAAGATTTTATTACAGGCATACACAAAATGACTGCACTGTATATGGTCTTGGAAAGTGATGAATGAGCTCGGCTCAATGATAATTTGCAGTGTTGGATGGAGCACCATGATATGATATGATAGAGAATTAGAAAGCTGGCCGAGATTCAGTGTTCTAACATAGCAATAAATCTTTGGTGGTTTATTAGAATGATTTTAAATAAAAACAAAATTGAGATTTAAATGGGAATGAAATGGAATAATGTGAAAATGGTGATTCCTATTTCAATATTTGATATAAATGTAGAAATCATATTAACAATATAATTACTATTTTAATTCTAATGTTTGCTATGTTAGTATAATTCCTAGAATTAAATT